>CM034310.1:20616451-21010314 GCA_019925795.1 Dendrobium chrysotoxum | reverse complement strand
CACCCTCATAGGCCAGGTGGTCTGCTAAACCCGCAGGCGGGGAGGTGCCTAGCAAAGGAAAAGAAAGTGCAACAAAAATGCATATGAAAAACCCACGGCGATCCAGGGCTTACTTCTTAAAATGTTAGAGTTATTATATGAGCTTAAATGTTTTAATTTTAATTAAAGTAAAAATAATTTTATTTGTACCCTCACGAGCCTCCGATCAGGTTCTAGGCTAAATCAAAACACGACATGCAAGATCACCAAAAACTACTAAAAGCATGCAATCCTAATACCACAATCAACATCAAATAATCAATCAAATAATTAAATTAATTAAATAAATGCTCATACTAAAAGTTCATGTGGCAAGTGCCACTTAATTATACAACCCCAGGGTCCGCAGGAAAAGTAAAGTGGCTGGATACCACTGACTACAACCCGGATTCCAATCCTAAGACTCAAGAGACTTTGAGAATGGGTCTTCTCGTTCTTCACTCCTTCGTCCTCTTGGAACTCCTTGGATCGTTGGGTCTGGATATCCAAATGAAAAGAAACTCCCCCTGGACAGGGGTGTTATCTTTTCTCTTTGGATACTTTAAAAGTATCCTGCCTTAGGCTTCCAAATGGAGGAGGACTCTCCCTTGAGGGATGTCCTCTCCTCTTTAGAATCTAAGTAGGATATATATCCCATTCTCAAGTCACTTAATACAATTTACAACTCAACATTGAATTAAATTACATTTAAATTCAAAAGAAAAATTTAAACTCAATCCTGCAGGGTTATCCTAATAATCAGTAATTATATAAACATCCCAAGCAGTTAATATATTAAAATTTAAATGCTTAAATTCACAACCACGCTTGGCCATTCTCTTTTAACTTAAAGGGGGCTTAGCATATTCTGAAGCGCATGCACAAAATATTATCAGTTTAAAGCTTTATTAATTGCCCCCTTTAATTTTAAATGCTCTGTACGAGCATGGCCACCTACATAAGATTGAATTAGTACAAATCATTCCTAACATAGGGGTAGATCTAACTTACAATCAATCATAACACAGAGTGTAGAAATTAAATAAACAATCACATCAATTACTTAAATCTAACAACCAGCACGTAATGAAAACCACAAAAAACTTGGCACACGCAAGTAGAAGAAAAATAAACACCGGCCTCACCTAACCCTAGAGTAGGTTGTCCTAGCAAACAATCTAAGGTGTGTGTAGGAGGCTGTGTGGCTTTGATATGTCCTAAACAGGGCAATTGGTTAAAGTTGTTTAATGATCTAGTTGGTTGAAAGGTTTGAGGGAGATTTTAATTTGAGTTTAAATATTAATGATTTGAAATTAATTTTAAAATTGATTTTAATTATTTGTTTAATACCACCACCTTTGTTGCACACCGAGGCCATGAAGTTTATTTCACCTTCCTTGGGGCTAACTTAATAGTCTCGTAGGCCTGGTTACCTAGTGGTACCCGGTATAATTAAATGATTTGAGTTTAATTAAAGTTTGAAGATTGATTAATTTTTAATTAAATTTGATTGGTTGCTGGTTTTAAAGTTAAGTTGATGTTTTCTGAAATTTTTGAAGATTTATTGAATTTTTGAAATTTTTGGATTATTTTAATAATTTAATTAAGGGGATAAAAATTGATATTTTTAATTAAAAGTGATTTTTGGAAAGTTAATATTTTATTAAAATACTAGACCTTAATATGATGAGTTAGACTGTAAGTACACTGAAATTAAAATTTTCTATATTTTATTATGAATGTTTGAAATTTTGACTTGATTTTGAATTATGTTTGACCAAAAGTTGACTTTTTCAAATTTGATTGATTTCTAGAATTTTGATATTTTTGATAAATATTAGACCTTAATATCAGTTATATGCCTTTGAGTTTGCTCAAGTTGGAGTTTATTTGAGTTAGTTATGACTTTTCAAAGTTTTGACAATTTATTTGAATTATTTAATTTATTTAATTAGGGGCCTTCATGATTTGAATCCAAATGATCTCCAAACTTCTTGAAATCACCTCTAAAGATCAGGAATGGTCTAAGGGGAGATTATCAAATGTTTAAGGGATTTTTTCAGAATTTTTAATTATTTTTAATTATTTTTAATTAATTTATTTAATTAAATATTAAATTTCAATTAAACTTAAATTAAACTTGATTTTGCAGTCCAGTTAAGGGGCTTTTATTTTTCATTGATTAAGGGTTCAATTCTTGTCAATTAGAAGTATTATTTGTATTTTTTAATTTAAATTTGATTTATTATATTTTCTGAAAGTTTTAAGGGCTTAATTAAGGGTTTAAATTGATTAAGTTGAATAAGGGCTTTATTGATCTTAAAATTCAGTAAGAAAATTTCCTAGGGCTGAGAGTATCACTAAGTTAAAATGGTTTGAGTTTTAAGTCAATAGGATGTGTATCCTAATTATTATAATTTTTCTAATTTTTCTAGCTCAAAGTCCTTAATTATTGTCCTTAATGATGTTACTAGGTTAATTGGATTCAAATCAAAGTCACTAACCCTTGACTAACATATACATGCATACACAGAATCATAATCAATTCCTAGATCTATGAGAGCCATAAAACTAGGTGCAAGTGTGTGCACCCTAAACATGCAATACTTAACATTTAATTGAGATGATTAATAAAGTGATTAGTGAATAATTGGAATATCATTATTCACTAATCATTCCTCCACAAATTCCATTCATGTACTCAATCTATGCTTAAAATTTCAAGAGAGATCTCTCAAAGCTCAAGGATTTAAATATATATAATTTTAAAGTGGGTTTTAAAATAAACTTATGTATAAAACCTATATATAATAATATAAGTTTTTAAAATGAGATAATTAAAAATATCATCAATTAAAATAGTTTGAGAGATCCACTGAATTTTTTTAAATTTATTTTAAAATAAATTTTTAATTTTCAAAATATTTGATATAATATTTAATCAAATATTAATTAAATATTAAAGTCTTCAAATAATTCAAATTATTTAAAATATATCTAAATTAAAGTCTTAAAAATAATCTTAAATTAAAGTATTTAAAACTTAAAAAATTTTAATCCAAGTTATTAAAATTTCTAAAAAAAATAGAATTTTAACTATATATATATATTTTAAATCTTAAAATTTATTACATTTTAAGATAATTAAAAGTAGTTAATTATTCAAAATAATTCTAAAAATTAAAATAATTTATATACATCTTCTTAAGATCAGAGAGTATTTAAAGATAATTTTTTTTAAAAACTTGAAGAATATTTGGATTTATTTTGGTTAAATATTAATTAAAATATTAAATGTTAAAATGTTTGATATTAATTAAAATATATTAAATATTTTAACTCAATTTTAATTTTAAAATAAGGGACTTAAGGAAACAAACAATTTGATATAAAATATAAAATTTTCTGATTTATATTTATTTTTAAATTTTTTTTTGAAGTTTTTAAGGTTTAAAAACACATTTAAAATAATTAAAATATATTTAAAAAGTCTCTGACGGCAAAAATGCTACGTGGCAAGCCAGGATTGGTTGTTCCAATCAGTGGGTGGCGGTGAAAATGCCCTGATTGAGAAAGCGCGTGGGGTCCACACATTTTCTACTTACCTGCGTCAGCAGAAAGCGGATGCCATCCGGTCTTCCGCCTTTTGGAATGGACAACTCAGATGGCTTCGGACAGAGATCTGAATAGTGGGAGGCCCAGCGCGGTTGAATAGAGCTGGAGTTTGATGAAATCTGGACCGTTGATCATAAGATCAACGGTTCATATTTTGTACAAGCATGCGAACGAACCATAAAACCCTAGAAATAGGGTTTTAAGCTCGTTCTCTCAAACCAATCTATTAAATTAAATGAAATTTTAAACTTAAATTGCATGCATGAACATAAATAATGTGGATGTAAAAGTTTAGCTTAAAATGAGCTTTATAAAACACTAATTTCTCCTAAGTGTCTTAGACTAGGGTTTGAGTTTTAAGAAGATCTAACCAATGGATTGGAATTATTTTTGAATCTCTGAGCTTATTGACTATCCACGCAACTTTTTCAACTTGAACCCACGGTCTGATAAGCTATGGATCGACGGGAAAATGAGTTGAATGGACTTTGGTCTTGGCTCACCAGAGATCTTGCCGCTGGTGAGGTTTGAATGGTGGATTTATACTAGAGAAGTGTCGAGGAAGATCTGGGATGCTCAGATGAAATGAGTTTGAGCTCTGGGAGGGCTTGAGTGGTGAGAGAATACTAGATAGGGAATGAAGCTCTAAAGAGGGTTTTTACCCTATTCAATTGATCCCAACTGGTTTGGAAGGCTGTGATCAACTAGAGGGGCTCCTAGATGGCTGCCAAGTGCCATAGAAAGTTAGAATGGCAGGGGTAAGGACCAAACCAAGACACCTATATGGAAAGGTGGTCTTGTCTCCATGTGAGCACATGGGAATGATAACAGCCCTATGATCTTGATCTAAAGGCTATGGAGAGCCCTGGGAAGGTTCTAGAGCCTATTTAAATGGCTGGATGGGTTTAGGATTAAAAGGGGATGGATTAAAATGGGCAATTTAACCATTTAATGGTCATTTGACCAGTCATTGACTGGTTTGACTAGTCAATGGCCCATTAAGTCTGAGGTGGCAGATGAGATGGCTTGAAGAATTGGTTAGATAATTCCAAAGGAAATTTGATGTTTTGAAGTTGGAGATTGAATACTTGAATGGCAATTTGACCAAGTAAAACTCATGGTGATTTGAATTCAAATAGGTTTGAATACATTTGGAGGACTTGATTAGCTTAAGTTTGAAGTGGGGACTAAAATGATTAAAATGTGGAGGTTTGACCAAGTTTAAAGAGTTGACTTGTCAAACCCACATTGATAGGTCTCAAGCTAATTTAAATGAATTTGAATAGCAGCTTGAAAGGGGTTTGAGAGTTTTTGAAAGGTTTGATTTGGATGCATTTGAGATTTAATTCAATACATAGAAGCTTAATGTTTTGATTTAGTCAACCTAGGTTGACTTGGTCAACCAGGTTGACCCAGGGCCAAGGTTTAGACTCAACAAGTTTGAAATGATGTTTGAAGATTGTTGAGAGTGGTCCCAAAGTCTGCAAAGGTCATTTGGTCGAAATGACCTGATTGGGCCCTCAATGGGCCTTTAGGTCAAACTAGGTTGACTTGGTCAACCAGGTTGACCCGGGGTCTGGTTTTGGGTCCAACATGTTTGGTTTAAGATTTAAAAATTATTGGAAGTGGTTTCAAGCAATTGGGATGTCATTTGGTTTGAAATGTGCATTTGGACCCCTAAGGGGTATTTTGGTCATTTTGACCCCGGGTCAACTAGGGTCAAAGTTAGTCATCTAAATACAGTTTAATGTTCAAGAGGTTAGGATTAAAGGTCTAGATGTGATTAGAGGCTTTGGGTAAGTCTCTAAGGTCAAAATTCATTGGGTGGCAGGTCGAGTGGCATAGGCCATAAATATTTGAAGGTTTTACAGCCTTTGGAAATCAATCAAATCTCAGGGGTTAAAGATCTCCGAATGAGCTCAAATTTGGAGGGTTGCCTCTAGAGACATGTCATATCAATGTGGAATTGATAGACTTTGAATAAGAAGTTATTTGATTGGGGTTTGAAGTGTTTAAAGATTCATTGGAAAAGGCTTTTAGGACTTAGACCTTTAGCCTTTGATTTGGATTGAATTTCTAGTTTTGAGCTGAATTTTGAGTTTGAATATCTGGATTTGAATAAAGTTTAGATTAAATTAAAATCTAGATTGATCTAGGAAAATCCTAGGGTCTAGAGTAGATCTTAGGATCTAGATCAGCTTAAAGGAATCCTAGGGTCTATAATAGATCCTAGGGACTGAAGTCTAGGAAAATCCTAAAGTCTGGGTAGATCTAGGACATGGGTAGATTCTAGGACCTGAAGTCTGGAAAAATCCTAAGGCCTAGGATCTAGGAAGTCTTTAGAGTCTATGAAATCCTAGGTTCTAGGGTCTAGAAGAGTCTTAGGATCTAGAGTAAATCCTAAAGTCTAAATTCTAGGAAGATCCTAGGGTTTGGAAGTCCTAAGGTCTGGGTTCTAAAATGATCCTAAGATCTAGATGGATCTGGAGGAATCCTAGGGTCTATAGTAGATCCTAGGGTCTAAGAAGATCATATGATCTAGAGTCCGGCAAAATTCTAGGGTTTAGAGTAGATCCTAGGGTCTGGAGTCTAGGAGGATCATAGAGTCAAGATTAGCTTGGAGTTTAATTGAGTTGAGTTTAAAATTAATATGGGATTAAAATTGATTTGAATGTGGATTGATATTAAAGTCTAGATTGATCTAAGATCAAATTAATCTTAGGCTCAAGATTGATCCTAGTGACTAAAATAATCCTAAGGTCTGGATTGGTCCTATTGACCTCATATAAAAATGAGGTCAACAAATGGACCCCCAATATGTGTAATAGAATAAAGTTCTATTGCACATATTGGCGTTAACCGAATAAAATGGTCAAGTCTGGAGTTTTGATCCTAAGGGAAAACAAAATCTATCCTTGGGGAATTAAGTTTTAATTGATACTCTAGGGTAATGTCATAGAGGCATACTCTATGTCTAGTAGATCTAATCCTAAGGTGAGGGAATACTTAACCTTAAGGAGAAGAAGAGTAGATGATCGTATAGGAAGGAGAACTCCTAACTACAAAGGATCGAAGTTGAATTTTGATACTAGGGTAGTGCTACCCGGGGGGGGGGGGGGCATACTCTACCACTAGTAGATCTGATCGTAAGGGAAGGAAGAAAATACCTAGCCCTAAGGAGAAGAAAGCTTGATTTTAGAATTTGAAATTGAATCCATGACGATGCCACAGGGGACTTATTCATCTACTGAGGAGTCTAATCCTAGGTAAGGAAGAAGAACCTAACCTTAAGGAAGAAGAAGGTTTGATTTTGAAATTAAACCCAGGACGGTGCCATATATGACTTACTCCATCACTGGGGAGTTTAATCTAAGGGAAGAAAAAGTTTACTCTAAGGAAAAGAGAACTGGATGATCTCGTAGGAAAGAATCATCTTCCCATAGAAGATCAGGCTAAGAGTTTTTAATTTTGAAACTAGGATGGTGCCACAGAGGGCATTATCTATCACTAAAAGATCTAATCCTAAAGAAAGAAGCACGATGACTCACATTTATCCTTAAGGAAAAGAAAACTGAAAGATCCTGTAAGAAGGAAACATTGCTTCACTCAGAATCGAGTCTGGATTTTGAACCTAGGATGGTTCCACAGAGGGCGTGCTCCACCACTAGAAGATCTAATCCTAAGGAAAGAAAGCATGATGACTCACATCTGTCATTAAGGAAAAGAAAACTAGATGACCCTGAGGGAAGAAAACATTGCTTCCTACAGAAGGTCGGATCTAGATTTTGAATCTAGGATGGTGCCACAGAGGGCATGCTCAATAACTAGAAGATCTAATCCTAAGGAAAGAAAGAGCGATGACTCACATCTATTCTTAAGAAAAAGAAAACTGATGATCATGTGGGAAGGAAGCACTAGGACTCACACCTAACCACAGAGGATCGAATCTGGATTTGAACCTGGATGGTGCTATGGAGGGCGTGCTCCATCACTAGAAGATCTAATCCTAAGGAAAGAAAGCATGATGACTCACATCTATCCTTAAGAAAAATAAAACTGGATGATCATGTGGAAGGAAGCACTGGGACTCACACCTAACCACAGAGGATCGAATCTGGATTTTGAACCTGGGATGGTGCCACAGAGGGCGTGCTCCATCACTAGAAGATCTAATCCTAAGGAAAAGAAAGTATGATGACTCACATCTATCCTTAAGGAAAAGAAAATTGGGAGAGAGCTAGGGTGGTGCCATGAAGGGCGTACTCCACCGCTAGCACGCCTAATCCTAAGGAAAGGAAGAATCCTATCCTGAAGGAGAAGAAAACTGGAAGAAGCTAAGATTGGTGCCACGAAGGGTGTACGCCACCACTAGCATGTCTAATCCTAAGGAAAGGAAGAGTCCTATCCTAAAAAAAAAAGAAAATTGGAGGGAGCTAGGGTTATGCCAAAAAGGGCATACTCCACAACTATTGGATGGTCATGTGAGAAGGAAGCTTGCTCCACATAGAGGACCTCAACTAGAGGGAAACTAGGGTGGTTCCACAAAGGGCGTACTCCACCACTAGCAGGTGATCTTGTGGAGATAAATTTTGCTCTACACCAAAGATCGGGTCTGGAGTGATTATATGTGAAGGAAACTTACTTCATATAGAAGATCAGAATTAAAACTTGAAACTAGGATGGTGCCACAACGGGCATGCTCCATTACTAGTGGATGATCTCATGGAGAGGAAACTTGTTCTACATAAAAGATCAGGTTTGGAATGATCATATGTGAAGAAAACTTGCTTCACATAGAGGATCGAGTCTGGATGATCATATATAGAGGAAACTTGATATATATAGAGGATCGAGTCTGGATGATCATGTATAGAGGAAACTTACTCTATACAGATGATCGAGTCTGGATGATCTGTATAGAGGAAACTTGCTCTATACAGAGGATCGAGTCTGGATGATCATATATAGAGGAAACTTGCTATATACTAAGGATCGAGTATGGATGATCGTATATAAAGGAAACTTGCTCTATACAGAGGATCGAGTCTGGATGATCATATATAGAGGAAACTTGCTCTATATAGAGGATCGAGTCTGGGTGATCATGTATAGAGGAAACTTGCTCTATACAGAAGATTGAGTCTGGAATGATTATGTGTAGAGGAAACTTGCTCTAACATAGGATCAAGTCTGGAATGTTCATATGTGAAAGAAACTTGCTTCACACAGAGAATTGGAATTGGAAGATCATGTGTAGAGGGAACTTGCTCTACACAGAGGATCAAGTCTGGATGATCATGTGTAGAGGAAACTTGCTCTACCCAGAGGATCGGTCAGGGTGATCGTATATAGAGGAAACTTGCTCTATACAAAGGATCAGGTCTGGAATGATCATATGTGAAGGAAACTTGCTTCACATAGAGGATCAAGTCTAGATGATCATGTGTAGAGGAAACTTGCTCTACATAGAGGATCGAGTTAGGGTGATCGTATATAGAGAAAACTTGCTCTATACAGAGGATCAGGTTTGGAATAATCATATATGAAGGAAAATTGCTTCACATCGAGGATCGAGTCTGGATGATCATGTGTAAAGGAAACTTACTCTACACAGAGGATCGAGTCAAGGTGATCGAATATAGAGGAAACTTGCTTTATATAGAGGATCAGGTTTGGATTCTTAAATTTAAGATTTAAATGATTTTTGAATTTGAAATGATTGAAGATTTTTGAATTTGAAACTTGATTTGACGAATTTGAATTTGAAGGGTTTTAAATCTGTGATGTGCTTTGAATTTGATTTTGAAACTGATTTGATTTGAGTTTGAATTTGAAGAGATTTTTGAATTTGATTCAATTTGATTTTGAATTTCAAAAGTTTTTTGAACATTTAATTTTGAATTTGATTTTGAATTCAAAGGGTTTTGAATTTAATTTTAAGTTTGACACTGATCTGGCATGGTACTTCTTGAAGAGCCTCCCTAATTTTTGAAAATATTGGGTGGCATTCTTTAGGGTTGATCAGTTAAGGAAAACTTTCTTAAAGATCATCATTGCAATGAATGATCTAGTCAATGTTAATTCAAGTTTTCCATCAATTTTTTGACGGATTAAAAATGGTCTCCAAAAGACTATGACCAAGTCTCCTACTTGGGGAGTTCTAAAGTGACACAATTTATCAGAATCTCAAATCAAACATGACTTATGAACCTTCAAACCTTGTTGAGCTTAATTTAATTTTTATTTGAAGCCCTCGAGCTCCTCAAATCAGAGTGTTGCACTCCGCTCAATTAGAGTTAGATCTTAAATAGCAAGTCCCAGCGAAGAAAATGACGCTCTTAGATCAGAAAGATCTATGACCCATCACAGGATGTGGTTTGATTTTTGAATGATAATTTCCAGCATTAAAAAATACTCCTCTAGTGGGATTAATCTTGGATCCAGTATGAGTGTAATTTTGTAGAAGGCCTCAAAAGGAAAGATGCCTATGTGGAAGAACTCACACACATTCCTCAAGGACTAAATTTTTATCAAGAATAGAAGATTTCATTCTTCTTATTAAAAAATTTCCTCTAGCTATTTGACCTTGTCGGAACGACAAGCGGGAACAAATTTAGAAGCACAGTGAAAATTTAAAGTAACTCCAACTAACCTGAAAAGGTTAAAGGATTTAGGTTTTGTTGTCCCAGACTAAGTTTTGTAAAAACTAAACTGGGGTCTCCCTTGAATATTTTGAATTAAAATTAAGTTCAAAGGGGTTTAAGTTGAGTAAAGAAATTTGATCTTTTCAATTCTCTTACACAAGAGATTTTTGTATCTTGATAGATTATTGATGCACGACGAAAATTCTGGATTCAAGATTTTAAAAGCAAGCAATTTAATATTGACTGGGTCTTTTTGAATTTAAAGATTAAAAGGAAGGGAGGCCTCTTTCTTTCTTTTTCTGGTGGTGCATATTACACATCTTTTGATTTATAGTGTATTTTGCACTATTTTCTCTTTTGAATTTTGGCGCATTCGCGCATCTTTTAACTTCTAGTGCATTTTATGCATTCTAGATTTTTTTGGCGCACTTTGTGCATCTTTTGAATCATTTGATTTGAGAAAAGGCTGCACCTTCTTTATTTTAATGCCGGGATTATATCTCAAGTATAAGAGAAGAAAACTCCTTCTCTTATGTAAGGAAGAATAATCCTCAAGGCGGACCCGGTCTTTTTGAAAAGAATATTGGCTTGACTTTTGAAAATCATTAAACATATTTTAAATACGCAAGAGACATCTATTAAGATAGAAAATTGCGAGAAGATTGAGAAGATTTTATTTCAAAGATCAACTTAAGTTTGATATTAATTTTAACTCAAATATTGAATTAACCCACACAAGTAGTGGGAGGGAGGGACATTTAAATATTTGGGGTCAACTACAACTTTCTCCTGCTTAAGACTTAAAGTAGAGGTCAATTTCATTAAAAAGATGATTCAACTATCTTAAAAATTTGAACTCAGTACACTTAAGAAATTAGAAGCTTTCTTTCTTAAAGAGAAATTGCAAATCTAGGTGGCAAGATCCAGTGGTGTGGTATTAAATTCCTATGATCTCCTTAGAGGGAGATACTGTTGTGGAGTCTGCACTATCCTAGTGGCATCATTTTAATCAAAAGATTTATCACAATAGGACCCTAGTGAAAGTTAAATTTCAACGATGTCACTATTTGATATATTTTCAAATTATTTTCCCCTCTCCCATTACTAGTGGTCTAGTAATTAGGAGAGTGGCACCCCGAGTAGTTTCTACAGATCCTCCTCTATAGGTGATGTAGTGGGACACACATAGAAACATGATGTAACATCTTTAGTAGAGTGGATGGGTCATAACCTTCAACTGGGGGCCTATGGCCTAGTGCTGGTGTTTGTTCAGTTCTTGCTTGATTGATTCTCGCTATGTAGTAGTCGAGAAGGTGTATTGAAGATCGTGCTCTCGTTTCTACAACCTCCCTCCTTTGAGAAATAGGAGAAGGGTGGAAATGATTTCCACCAGAGAAGGGGTACGTAGAAGGAGCAACAAACTTTTTATTAGCCTTAGACTTGACATGCTTTAAGGCTTTCGCCTCAGCAGTCTTTCTGGCCTCAATGACCTTCTTTCTGACTCTTCGGAGATAGTTCTTCCTTTTGTTCTTGCTGGTGATAAGGGTGCTAGAACTTGACCCAATCTTGGATTGAGATGGTAGCTCTTCTATCATTATTGGCTTCTGGTTGTTATCCTCCTCAGTAGAGGATATAGTGGGTAAAGGGGCGACAGCGACCTCCATCTAAGTGATGGGGGAGTCAACTCCTGACCCTTAAGTGATCTCAACTAAGGGGACATCCCTTTGTATTCCGGCAGACAGATCAATCATTTCTTCTCCATCGACTGATAACTTGAAGTCTTGGAATTGCATTTCAAACTAGATGAAATTACCAGAAGTGATTCCTTCTACTATCAAGTTTTTATCCAGGGAGAATATGAGTTTCCCAGCCATTTGAGTGCTTAATTTCCTGAAATTAATGAAAGGTGATTTGAATTAGTTAATTTTGAAATTGCATTTGAGTTTTAAACTTGATTAATTTCATTCAAAATTTTATAATTCAATCATGTTGAGCTTATATTCAAAACAATGGTTCATAGAATTGACACGGAGAACTTAAGAGTTAAACTTGACTCTTTCGCTACACCAATTGACTTGGGCAAAATGTCAAAGTTCGAACTCGATTAAGGCTTAAAGTTTAGAACTGAAATTAATTGATTCATTGGAGAGAATTTTTATCAAGTTTTTGCGACTCAAATATGTTGAATCTACATTCAACATAGAGGTTCACCAATTGAAGAGAAAATTCAGAGAGTCAGCTTGACTCTTTCGCTACACCAATTGACTTGGGGAAAAATGTCAAAGCTTGAACTCAAATTTGACTTCAAAATTGAATTTAAATTTAAGGTGAAAATCAATTTGAACATAAGGTTGAAATGGTATTTTGAATTAAAGTTGGATTTGAATTTGAGTTTGAAGTTCAAGTCGAATGAACTTTCTTCAAACTTTATGACTCAACAGGTTAAGTTTCACTCAATCATGTAGGTGTGCAAAATCGATATAAAAGATCCAGGGATCAGGCTCGACTTTTTTCGTTTCACCAATTGGCTTGGGTCGAAATGTCAAAGCCCGGATTTGATTTTGAAATCAAATTTAAAGTCGAATTTGGAATTAAGATCAAACTTGAATTCGAGGTGAAAGTTAAATTTGGGCCTAAGGTTGAATTTGAATTTGAATCTTGAGGTTAGAATTAGATTCAAATTCGGGGTTGGAATTGAGTTTTAATTAAGATTGAATTTATGTTTGAAACTAAGTTCCAACGTAAGGTTGGAACTGAACGGATCTTCTTTAGAATTTGAAACTCAACATATTGAATTTTGTTTAAATATATCGGTTTACAAAATTAACCTTAAGATCCTAAGGCTTGACTCTTTGCACCCCACCAAGAAATTTGAGGGTGAAATATCAAAGCCCAGATTTGACTGGAGTTTTGGATTTGCGTTGCATATATTCAACTATAATAAAATATTGTAGAAGACACATAGCAACAATGATTGAAGTTAATTTGAAAGATTTTCCTTGACTTTTGAAACTCAAAATGTTGAGTTTTTTTTTCAACATAATGGTTAACAAAAATTAAGGGAAAATCTAGAGACCTTGATTTGACTCTTTCACCACACTGACTAGCTTAGGGTGAAATGTCAAAATCCAAGTTGAATTAAAGAAATTTTGAATCTGGGTTTTGAGATTAAGGGATTTTTAGCATGCAAAGGTTTATTTGCATGTAAGTTTACAATATATATAAGAAAATTTTGAAAATCTTGGCTTGACTCTTTTTGCTCTACCAATGAACTTGGAGGCAAAATGTCAAAGCCCAGCTTGGAGGGAGGTTTCCTACACTCGCCTCTCTTTCATATGTCTTAATTGAGTTGGCACACTCACCTAAGAGAGAAATGGGTAGAGGGACCAACGGAAGAAAGGTAGTCAAAACTACTGATACAATAAAATTCGTAGCGCTATTAAAGATAGAGAGAGATTGTCCCCAGTGGAGTCGCCATTTTTTATTTTGATTGAAAAATATATATATTATATAGTTTTGAAAAATATTTAATTTTCTTTGGGAAACTTGAAATTTCTGAAAATTTTAATATTTGAAATCGAACACTTTTTATGAATGATATATCACCTTGAAAGGTGAACATATCGTTCCCTAATGGGTTCAAATTTTAAAACTTTGAATTTATTCTGATTATCGTAGTTGAATTTGAGAAAGAATTACATATGACCCCGAAGGGTCAAAATGAGTATTCAATCAAATATTTGACTATAATAATTTGGATAAGAGTATCATTGATCTCATAATCAAACTTATGATAGTAATTGATATATCTTTCCAAAGAAAGAAATTATCAATCACTATTGATCATTTGAAAATGATGATAATGATCGTCTAATTTGATTTTCTAAAGATAATTAGTAAAAGTTTTAAAAAGCTTGATTTCAAAATCTGGTCTGAATTTCTAAATCTCAAACGAGCGCAAGCCCCATAGTTAATTACATCATATGAAAACCAAAAATTTTTCTATGAATACTCTCGATTAAAATAGTGATATGAATTTCATTTAAGATTTTTAAAGATTGATATCAAAGGAGGTTAAGGGACTAGTAATTTAACAGGGATTGGTTCAAGATTGAACACTTATTTCTGGAGTCAAAGGAAGAAGGGTAGGGGGTGTTTTGAGATTCTGAATTACTTCAGAAACACCCCAACCTATCCTAAGTGTTGGGCTTGAATTTGATGGAAAGAGATTTAAGTTTAAATGATAAATTTTATTAGAAAGTGGGAATTAGATTCCTAGAGGTTGAGGTCTTAAGATTAAAAATCTGCCTCAGATCCTAAATCTAAAGTGGGTACTGAAAATCAGTGACCCAGATCCTAGCTAATGCAATGCTAATCTGGACTTACCCCGGCCTGTATTGGGGAGCCAGCTAAACCACCTAAACGCTTCAAAACCATGTGTCCGGTCTTTTATGCAAGAGTGGATATGGACATTATTTAAGATTAAGTTTAAGGAGCTGGGGTCGACATCTAGAGCAGATTCCTAATTGATCCCTTTTGACTTATATTGGGTGAAATGCTTAAACTAAAATGCAATTACAATTTTAGACATTTTTAAGTTTATATCTAATGCAATGCATACAAATTGACTCGATTAAATGCTTAAATCAGGATGAAGAAGTTTTAAAATAGGCTTAAAAATAGATTTTATTTTAGAGATGCACAGATCCCCTTGAACAGAACTGCACCCTCATAGGCCAGGTGGTATGCCAGAACCCATAGGTGGGGAGGTGCCTAGCAAAGGAAAAGAAAGTGCAACAAAAATGCATATGAAAAACCCCCAACGATCCCAGGCTTACTTCTTAAAATATTAGAGTTACTATATGAGCTTAAATGTTTTAATTTTAATTAAAGTAGAAATAATTTTATTCGTACCCTCACGAGCCTCCGATCGGGTTCCAAGCTAAATCAAAATATGACATGCAAAATCGCCAAAAAACTACTAAAAATATGCAATCCTAATATCACAATCAACATCAAATAATTAATCAAATAATTAAATTAATTAAATAAATGCTCATACTAAAAGTCCATGTGGTAAGTGCCACTTAATTATACAACTCAGGGTCTGCAGGAAAAGTAAGGTGGCCGGGTACCACTGACTACAATCTGGATTCTAATCCTAAGACACAAGTGACTTTGAGAATGGGTCTTCTCGTTCTTCACTTCTTCGTCCTCCTGGAACTCCTTGGATCGTTGGGTCTGGATATCCAAATGAAAAGAAACTCCCCCTGGACAGGGGTGTTATCTTTTCTCTTTGGATACTTTAAAAGTATCCTGCCTTAGGCTTCCAAATGGAGGAGGACTCTCCCTTGAGGGATGTCCTCTCCGCTTTGGAATCTAAGTAGGATATATATCCCATTCTCAAGTCACTTAACACAATTTATAACTCAACATTGAATCAAATTATATTTAAATTCAAAAGAAAAATCTAAACTCGATCCTGTAGGGTTATCTTAATAATCATCAATTATATAAACATCCCAAGCAGTTAATATATCAAAATTTAAATGCTCAAATTCCCAGCCACGCATGGCCATGCTCGTTTAACTTAAAGGGGGCTTAGTATATTCTGAAGCGCCTATATAAAACATTGTCAATTTAAAGCTTTATTAATTTCCCCCTTTAATTTTAAATGCTCTATACGAGCATGGCCACCTGTATAAGATTAAATTAGTACAAATCATTCCTAACTTAGGGGTAGATCTAATATACAATCAATCATGACACAGAGTGCAGAAATTAAATAAATAATCACATCAATTACTTAAATCTAACAACCAGTATACAATAAAAACCATAAAAAACCTGGCACACGCAAGTAGCAAAAAAGTAAACACCGGCCTAGCCTAAAACTAGAGTAGGTTGTCCTAGCAAACCATCTAAAGTGTGTGTAGGAGGCTGTGTGGCTTTGATATGTCCTAAACAAGGCAATTGGTTAAAGTTGTTTAATGATCTGGTTGGTTGAAAGGTTTGAGGGAGATTTTAATTTGAGTTTAAATCTTAATGATTTGAAATTGATTTTAAAATTAATTTTAATTATTTGTTGGATACCACCTTTGTTGCACTCCGAGGCCGTGAAGTTTATTTCACCTTCCTTGGGGCTAACTTAATAGCCTCATAGGCCTGGGTTACCTAGTGGTACCCGATATAATTAAATATTTTGAGTTTGATTAAAGTTTGAAGATTGATTAATTTTTAATTAAATTTGATTGGTTGCTAGTTTTAAAGTTAAGTTGATGTTTTCTGGAATTTTTGAAGATTTATTGAATTTTGAAATTTTCTGGATTATTTTAATGATTTAATTAAGGGGTTAAAAATTGATATTTTAATTAAAAGTGATTTCTAGAAAGTTAATCTTTGATTAAAATATTAGACCTTAATACGATCAGTTAGACTATAAGTACACTTAAATTAGATTTTTTCATATTTTATTATGAATGTTTGAAGTTTTGACTTGATTTTGAATTACTTTGACCAAAAGTTAACTTTTTCAAATTTGATTGATTTCTGGAACTTTGATAATTTGGATAAATATTAGATCTTAATATGAGTTATATGCCTTTGAGTTTTTTCAATTTGGAGTTTATTTGAGTTAGTTATGAATTTTCAAAGTTTTGACAATTTATTTGAATTATTTAATTTGTTTAATTAGGGGCCTTAATGATTTGAAACCAAATGATCTCCAAACTTCTTGAAATCACCTCCAAAGATCAAGAATGGTCTAAGGAGAGATTATAAAGTGTTTAAGGGATTTTTGGAATTTTTTAATTATTTTTAATTAATTAATTTAATTAAAAATTGAATTTCAATTAAACTTAAATTAAACTTGATTTTTAAGTCCAGTTAAGATGCTTTTATTTTTCATTGATTAAGTGTTCAATTCTGGTCAGTTAGAAATATTATTTTGTATTTTTTAGATTTAAATTTGATTTATTATATTTTTTGGAAGTTTTAAGGGCTTAATTAAGGGTTTAAATTGATTAAGTTGATTAAGGGGTTTAATGATCTCAAAATTCAGTAAGAAATTTTTCTAGGGCTGAGAGTGTCACTAAGTTAAAATGGTTTGAGTTTTAAGTCAATAGGATGTGTATCCTAATTATTATAATTTTTCTAAATTTTCTAGCCCAAAGTCCTTAATTATTGTCCTTAATGATGTCACTAGTTTAATTGGATTCAAATCAAAGTCACTAACCCTTGACTAACATATACATGCATACACACAATCATAATCAATTCCTAGATCTATGAGAGCCCTAAAACTAGGTGCAGTGTGTGCACCCTAAACATGCAATACTTAACATTTAATTGAGATGATTAATAAAGTGATTAGTGAATAATTGGAATATCATTATTCACTAATCATTCCTCTACAAATTCCAGTCATGTACTCAATCTATGCTTAAAATTTCAAGAGAGATCTCTCAAAGCTCAAGGATTTAAATATATATAATTTTAAAGTGGGTTTTAAAATATACTTATATATAAAACCTATATATAATAATATAAGTTTTAAAAATAAGATGATTCAAAATATCATCAATTAAAATAGTTTGAGAGATCCAATGAATTTTTTTTAAAATTTTTTTTAAAATAAATTTTTAATTTTCAAAATATTTGATATAATATTTAATCAAATATTACTAAATATTAAAGTCTTCAAATAATTCAATAATTTAAAATATATTGAAATTAAAGTCTTAAGAATAATCTTAAATTAAAGTATTTAAAACTTCAAAAATTTTAATCCAAGTTATTAAAATTTCTAAAAAAAATAGAATTTTAACTATATATTTTTTTTAAATCTTAAAATTTTTTACATTTTAAGATAATTAAAAGTAGTTAATTATTCAAAATAATTCTAAAAATTAAAATAATTTATATACATCTTCTTAAGAATAGAGAGTATTTAAAAATATATTTTTTTAAAACTTGAAGAATATTTGGATTTATTTTGGTTAAATATTAATTAAAATATTAAATGTTAAAATGTTTGATATTAATTAAAATATATTAAATATTTTGACTCAATTTTAATTTTAAAATAAGGGACTTAAGGAAACAAACAATTTGATATAAAATATAAAATTTTCTAAATTGTATTTATTTTTAATTTTTTTTTTGAAGTTTTAAAGGTTTAAAAACACATTTAAAATAATTAAAATATATTTAAAAAGTCTCTGGTGGTGGAAATGCCACGTGGCAAGCCAGGAATGGCTGTTCCAATCCATGGGCGGCAACGACAATCATTGGCAATGATTGCGGCGCCGCGTAATCATTACCATGATTGAGAAAGCGCGTGGGGTCCATGCGTTTTCTACTTATGCGCGTCAGCAGAAATTGGATGCCGTCCGATCTTCTGCCATTTGGAATGGATGGCTCAGATGGCTCAGGATAGAGATCTGAACAGTGGGAGGCACAGCGCGGTTGAATAGAGCTGGAATTTGATGAAATCTAGACCATTGATCATAAGATCAACGGTTCACATTTCGTACAAGCATGCGGACGAACCGTAAAACCCTAGAAATAGGCTTTTAAGCTCATTTTCTCGAACCAGTGGATTAAATTTAATGAAATTTTAAACTTAAATTGCATGCATGAACAGAATTAATGTGGATGTAAAAGTTTAGCTTAAAATGAGCTTTATAAAACACTAATTTCTCCTAAGTGTCTTAGACTAGGGTTTGAGTTTTAAGAAGATCTAACCAATGGATTGGAATTATTTTTGAATCTCTGAGCTTATTGACTATCCACGCAACTTTTTCAACTTGAACCCACGGTCTGATAAGCTATGGATCGACGGAAAATGAGTTGAATGGACTTTGGTCTTGGCTCACCTGAGATCTTGCCGCTGGTGAGGTTTGAATGGTGGATTTATACTAGAGAAGTGTCGAGGAAGATCTGGGATGCTCAGATGAAATGAGTTTGAGCTCTGGGAGGGCTTGAGTGGTGAGAGAATACTAGATAGGGAATGAAGCTCTAAAGAGGGTTTTTACCCTATTCAATTGATCCCAACTGGTTTGGAAGGCTGTGATCAACTAGAGGGGCTCCTAGATGGCTGCCAAGTGCCATAGAAAGTTAGAATGGCAGGGGTAAGGACCAAACCAAGACACCTATATGGAAAGGTGGTCTTGTCTCCATGTGAGCACATGGGAATGATAACAGCCCTATGATCTTGATCTAAAGGCTATGGAGAGCCCTGGGAAGGTTCTAGAGCATATTTAAATGGCTGGATGGGTTTAGGATTAAAAGGGGATGTATTAAAATGGGCAATTTGACCATTTAATGGTCATTTGACCAGTCATTGACTGGTTTGACCAGTCAATGGCGCATTAAGTCTGAGGTGGCAGATGAGATGGCTTGAAGAATTGGTTAGATAATTCCAAAGGAAACTTGATGTTTTGAAGATGGAGTTTGAATACTTGAATGGAAATTTGACCAAGTCAAACTCATGGTGATTTGAATTCAAATAGGTTTGAATACATTTAAATCATAATTTGAGGTGAGTTTGAGAGATTTGGAGGACTTGATTAGCTTAAGTTTGAAGTGGGGACTAAAATGATTAAAATGTGGAGGTTTGACCAAGTTTAAAGAGTTGACTTATCAAACCCACATTGATAGGTCTCAAGCTAATTTAAATGAATTTGAATAGTAACTTGAAAGGGGTTTGAGAGTTTTTGAAAGGTTTAATTTGGATACATTTGAGATTTGATTCAATACATAGGAGCTTAATGTTTTGATTTGGTCAACCAAGGTTGACTTGGTCAACCAGGTTGACCCAGGGCCAAGGTTTGGACTCAATATGTTTGAAATGATGTTTGAAGATTGTTGAGAGTGGTTCCAAAGTTTGGAAAGATCATTTGGTCAAAATGTTCTATTTGGGCCCTCAATGGGCCTTTAGGTCAAACTAGGTTGACTTGGTCAACCAGGTTGACCCGGCGTCTGGTTTTGGGTCCAATAGGTTTGGTTTAAGATTTGAAAATTATTGGAAGTGGTTCCAAGCAATTTGGAGGTCATTTGGTTTGAAATGTGCATTTAGACCCCTTAGGGGTATTTTGGTCATTTTGACCCCGGGTCAACTGGGGGTCAAAGTGAGTCCATCAAAATGCAGTTTAATGTTCAAGAGGTTAGGATTAAAGGTCTGGATGTCATTAGAGGCTTTGGGTAAGTCTCTAAGGTCAAAATTCATTGGGTGGCAGGTCCAGTGGCATAGGCCATAAATATTCGAAGGTTTAACAGCCTTTGGAAATCAATCAAATCTCTGGGGTTAGAGATCTCAAAATGAGCTCAAATTTAGAGGGAAATGGACCATTAATATAATTACATCAACCATTTTTTAGGATAAACTACCTCGAGATGTGGGGCTATGTCGGGTCGCACAATCATTGCCAATGATTGGCAAAGATTGTGCTGGCTAATTCATTGAATTAAATACTTAAAAAATCAATTTTAATGCCCAAAACTTCCAAAATTCATAGTAAATCTAATTTTTCCCTTCTCTTTGGAATTCAATGCATACAATGGGGCTACGTGTTTTAAGGGATCTCTAACCCGAGAGATTTAATCCTAAACCCTAATGAACTCTCCCCTAAGGGATGTTTCCCTTCCCTTTGGAATTCAAATTAAATATCTAAATATCCCATTTTAGTTAAACTTTCACAACACTTTGAATTTTAAATTTCATTATAGGAAACTTAAATGACTCTAAAATAACCTGCACTGTTATCCTAGGCAATTTACATATAAAAAATCATTAATATATCAAGCATTTATATAATCAAATTGCTCTCATGTGAGCATAAAACATACTTGGCCATGCTCTTTTAATTTTAAGGGGACTATGCATATTTAGCACCTACATAAAATTTCATTAGTTATAATTTAATTAGCCCCCTTAGCTCTACATGAGCATGACCACCTACAAAAAATTTTGTAAGCATCTAGATCATCCTAACCAAAGAAAATCTAGTGCCCATCACATCAATCATATATAATATGATAAAAAAGAATATTACATCATAAGTAAGCACACCAACCAAGCCATGCAATAAAATCCATGAAAAATCTCATCACAAAAATAACAAAAAAGAAAGAACACCTACCTAGCCTAAAATTAGGATTAGTTGTCCTAACAAATCATCTAAAGTGTGTGCATCAGGCTGTGTGACTTAGATATGTCCTAGGCTGGGTTGTTCTTGAAGTTTTTGGGTGTTTTCATTGATTTGTTATAATCTGAAGGGGTTTTTAGTTTGAGTTTAAGTATTAATATTTAACATTCATTTTGTGTTGAATATCATTTGTTGAGTGATTACTACTTTTATTTACACAAAGATTGTGAGGTTTATTTCATCCTCATTTGGGCTAAGTTAATAGCCTCGTAGGCCGAGTTACTAAATAGTAACCAATATTATTTAAGTAATTTAGTTGTTTTAAATTAAGGGTTAATGATTTTTAATTAATTTATAATTAATTTGATTCATTAGATTGATATTATTTTTGTTTACCATTAACCAATTCGTGGCGTTGTATTAACAGGAACGAGAATCAAGGTCTCCTTAAAACACGTAGCCCCACATCTCGAGGTAGTTTATCCTAGAAAAATGGTTGATGTAATTATATTAATGATTTAATATTAGTCAACTAATTAATAATTAGTGAATTTTATGGTTTTGCATCCCCTTGAATTCATTTGTGTCATTTTCATAACATGCACGAGAACCAAGGTCTCCTTAAGATACGTAACAGTCAATCCTAAAAACTTTATCAATGGAGTGTTTATTATGTATTTTGAGATTGGTTATCTGATTATATAGATTGGGTTGTTGCTTAATTTTTGGATTTTATGAATTATATTAATTCATTGAGGAATGATCCAATTTTTGACTTTTTAATTTTGATTAATTTTTGGAGTTTTGATATTTCTCATAATTACTAGACCCTAAGCTGAGTAAAATGATACTAAGTTTGTTGGAATTAGATTTTTATACAATTACTTATAATTTTTTAAAGTTTGGATGTAATTTCAAACTAAAGTTGATTAAAGAGTTAACTTTTTAATTTTTAGTACTTTCTAAACATTTATTATTTTTAATAAATATTAAAATCTTAAAGGAGTCCAATGCCTTTGAGTTTGCTCAATTTGGAGTTTCTGGAATTAGTTAGGTTTTTTTTAAAGTTTTTCCATTTAATTGAATTATCTAATTTATTAATTAGGTATATTTTCTTATATTTGCACCAAACTCACTCTAAACTCTTTGAAATCACACTCAAAGGTCAGAGATGACCTGTAGGTTATCAAGAGCTTAAAATTTATTTGGATTTTTAATAAATTTTTATTATTTATTTTAATAAATTATTAATTTTATTTGATTGCTAAATTAAAATCAATTTTGAGGCCAGTGAAGGGGCTTTTAATTTTTCAGTGCAGAGGATTTCATTATGAGCAATTTGATATATTATTTATAATTTTTGAATTTAATTTGGATTTATTATAATTTTTGGAAGTCTCAGACCCCCTAAAAGGGCTCATTTTTTATTTAGTTAATTTTCTAACCTAATGAGCTCTAAATTCAATGAAATTAAATCATAGGGTTCATTATGTCACTAAGTTCAATGTCCCATAGTTTAACCCCTATTAGGGTGTTTGGAATTTTCTAGAATTTTTCTAAGTTTTCTATATATTATTCTTAATTATTTTTCTTAGATGTCACTAGTATACCAATGGGTCCAAATTTTGGTTCATCTAACCCCAAGGCACATGCAATTACACCACAAAAAAATCATAGCCAGTTCCTATCAATTTGGGGAGTTATGAATTTTCAAGATTTTGGGTCCAAAATGGATTCATCACTTTAAAAATTTAAATCACAACAATCCTCAGTGCATTTGGACCTATAAGAAATGCAGGGATGCCTAAGATGCTCAAAAAGTTTTTACCAAAATTGAGTCTAGTTTGACCACTGGATCATGAGAAAATTGCTAAAATTAAAATTCAAATAATCATAAATTGCTCACAATTCACTAATTAAAATTCACTAAAATTATTTTTTAAATAAATTAGGTATCAAGACCTTTCCAATAATACCAAAATCACTTAGTTTGGTTAAAAATTAGATTTACTATGAATTTTGGAAGTTTTGGGCATTAAAATTGATTTTTAAATCATTTAATTCAATGAATTAGCCAGCACAATATTTGCCAATCATTGCCAATCATTGGCAATGATTGTGTGACCCGACGTGGTGCTGATGGTGTCATAATCCATATGGCGTTCGATCAGAGCCATCAGATTTAAACTGCATAAAATGAATACTCCAGATATAGCCATGTCGATGGGAACAGGACCACACATAATTGACTATTCCATCCACCAGACGAGTAATGCCATTTGACATTTTCTAGACTGTCCAATCACGCGTGAAACATGATTAGACGGTTCTTCTCTAAACAAAGCTTTTTAGTTCAAAATGAACTAAAAGTTTGAACACCCATAACTTTTAAAATACTCAATAAAATTCTATGAAATTTGAAACATAGACTCATGGTCTCCTAATCTTCCAATACCGTGAGTTCGGAGGCGCCATTCATTGTAGATTTTGAGTTGTGTCAAATTGAAATCCTAGTTAATAGTTAAGATATCTCATCAACCAATAGATGGATTTTTGACTTATTGGTCTCCTTTGCTCTTGATGATGTCCTCTTTAATTTTGTGGAAGAGTTCAGGTCCTAGTTATGGCTAGATTGGAAGTTGCCTTCAAAAACCTCTATTCTCTCCCTAAATCCCTCTTTCTTCACTAAAATGATGTTTGGAGGTTGGGAAATGGTGGGGGGTGGAAGGGGGGAGGGGGGGAGGGGGGGGGGGGGGGGGGGTGTACTGAAGAAGTTGCTGGAGGGAGTAAAGAAGGAGCTCTCTTAGTTGGGGGCTATTGAGAGAAGGTTAGAAGATGGAACTGAGCCCCTACGATTTTGGTTTTCCCACCCCTTAACACCTTGTTTTTGGAATGACAGGTTGGGATTGATCTGTACACTCCATTGGATGGTTACCACATGTTTAAGGCTATTAAGAACCAGGGGAAAGGTTGGTGCTTGAGAGAGACCCCTTGGCTTATGTGATTAGGGGGGGGGGGGGGGACCATACCCCCTCTCCATTAGGTTAAACCAAGGCTAGGCTTGGTTTAAGGGGTTGGCTTAGGCTCTCTTTAGGAGGGAAATGGACCGATCTTCAATATATTAGAGTAAGTTTGTTGGAGGGTTAGGATTGCCAAGGTGGCTTGACCACTTAAGCTCATTTGAGAGCTCATTCGACCATGTGATTGGTCAAAATAGTCAATGGACCTGAGGTGGCATCCAAGGGAGTTTATTTTGTTACTTAAGTGAGTGACAAAATGCTTGGATCCATGGAATTGAAATTTTGGTGAAAGACAAGGAAATGAAATGAGTTTTGATCCTTCCAATTAGGTTAACCAAGTCAAATCAAGGGGGATTTGGCTTAGGGATAATATTTGGCATGCTTGAAATATCCAATTGAACAATTTTTTGAGTAAGCAATTTGGTTTGAAATTACTTGAGGCATTGAGTTTTATTTTGGTTATGTGCATGGTTAATTTTGGATAACCATGGTTGACTTGGTTAACCAGGTTTTTTTTTTTTTTTTTTAATCTAATTAAAATTATTTTAAAGACTTGGTTAACCAGGTTAAACCAATAGTTGGGGTTTTTTCCAACAAATTCAAAATGACTTCTGGACTCAATGGTGGTGGTCCCATGCAATGGTAAGATCTCCTAACATGAAATACATGTTTAAGCCCTTAAGGGGCATTTTGGTCAACCATAATTGACTTGATCAACCTGGTCAATCCAAAATTTAGGTTTGGGTCCAATGCACTCCTAATGATGTTTAGGGTAGATTGGAATATGTCCCATGGCTTGGTTTGATCAAGCCATGTTGAAGTTTAGAGAAAACTTCAATTTTTCCCTTAAGGGACATTTTGGTCATTTGAGCCCCTGGTTAGCTCTCGGTCAAATAGAGTCCACCAAAGTGTAATTTTATTTTTAACATCTCATAATGATGATTATGGACTTATTAAAAGGTTTTGGGGAAGGACTCGAGGTCAAATTCCACAAGATGTTATGTCCAGTGGCATAGGCTATAAATATTTAAAGGTTTTGTAGCCTTTAGATTTCAATTGAGTTTTTGGGGTTAAAGGTCTCAGATTGGCTTCAAATTATAATTGTTGACCTTAGGAACATACCTAATCAATATACAATTGATAGATCATGAATTGGGGGTCATTTTATTAAGTTTTGAGGAGTTTAAAAGATCACCCAAAAGGGTCATAGGACATAAGCCTTTGATCTTGAATTTTTTTTGAAATTTTAGATTTGAATATGGTTTTGAATTTGATTGGTTGAATTTGAGTTTGGTAAACGTCATGACAAAAATGAGGTTAACAAATGTACCCCCAATATATATAGTAGAACAAAGTTATATAGCATTTATTGGCATTGATCGAATAGAAAGGTCAAATTTGAGATTTTGATTCCAAGGAAAGGGAGCACCTAATCTCAAGTCTAAAGGAAGCCGATGGGGGACTTATACTAAATAGATAGATTTGATTTTGATAGTAGGGTGGTACCACAGAAGGCTTACTCCACCACTAGCTGATGATCATATGGAAAGGCTTGAGGTGGGAACTTAAACCTAACCATAGATGATCAAAATTGAATAAATACTATGGTGGTGCCACAAAGGGCATGCTCCACCACTAGTGATCTAATCTTAAGGAAAGAAAGCATGATGACTTACACCAAATCTTAAGGATAAAAAATCTACAGTGGAGCCAAGAAGTGCATGCTCTACTATTAGTAAATGATCATATGGAAAGGAAGTTCATGGTGGGGACTTACACCTAACCATAGAGGATCGAAATTTAATTAAAACTAGGGTGGTGCCACAAAGGGCGTACTCCATCACTAGTGGATCTAAACCTAAGAGAAGAAAGCACGATGACTCACACCTAACCTTAAGTTTTAGAAAGGTAGAGTGGTGCCACGAAGGGTGTGCTGCACTACTAGTAGATGATCATATAGAAAGGAAGCCTGAGGTGGGGACTTACATCAAATCATAGAGGATAAAATGTTTGATTTGATATTAGGTTGGTTCCGCAAAGGGCATGCTCCACTACTACCAGATCTAATCCTAAGGAAAAGAAGCACAATAACTCACACCTAACCTTATGGTTCAGAAAGGCTTAATTTTTAGAATTTGAGATTTGGATAATTTTGATTCAATTTTATTCAAAACTTGAAGATTTTCTCATTTATTTAAAATTTGAATTACATTAAGCATAGTATTTCTTAAGAAAATGCCCATTTACTAGAAGCATCGAGTGATTTCCTTTATAATCAACTAATTGGTAGTAGCCTCCTTTGTAGACTGTCTCTATGATAAAAGGTCCTTCCCATGTTGGTTTAAACTTCCCACCAATCTTTCGGTGGGCTAATATAGGCCTCCGAAGAACCAAGACCAAGTCTCCTACTTTGAATTTTCTAGGTCGCACTAACTTATCATGAGCTTGAACCATTCTGGCTTTATATAACTCTAAGTTCTATTGAGCTTAAAGGTGACACTCTTCAAGGCCTTCAAGCTCTTCTTATCGGAGTTATGCATTTCATTGTGTCATGATTTGGTTCTGTATGGCTATCAGTATTGAAGGGATTTGCACCTCCAAAGGGAGCATGACCTTAGACCCATACATTAAAGCAAACGAAGTGGATTGGGTCGGGGTCCTATAAGTGGTCCGACAGACCCACAAGGATTCCATCAACCTCTCATCCCATTATCATTTATTTTCATCTATGATCTTTTTGATGATATGCACCAAAGTTTTTTTGAAGGCTTTAGCCAATTCATTAGCCTGTGGGTAATAGATTATTGAGAATATCGAATCAATACCATGGTATTTTGAAAAATTATTTATTTTTGTATTCTTGAATGTGAACCCATTATTAGATATGATCCTGTGGGTATGCTGAATCGATATATGATATGGTCATGGAAGAATTTTATGACATGGTGTGATGTTACATGGCGTAAGAGAATTGCTTCCGCCAACTTGGAGAAGTAATCAGTCAGGACTAGAATGAAGTGATGACCTCTTACAGAAGGAGGGTCCATAGGCCTGATAACATCTATGCCCCAACCCTCAAAGGGCCATAAAACTATCATGGGATGTAACACGTTAGGTGGTTAATGTAAGACCACACCATGAACTTGGCATTGATGATAATGTTTTGCAATATTCATGCAGTCGTCGATCATCATGGGCCAGTAATATCCAAGTCTTTTGATTTTTTTTTAATTTTAGGAACCGATTGATGAGTCTCATATAGTCTGGCATGGACTTAAGTTACAATCTTTAGGGCCTCTTGCTTGTCTAAACAATGGAGCCACATATAATCGAATGAAAGATGGTGTAGAGTGTTGTTCGTAAGGGCATATAAGAGGTCATGTTTACTGGTTTGATTGGCAAGGGACTTACCATGAGGGAGCTTTCCTTCTTGAAGATAATCGATGAATGGTTGTCTCCAATTTCCTTTTCTATCTGTTAGTGAAGAGGAAGATAGGACTTGGGAAGATTTCTTATTAATGCGCTCCAAATCTATTAGAGCTAGGAACTAATGACCATGAATTTCTACAGAAATGGAGTCTTCTTCTGGTCAGGCAAATTCCTTCGCAATCCTTACTAAGGCATCTGTCGTGAAATTACTCCCATAGGGAATTTTTTACATAGTTACAATAGAAATTTTCTTGTGTAGGTGATTTGTGTACTGATTGTATTTCAGGAGTTTTAGATCAAAATCTTATAAGTTCCTGCAATCTGGTTGATAACAACTGAGAATCACTAAAAATTTTGATTTCTTTTATGTCCATCAGTATTGCAAACTCCAAAATTGTTATCAGAGCTTCATATCAACTTAATTATTTATGCAAGGTTCTAACAAATGATAGAAGAAATGCATCATTTCCTTTTCTGACATTATAAAAATTAGGCCAATTCTATCTTTTCTGAGGATGGTAGACTTCTATGCTTTACCTTATTGGGAGGATGTTGCATCATCAAAATACAATTTCTAGACGCTATCATTAGATTCCTCAAAACTCATGATTTATTTATCAGGTAAATCATCATTTAAAGGAGATTCTATCGGTAGTGAGTGTGCTGTAAGAAAGTCAACAACATCCTATCCTTTCATAACACGTAGGAGAATAAAAGTTATTTTAAATTAAAGTAATATCATAAACCATCGTGCTAAATGCCCTGACAACATAGCTTAGGTCATAAGATATTGCAATCGATTCACTCTAGAAATTAGACTTACCTGATGAGAAATCAAGTAGTGCATTAGCTTTTAGGCTGCAAAAACTAAGGTAATATAATGCTTCTCAATCGAAGGATAGTGAATTTTTATAGGGCGAAGTCCTCGGCTCAGATAGTAGAGGCCATTTATCATTAACTTGAGCCAATAGGGCACCAAGTGACTCTTCCAAAGCAGTAATGTAGAGAATATGAGGCTTCCCCAGTATGGGGACTACTAATACTGGAGGATTGGTAAAATATTATTTGACACTCAAAGGCTCTTTGCCATTTCTCATCCCATATAAACTTGGAGTTCTTTTTAGCTGGTACAAAGAAAGGCTGACACCTTCCAGAGAGATTAAAAATAAACCTCCTTATACGCCAACCTACCTTGAAGGGACCTAAGTTGAGTTAGGCTTCCAAGAGGCGGCATGTTTAAGATGTCTTTGATCTTAGCAGGATCAATTTCAATTTCGCAGTGCCTCACTATGAAGCCCAAATATTTTCTAAAGTGACGCCGAAAGCACACTTCAAGGGGTTTATTTTGAGGCCATAGATGCACAACCACTCGACGATGATTCTTAAGTTATATAGGTGAGCCTCTTTGAATTTTCTCTTGATGACCAAATCATCGAGGTAGTATTCTACTTGATTTTGAATTAATTTATCTAAAATTTAGGTCATCGACTGCTGGTAGGTTGCACCTGTATTTTTGAGACCAAATGGCATCACCTTATAAAAAAAATCCCTATAGGAGTTTTGAATATAATGTTCCTCTCTTCTTCTAGTGCCATCTTGATTTGATTATAACCAGTTGAGTCATCCATGAAGGAGAAAATAATATGTGAAGAGGCAATGTCCATAATGAGCTCTAATATGGGTAAAAGAAAGTTGTCCTTAGGACATGCCTTATTCAGATCCCTATAGTTGACATAGATTCAAATTTGACCATTTTTCCTTCAAACTGGTATGACACTGGCTACCTAAAAGGAATATTATTCCACTCGAATAAATTTGGCCTTGACCAATTTCTTGATTTCAGAAATAACTTTTTGCTCAATTTTTAGACACATACATCAAGGCGCTTGCTTAACATGAATGAACTCATATTGAATTCCATGTTTATGAACTCTACATCAATAGATAAGCCCTGCATTTCATTGTATATCTAGGTGAAGTAATCCCTAAACTCATAGAGAAGTTGAATTAGATCCTTTGATTCATCTTCACTTAATAAAGAGCTAATGAAGTAGGGTAAGGGTCATTCTTTTTTCCAAGGATAATTATTTTTAGTTCATCAACTCTCAATTTAATTTCTTCTTCAAATTCAGGGGGTGCATCCCAAACTTGATGTTCATCCAGACCTTTTGATGTGTCTAAACATAGCCCATTGAGAGGGTCAACGATTTCTGTAGGGACCTCCTCAGATTTAGGATGATTTGTCATCACAGGACAATACTCATCATCATAAAATGAATCAAAAGTACCAAAGTCAATACCACTACTCAGATTTCTTTTATTTTTTGTATGCCAGAGGATCTCGTGGTATCTAGCTGGACCCTTGGTCCATCGAGCCAGCGTGAGACCTTTAGAGACATATTCATTACACACACAGGAAGGTAGTTAAGAGGTAATTTCATTAATTTGTTAAAATTTTCCTCCTCAGGGATTACGTCATCTTCCTTCCTTAAGGTGGAGGAGCTAGGAAAAGAACTTTTGGACTTTCCTTGTTTCACCATCTAAGTTAGGAGAGTCCTTGATTACTAACCCTGCAACCCTGCCGACAATTAGTGGAGTTAAGGTAAAGGCTCCAATTCACCTACCCAGCTTTTCATACATAGTTAATTCGGTCTCATCACCTTGAACTTTTGGAGTATCATCCTTTAGATCACTATCTTGTTCTAAAGTGGGATCAAATTTTGGAGGAGAACTTATCTTTTTGTAATAAAAAAAGATTCTTGCACTTTATACTTTTGAGTCATCTTCCAAACTTGACTCCAAGTCCCTGTATATGAGGGGCGTTCTTCATTCAAGTGAAGCATGACCTCAACCACGTACTCTTTGGGCCATCCTCTCACCTCTTTGAGGGAAAATATTTGGAGGCCTAAAGATCATGCCCTCGACATCATCTTCACTATTTGATTCTTTTCTTTCTTTATTTTTCTCCTTTTGTCCTTCTTTTCTTTTTGATTTTCAATTTCCTTTTGAGCTTTCTTTATTCATTTTCCCTTCATTGATTGTGATCTCATTTTTGTGACAGGTAGTGGACCCTTTGGGTGTGTAGTATGTAACATCTTCGTAGATCTCGATCTCATGAATAGAGAATGATTGTAAATCACCATTAATTATGTATTTAATATTGTTTTGTTGGTACTTAACATATTGGTGTAGGGTAGATAGAATCATCCTATACTCATGGATCCAGAGCCTACCTAGAAGTGCATTAAAGGACATCACTGAGTCAATCATGTGAGATTTTGCTTCTATTTTTAGATATCCTATCTATAACAGGAGTGTGATTGAACCTAAAGCCTTCTCACCCTTCTTGTTGAACCCATGTAACACCATTTTATCGATGGTGAGCTTACGTGTGTTCACTTTAAGGTATGCGAGAGTCAATACATTCATCACTTTGATCGATGCAAAGAACTCTGGATAATCTAAAATTTCCAATATTTACAGTAATGTAAAGTGGGCGATTATGATCGACGGTTCCCATAAGTAGATCCTCATCGAAAAAGGCTACCCCTGGGATTTCTTTGAAGTAAAGAGTTTCATCTTATAACGTTATAACTAAGTGAGCTAAGCAAATATTTGGATCGAGAAGTACTTTTATTAAAGATTCCTCCATCTCTTTCTAGAGAATGAAGGCATCGTAAATACTCAACTTAGCTTGGAACTTCTTAAGATGAGCTAAAATATTATAGTCGACCTTGGGAATAGTAGGATTGGACCCGATGGACAGGAAGAAAGATTTGATTGTTGAGATGGAGTTTGAATTGGATCGTAGACATGACTTGTTTTCACTTTTTCTTAGTTGGAAGTTTATGGGGTAAGAATTTGCCACCTCAAAGTTATACCTCCACGATCTCCTCGGGAGGACAAACTATGACAGGATCTATGCTCTCCTTAGGCGATACAATTTCATTTTTCGAAGGGGAGTCCAAATAAGAAAAATCTATCATGATAGGACTCCCTTGAAAGTCAACTTCAGTGGTGTCGCTATCTGATAAGTTCTCAGATTCATCTCCCTCTTTAGTGGTCAAATTCAAAGGATCAATTTTTTGAGGATCTCGATTGATCACTGTCGAGTTCTAATTTTTATTTATGGAAGATTTATTTATTTATTTTATTTTCATTATTAATCATCAAAATATGAGCAGAAGAATTTTTTTCATTAATTTTTGACCCTTTGTCTTTAATAGGGTAAATTAAATGTTAGATAACGCCAATGGGGATATGGGTTTTATTCTACCATCTGCTGTCTGAATACTCATCAATATGTTTCCTCTCTATTAAATTTTACTCCTTTTCTTTATTTATACTTGTTCCTATAACTACTGAAGAGGAAACCATCTTAACTTCTTCCTGCAATGCCTCCAGCTCAACCTCTAAGATCGAGCCCTGGGCTCTTGTCGACAGCTGTTGAGAAAGATGAAAGATTTATTAATCAATATTTTAAATTCCTAGGATAATATAATATCCCAATCCTCATCAGTTGACAGAGAAATATTAGAATGTTTACCTAAGATTATTTTGATGGTCCCTTGATCCGGATCTACCAGGTATTACTTAGGAATGATGATATTCCCCTGTTTGAAATTTCTCCCAAGCTAGTTCTTAATGGTAAGGTAGTCATTGATTATGTGGCCCAATGCACGATGGTAGGGGAAAGCATTTGGATCATCCCTCTTGTTTCCCTCTTCCAGCTTCTTAGCCTCTAATAATCTGAAGTCTGATTTCTTTGAGAGACTCTTGAAGATTTTCCTTATTGACTCTTTTTTAAATGGATAAACATTCGCTAATCTCTCTTTAAAAGATATCGAGTAAGGCTTTCTAGTAGGTTGAGGGGTTACTTATAATGGTTGTGGTGGAGGACCACTTGATTGATAGTTAGTTGGTTTCTTCCCCTTATCTACTGTGAATACTATTATTATTCTTTTTTCAAAAGACTTATGTAGTTTACTTGCTTTTCTCATGAGATGAATCGCTTAAAAATGGCATCCGAGAAGCCTCTTCTTGTATGGTTTTCATCTTTTTGAGTAATTTTTAAAAAGTTTTTATAATGAACCCCTTCAGAAAGAAAGTAATAGACCCATGGATATTCTTCAAAATAATTTCTACTGCATGTTGCTCTTACAGTTGTGGTTCACATTTCATCAAGAGGATTTTCCATGTCAAGATGTATTCAATAGAGACTCTCCCGACTTTTACTTTTCGATGATCAGATCTCCCACGATTACATGATGCTGAGCTCTGGAGATTCTCTTTAAGTATAGGTCCTCCAACTCAATAAAAGTTCTCATCGAACCATTCGACATATCAACATACCATTTAGAAGCAATTCCAAAGAGACTACTAACAAATTTGTGAAATAGTAGAGCATCTGATCCTATATTATAATAGCTTGCATGAAAGTGGGCTTGCCTTGGGTTTTCAATACCATTGAAGACTTTAAAAGAAGGTGGCAAAAAGACCTACAGATAAGGAACAAAGTCATATTGCTCGGGGTAGGGCCTACCCTTTGGAATAGATGTGGTCCCTTGAGTATGGGCTAAAGCCTCCCTTACCTAGGTTTCAATCATGTGTTTGATGTCCTTATCAGCTGAAACTATAGGGACTAAAGGGACTGTTGACAGTGTTGGAAGAACTACTAGAGTTCACTCTGAAATTGTAAGGGCTAACTCTGACTTCCTGCTCTATTCGCTCACTATATGTACTGTAGGTTGAGACTGTTCTGGTTGAGATTGTTGTGTCTTGGAAAGACTTTACATTTCCTCATATCGTAGAAGCATTTCTTTGAATTTCTTTTCCAGGCTCCTGATATGTTCATCCTTATCCCTTAGCCTAACTGATACATTTTGATCAGAATCAACCGCTACTGAATCCTCTTCTCTACCTAGTTGAAGTCTACTAGGTTCAACATCTTTGGCGGATGCTCTTATTTACACTGTATAAATACTGGCTGTAGTAGCAACATCATCATCCATCAGAAGGTCATCCAAGTTTGAGTTGAAGGCTTCTATGGATTCTTTCTTCTTAAGGATATCACGGATTTCCTGAACCACCACATTCATTGATCTTCCCCCGATGGACTTAGGGTCGATGTGCCAGTATCCATTGTAATCCATCATGTTTCTAAATTCTTCATCACCTAGCTTAGATAAAATGTCCTAAAACATAAGGCCTTCTACAGAGTCAAGGGATTCTTCCATCATCTAATCAGTCACTTCGTCATCTCTGCTGGACACTAACTCTTCCCTTTTAGCTATCCCAGGGTTAGTAGTCATAAAGATGACATCCAAAATGGGTTGTGGGGTATCCTCCTTAAGGGGTATCGGAGGTTCCTGAGGAGTAGAGCCTCCTACATCTACTGGGATGGAGCCATCACATCCCTTGAAATTAAGCCCTCACATCGCTGAATGGGGGAGCCTAGGGATATCTACAGGTGGTTAGAGGTTTTCTTTCCTACTAGCCTTTTTAGGAATATCTTCCTTTTGAGGTGACTTGGGCCTCTTTCCCTTCACTTCTACTAGCTTTTTTTCTTTTTCATTCTCTTGTGGCTTGACTACAATTGAGGCCAACTTTAAGGGTTTTGAAGGATGGACCAGCGACGTACTGATGCGATAATGGCCTTTCCCTGATCCAACAAGGATATTCTCCTCTATCTTGGTAGAAGGGAGATGAGGCAACCAGTGATAACCATCCACTAATACGTTGTAGCTGGCTACCTTACATACTTCTTATTCTTCATAATAAATTGAGGTGTCAAAATTCTTGCTTCGATTTTTTCTTCTTTCAAAATTTCTTTTTCAAACTTATAGGAGATCATCCCCTTTAGATGTCACATGTACTCTTCTTTATTTCACCTGCCTGGGCAGCATAAGTGTGGATAATATTTCTTAGCATCCTTTTTCTTTGCAGTTGCTTCTCCTTAGGGGTTTTCTTAATAGAATAATCTATCAAGCATGATTGAGAGTAGGTTATCCTACTAACTCTTACCTCCCCTGCAATAGTAGCAGCAGCAAGTGGGTGGAAATAACTCCTTTTTAGAAGGGGGGAGGAGGTAGGAATAGGCAGCTTCACAGCAACCTCTGGCTTTACTTCAGTTAAGGCTTTTAATTATGTCATCTTCCTTTCCTTAGTAATTTTCTTCCTAACTCTTCACAGCTAATTCTTGCTCTAATTTTTGCTTGTAAATGGGATCCCAAAACTTGCCCCAATCTTATATACTGATGTATTCAGTCACCATCACTGACTTCTATTTCTTATCCTCCTTAGTAGAGGATGCAGTGGGTACGGGGGTGACAACATCCTTCGTCTTAGGAGTGGGGGAGTCAATCCTCGACCCAATAATAATCTCAACTAAAGGGGCATCCTTTTCATCCTTAGTAGATAAGTCTATAATTATCTCTCCTTTGACTGTTAGCTTAAGGGGCTAGAATCCCAATCAAAACTAAATAGAACTACACAATCAAAACTAAATAGAACTATCACAGATTAGCACTTCAATAGTCATGTCACGGTCAAAGGAGAAAATGAGTTTGCCAGCCATTTTAGTGTGTTTGATTATCTGAAATAGAGGGAAGATGTTTGGAATTAGTTGATTTTGAAGTGAAATTTGAAAATTACGAATGCTATTGACTTTTATCACATTCATTAAGTTGTAAGAGATATAACCCAACATATGATGGTAATGTAAGAATCACTTATGATTGAATAAAATTTAGAGTTTCATTACATATGTTAAGCTATAAGGAAATTCTACTATGTAACATATGGTAAAGATGTCCAATAATTATTTTATTCATTTTTTGAAAAGGGAGTTAAGTTATGAAATTTATGATTTTCTTGAAATTTTTAAACTCAATATATTGAGTTTTCACCCAACATGAGGGTTTACAAAATTGACATGAAAATCTCAAGAATTAGGCTTTACTCTCTCGTTCCACCAATTAACTTGGGGTGAAATGTTAAAGCCTAAACATTCTTAAAGATTTTCTCACTCACCTCTCTTGTTATTTTTCTTTTCTTTTTGATGTTGGCGATTCTCACCTAAGGAAGAAATGGGTAGAGGGACCAACGGAAGGAGAGTAGTCAAAACTATCAATGTAATAAAATTTCTACCATTATTAAAGATAGAAAAAAATATACCCAGCAACAAAGTCGCCAAAAATTTGTTTTGCAAGTTTTGCGAGCTTTGTTTGAAAAGTGCAAAGAAGTTATAATTATTTTCCTTGGGAAAATGAGTATTGGCTTTTAGATTTCTTTTAGTTTTATAATTGAACTCACCATCATGAATGATATATCACCTTAGATGGTGAAGATATCATTCTCTAATAGGTTCAAATTATAGAACTTCAAACCTCTTCTTGACTATCATAATCAGATTTAGGAGAGAATTACAAATGACTCCAAAAAGCTGATATAATGTTCAATCCTATGTTTAACTATGATAGTTAAAATGCTCTATCATCAATTATTATTATCAGATCATCATATTGAACTACATATGACCCCGAGGGATTAAAATGTTGTTCGAATACGCATCTAGCTACAATAATCTCGCATTTACCATTCAACCCGTATTTGGATGCTCCAATAAGAAATGGGGTATACATTTTTTTGTATGTTGAAAGGCATCATTTATTATTAGATATCCTAAAGATAATGGTAATGATCATTCTTAATTTTGATTTATCCATAGACAATGATTTTTTTAATTTATCTGGGGTCTTCAATCTCCTACTAAGGCAAGCCTTTGTAATTTATTACATCATAGAAAGTTTAGACTTCCTATAAACACTCTCAATTAAAATAATGGTAGAAATTTTATTTAGAATTTTCAAGGAGAGATACGAAAGGAGTGAGGTTGGAATTTCAATTGAGATTGGAGCAAATTTAATTAGTTATTTTGGAGGCCAATGGATAAGGAGTAGGAGGCATTTTGGGTTTCTAAAATAATTTAGAAATGCCTTTATATATCTATGTGTTGGGTTTTACATCTTGGTTTAAAGAATATTTAGTTTGAATTGTCATTTTATTAGAATGTTGGGATTAGATTCTCGATGTTAGAGACTTATAATTTTGGGTTTGCTCCAGATCCTCAATCTAAGTTGGGCACTAAACGATAGTGACTCAAACCTTACTAATGAAATGCAAATTTGGCCTTACCTCAACCTAGATTGGAGTTTTAGCTCAACCACCTAAGTGCTTTAAATCCATGTATCTGGTCTTTATGAAAGATGGGTAGGCTGTTATTTAGGTTTTTGAGAAATTAGTGCTGAGATTTAGAGAATGTCCTAATTGGGCCCTTTTTTATGTGAGTTAATTATTCTCGCATGGAATTAAAATTTTATTAATTTTATTAGTTTCTAATGTAATACATTTTGATTGATCATATATGCATAAATGATATAAACCAATTTAAAAATTTGGCTTAGAAAATAAAATTTTCCTTAGAGATTGCATAACATTCACTAGATAGAGTTGCTCCCTAATAGGCTAGGTGATCTGCCATGACCCGCAAGTTGGAAGGTACCTAACAAGGAAGAGATGGTAAATATGTATGTATGGTACCCTCAGCATGCCCTAGCTTACTTCTTAGATTTGCTTATCTTTCTATGTTAGCCTAATTTTTTTATTTAGTTATGAGTAAAAAAAAATCTATCCTTAAAGAGCCTAATCGCATCCAGGCTAAAATAAAATCAGCATTCAGAGTAAGAAACCTATAAAAAAGATTTACGAAACTCCTTAAGCATGAAAGTAAATAATCAATCATAACACATCATCAAATTGTTGCAAATCTGGTTTTGATGATGACAAACATGTTTCCATTGTGTTTTGCTTGGCTAACCCGTTTCAGGCACAAAAGATCACGAGCAACTCAAGCCAACTCAAGATCAGGTCCAAGTGTATCTAAGTGTACTATTTTTCTTTTTCTTGAGTCAATTGTAATGTAACTGATCCCCTAGCTAAGTAACCTTGCACACACATACTCAGGGGGAGAGCTTGAGTGAATTAGAGTTTCTGTTCAAATTTTTGTTTAGATCGTCCTGGACGATAGTCACATCGTCCTGGATGATCAAGTAAAAATAGAAACCCTGATTAGGGTGACAAAGTTAAGAGGGTCTGATTAAGCAGATCGTCCTGGACGATCTTTGGATCATACGGGACGATATGCTTAAATCAAAAATTCTAAGCCGCCAGATCAAGTTAGGCAAGTTTTTTATTTTAAGATATTTGGTCTGATCATCCAGGATGATACGTGTATCGTCCCAAACGATCCAGTACAATCATGCCTAAATTAATCTGGTAATTAAGGAAAGCAATTTATATTTGATTGATATGATCATATCGTCCTAGACGATCGTAGGATCATCCCGGACGATCATGATCGTCTAGTGAATTTCAGCTGTACTACCCGAACTGTGTATAGGACGATTTGGGCACTTTTTAAACTAATCGTACAGGATGATACCCGTATCGTCCTGGACAATCAAGTCATTTTTTGGTCATCCAGCACAGTTTGCTCTGGATGACCCGAACTGTCTTCTGGATGATATTCGTCGATTTACACTAATCGTCCCGAACAATCGCAGGATCGTACGGGACGATATGAACAATTTTTTCTACTGATCGTCCAGAAGAGCTAGATCGTCCAGGCTGATGCAGCTGATTTTGAACTGATCGTACAGGATGATCTATCGATCGTCCTAGACGATCTTGGCCGACCAGTTGAGATTTAGGGCAAATTTTAAGCCCTCCTATAAAAGATGTTTTTCTTTTAAAAAGAAAAATCTTTTGCCACTTTCCTTTCCAGAGAAACTCTAGAGGGAGAGAGTTTGGGAGAGTGAGAAAGGATCTTGTGAGGGGGAGTTAGTGAGGGATTCACTATGGTTGCTCCAAGCAAGGATCAGAGTCTTCTTCTCCGCTCGTCGTCTTTCATCTAGTTGGTGTTCGTTGTGGGAGGATCGTTCGCAAGAAGATCCGGGGTTCTCTGCCCGCTTCAGGTGGAAGCAAAAGGAGTCCGTGGGTTCTCTGCCCGCTTCAGGTGGAAGCAAAAGGAGTCCGAGGGTTCTCTGCCTGCTTCAAGTGGAAGCAAAAGGAGTCTAAAGGTTCTCTGCATGCTTCAGGAGGAAGCAAAAGAAGGTTAGGTTCTCTGCCTCACCGGGTGGTGGAAAGGAGGTTTTTTGTACAGGCTTCTCCGCCTTGCTGTGGGAGCAAAAGGAGAGTCACTTTTTATTTAGTGCAATACCTGGAGGGGAGGCTCCGGGGAGTGGACGTAGATCAAGTTGACCAAACCACTATAAAATTTGGTTTGCTTTTCTCATTCTATTATGCACTTTACTTTTATGATATTAACTGCTTGGGTGAATATCTGTGATTGATCTTTTCGTTCTTGTTTACTTGTTTCCGCTGCATATCGTAGAAAAGATTTTCACTGTCGCTATCAAATTTTTAAATAACCAATTCACCCCCCCTCTTGGTTAGCCTTGGGACTAGTTCACTAGGGCTTAACATCCCTATCAAACTTTAACAAAATATATCAAATGAATGTAAGAAAGGCCATGTGGCAAGTACATGTCTACTTTTCTTCAATCAATCGATTATCGTATGTGGATGTTAGTTAAAGATGGTTATGAAGCACCACATAGACTTGTTAACGGTATTAAAATTGAACACCCATTTGCAGATTGGACTTTTGATGATTGTGATTTAGCACAGTTAAATGCAAAATGTTTGAACTATTTCTTTTGTTCTTTAAAATCTGAAGACTATATGCGTGTTTCTACTTGTACAACAGGTAAAGAAATTTGGGATAGAGTATGTATAACATATGAAGGTACAATTGAAGTCAAACAGTCTAGGTTAAACATCTTGTTACAGGATTATGAACTTTTTCGCATGAAACCTAGTGAGACGATTTCAGAAATGTACACAAGGTTCACTCAAATTGTTACCTCTTTGCATGCTCTAGGAAGAGAACTAACTAATTACGAAAGAGTGAACAAAATTCTTAGATGTTTACCTTCTTCATACGATGCTAAGATTACTACGATCATAGAATCTAAAGATTTAAATACTTACTCTATTGACAGCTTACTTGGATCACTCATTGCTTACGAGCAAGGGGTGAACCAAAGACAACTTGATGCAGGTGAACGAAAGAAGGAGAAGACAGTGGTGCTAAAGGCCAAAGATTCAGATGCTAGCACTTTCAGGTCTAATAGCGATGATGTTGCCTTAATCACAAGGCAATTCAAGAGCTTTCTAAGGAAGAAGAATAAGAATTTTCAAAAGTGGAACAAAGGTAAGACCAGTAGAAACTTTAAAGGTTGATATGAATCTGTTTGTTTTGAATACAGGAAGCCTGGACACATAAAGGCGGATTATCCTACACTCAAGGCTCACCCAAGTAAGGAGAAGGGTGAGGAGAAACCAAGTTCAGAAAGGATAAGAATCGGATACAAAGGCGTTCTGGGCAGACTCTGCATCCGACTCCTCAGAGACTGAAGCTGAAGAGGAGGAAACAAATTTGTGTCTGATGGCTGATGATCACCCTGGTCAGTCAGACAAGGAAGAGGTATGTGAGCTTACTTACGATCAATTACTTGAAGTATCTGAAAAAATTCATGCATCGTATAGGAAGCTTAAGAAAACCCATGCTAACTTGAAACTTGATTATTTAACTTTGCAAAAAGAGCATGATGTTTTGATTAAGGATCATTCCACTGTTGATAGCAATCACATATCTTTACTTGATGAGTTTGATGAATTGAAAAAAAAATATTCTGATTTAGTTACTATGCATGATTCATTGAAAACCACTCATGTTGATTTGGATAGAGCTTTTAAAGAATTAGATACCATGGTATGTGAAGTAGAAAGTAGCAATTGTGCTTTAAAATTTGAAATTGTAAGTTTGAATAAAGAGAATGAATTTTTGAAAGTGAAAATTAGTGCTTTTGAGAAAAACCAAACACCTCCTACTTTTGTACAGTTTTATGCACCCCCACCTTTTGTAGATTCAGATTTAAAATCATCAAAGCATATTTTGTATAAACCTAGGAAGAGGCACTATAACTCACGTAGATTAGTAAACCCTTTTCCTGGTGTTAGATGTTATTCATGTGGCATGTTAGGACACATTTCCCACCCCTGCACGGTTCATCCTAGTACACATTGGGTGTGGAGGCCCAAACTGCCTGTTTCACAGCACAACATGCATGCATTGCATTCTTCTTTTCATAAGAAGGAACCCAAACCTCTTTGGATTCCTAAGACTGACATTTGATATTTTTGTAGGTGTGCTCTCACACAAGACCTCATGAGAGCATGTGGTACCTGGACAGCGGATGTTCTAGACATATGACAGGAGATGCAAATCAGTTCATTTCGCTGGAGGCCAGGGCTGGAGGCAAGGTTACACTTGGAGATAATACCACCAGGAAGGTGGTAGGCTCATGTATAATTGGTGATTCAAATAATTATATGATTGACAATATTTTGCTTATAGATGGACTGAAACACAACTTGCTGAGCATCAGTCAACTTTGTGACAAAGGATACAACATCAAATTCCTGCCCACTGACTGCATTTTGAGCTTAAATGATAAAGTTATTTTGCAGGGGCAAGTTGCATTAAATCTGTAAGTTGGATGTAAGTTGCATTAAATCTGAGAATTCAATTTGCTTAAAAACTGCTGCTGATGAGTCGTGGTTGTGGCATAGGAGATTGTGTCATGCTAGTATGAAAACCCTTAGGAGAGTCACCAAAAAGGACTTAGTTAGAGGTGTGCCCAAGCTTAAGTTCACTAAGGATCACCTGTGTGATGCCTGTCAGTTAGGGAAGCAAGTCCAGTCCTCTTTTCACTCTGTTAAGGAAATTAGCACCTCTAGACCTTTAGAAGTTCTTCACATGGACCTCTTTGGACCCATTAGCACTGCCGGCTTAGGGGGGAGAGTCTATGATCTTGTGATTGTAGATGACTACTCGAGATTCACTTGGATTAAATTCTTATCACATAAATCTGTGTCATTTGATGAGTTTAAGTCTTTCTCCACTTGGATTCAGAGGAAGTTAGGTTGTGAGATCTTGACTATTCATAATGATCATGGTGGAGAGTTTGAGAATGTGAAATTTGGAAGTTTTTGTGAGGAGCAAGGGATTTGTCACAATTTTTCAGCTCCTAGGACCCCTTAGTAGAATGGGGTAGCTGAAAGGAAGAACAGGACCTTAGTGGAAGCCACTAGAGCCATGCTTACCGAGTATTCACTTCCAAAATACTTCTGGGCTTAAGCGGTGAACACTGCCTGTTATGTGCTGAATAGGGTGAATGTGAGATCAAAACTGAACAAGACACTTTATGAGATCATTTAGGGTTGAACTCCAAACCTGTCCCACCTCCATGTCTTTGGCTGTAAGGTTTTCATTCTGAACAACGGGAAATCACCCTTAGGAAAGTTTGACCCCAAATCTGATGAAGGAGTGTTCTTAGGCTATTCTAGTATGGGGAAATCCTTTAGGGTGTTCAATAAAAGGACTTTGGTGGTTGAAGAGACAACCCATGTGGTGTTTGATGAATCTGATCCTAAGGTGAATAGAATTAGGAAGAAGAAGAGGTAGAGGAAATTATCCAAGGGATTGGAAATGCAAATCTGGAGGAGAGGGTAGAACCTCAAACCACATTGCGTAGAGATTGGAGATATTCTTCGAGTCATCCTAAAGAACTGATCTTAGGAGACCCTTCTGAAGGTGTTAGGACTAGGCATGGACTTAGGAAGGAAGTAAACTATTCTGCCTTTATCTCAATGACTGAACCCACCAACATCAATCAAGCCCATTCAGATGAGTTTTGGATCTTAGCTATGCAAGAAGAATTGAATTAATTTGTAAGGAATGATGTTTGGGAGTTAGTAGAAAAACCTAGAAATCAAAGTATTGTGGGAACCAAGTGGGTCTTTAAGAATAAAATGAATGATTCTGGTGTGGTGGTTAGGAATAAGGCAAGATTGGTGGCTAAGGGGTATAATCAGATAGAAGGGATTAATTTTGAGGAGACTTTTGCCCCTGTAGCTAGATTGAAAGCCATTAGAGTGCTATTAACCTTTGCCTGTTATAAGGGATTTAAGATGTTTCAAATGGATGTCAGGAGTGCCTTTTTAAATGAGGTAATAAAAGTGGATGTTTTTGTAGAACAACCCCTAGGTTTTGAGAGTTCCCAATATCCGAATCATGTTTACAAATTAAAAAAGGCCTTATATGGATTGAAACAGGCACCCAGAGCTTGGTATGAGAGGCTTAGCACATTCCTGTTAGAAAGAGAGTTTATTAAGGGGAGTGTAGACACCACCCTTTTTCTGAGGAGATTAGGGGATGACTTACTTATTGTCCAGATCTATGTTGATGATTTAATTTTTAGATCTTCTGATAAATATCTATGTGATGAGTTTTCTAAAATAATGAGTAAGAAGTTTGAGATGAGTATGATGGGAGAATTATCCTACTTTTTGGGGTTTAGCATAAGGTAAATGGATGATGGAACCTTTCTCAATCAATCTAAATACACTAAGGACATTTTGAAGAAATATGAAATGGATAAAGCCAAGCCAATCAATACTCCCATGAGCTCCTTAGTTCAGTTAGATAAGGATTCAAGTGGAAAATCTGTTGATCAGAAGAAGTATAGAGAAATAATAAGATCACTGCTTTACCTGACTGCTAGCCGACCTGATATCATGTTTAGTGTCTGTCTTTGTGCTAGGTTTCAGGCTGATCCTAAAGAGTCCCACCTGACTGCTGTTAAGAGAATTCTTAGATATCTTTTAGGGACCCCAAACTTAGGAATCCGGTACCCTAGGTACAACACCTCTTTTAAGATTATTGGATATTCTGATTATGACATTGCGGGGTGTAGGGTGGATAGAAAGAGCACTTCTGGAACTTGTCAATTCGTAGGACAGTCGTTGGTCACCTGGTCCTGTAGAAAATAGAACTCAGTTGCACTTTCCACTGCTGAAGCTGAGTATATTGCCTTAGGAGGTTGTGTGGCCCAAGTTCTATGGTTAAAGCAACAAGTTTTGGATTTAGGTTTACCTGTTGGCACAAATTCTGTTCTGTGTGATAATACTAGTGCCATATGTATTCTAAGAATCCAATCCAACATTCTAGGACCAAACACATTGATATAAGGCATCACTTTATTAGGGACCATGTTACAAAAGGGGACATTGAGCTACATCATGTAGCAACTGAAAATCAACTGGCTGACATATTCACTAAACCACTGGCCTTTGACTCATTCAGTATTTTGAGGACCAGATTAGGAGTGATTGATATAAATGCTTGATTCTGATGACTACTGATTTCTGATTGTTTCTGATTGTTATTCTGTGTCTGTTAGTTAGCTTTTTGATTTACTTATTTGCTTTCAGTTGTTTTTATTATTTCTTCGTCTACTGATTTTTGTGTTTGCCTTGCTGTTAGTTTGATTTGAGTATTTACTTTGATATGATTTTCTACCTATTTTTTATTCACTAGTTCATCTCTTTTATTTACTGTTTTATGCTTTTCAAAATCAGATCACTGCTCACTACTTCTGCTAAACTGAATTTCTAACTAAGAGTTTTACCTTATTTTTATTTGGAAGCTGGTAAGCAGTGATTGATTCCATTGAGTCTGTTAAACGGAAGAAACATTGATGATTATTTCTCTTCCTCTAACTCCTTTACTGGTGTATTATTTCTTTTAGATAAAAATCTTCTTCAAAATTAAAATATTAGTTTTTGAAATAGAGATTTGTTTTATCTTCCTACAGTAATCTACCTCATATGAATAGTGTTTTCAAAGTCTTGACTCAGTGTTATGATTTTCTAAACCAAGTGATTGCACTTATCATACGACATATGGCTTTTATTTTGTGAATTACTCTTCCTTATTATGGAGAGCGTCTCCTATATCTGGAAGATAATTTCACAGCTGAGACTCTTTAACGATTATGAATAGAAGAAAGCTTACAAAAGATGCGCAGTGCACCAAATCAATTGAAAAAGAGGCATAAAATGAGTCCAAAGCTGAAAAGATGCGAAATGTCGCACAAAGTGTATCAAAAATGAAAAGATGCACAAAGTGCCAAATAAATTGAAAAAGAGGCATAAAATGAGCCCAACCAAGCTTTCTTTCCTTTCCGATCGTTAAATGTCTTAGAAAAATCCGTGCGCCACTTAATATTTTCAAAAGCTTGTGTTTGAAAATCCTGATTTCTGATTTATTACTTTGTAACACTTTTATATCAGATATTTTTCTGGAACGAAGCTTGAAAGGATCTCTTTTCAAATCTAATTTCTTTTCTTCTGAATTGGATTTTTATTTTAAAAGAGATTTGCATCGATAAGGTGCCCGAGGTGGGAGTTACGAAAGTCGATTTTTCCCACTTTTTTTGGATTTCAGCGCTGTCAATTATCTTCTTATTAGTTTTTGGATCTAAAATTAAGGAAAAAATTCTGATTTACTGGAGCGGCTTCATAAAAAAAAAGGTTGCTTTTGTGTTCTCGGTTCACATTTTATTTCATTTGGTTTTATTATTTTCATTTGACTATTTGTACGGATGTTTCACTGTTTCTGTTTAAGCTCCTTCTTTTTGTGATGTCAAAAGGGGGAGTCAGTTGTAGTAGTTTCTGTACTTATTAAATTTTTGTAGTTGTGTCTCCTATATTGCTTTGGTTGTGAAATGAAAATTGAAAAAATTTATTTTTCGATTTCCTAGTTATTTTATTTTTTAAAATACTACACAAATGTTTGTCATCATCAAAAAGGGGGAGATTGTTGCAAATCTGGTTTTGATGATGACAAACATGTTTTCATTGTGTTTTGCTTGGCTAACCCGTTTTAGGCACAAAAGATCACGAGCAACTCAAGCCAACTCAAGATCGGGTCCAAGTGTGTCTAAGTGTACTATTTTTCTTTTTCTTGAGTCAATTGTAATATAACTGATCCCCTAGCTAAGTAACATTGCACACACACACTCAGGGGGAGAGCTTGAGTGAATTAGAGTTTCTGTTCAAATTTTTATTCAGATCGTCCTGGACGATAGTCACATCATCCTGGACGATCAAGTAAAAACAGAAACCCTAATTAGGGCAACCAAGTTAAGAGGGTCTGATTAAGCAGATCGTCCTGGACGATCTTTGGATTGTACGGGACGATATGCTTAAATCAGAAATTTTTAGCCGCCAGATCAAGTTAGGCATGTTTTTTATTTTAAGATATTTGGTTTAATCATCCAGGACGATACGTGTATCGTCCCGGACGATCCAGTACAATCATGCCTAAATTAATCTGATAATTAAGGAAAGCAATTTATATTTAATTGATATGATCATATCATCCTCGAAGATCGTAGGATCGTCCCGGACGATCATGATCGTCTAGTGCATTTCAGCTATACTACTCGAACTATGTATAGGATGATTTGGGCACTTTTTGAACTAATCATACAAGACGATACCCGTATCGTCCTGGGCGATCAAGTCATTTTTTGGTCGTCCAGCACAGTTTGCTCTGGACGACCCGAACTGTCTTCTGGACGATATTCCTCAATTTACACTAATCATCCCGGACGATCGCCGGATCGTACGGGACGATATTTCTAATGATCGTCTAGAAGAGCCAGATCGTCCAGGCTGATGCAGCTGATTTTGAACTGATCGTACAAGACGATCTATCGATCGTCCTGGATGATCTTGGCCGACCAGTTGAGATTTAGGGTAACTTTTAAGCCCTCCTATAAAAGATGTTTATCTTTCAACAAGAAAAATCTTTTGCCACTTTCCTTTCCAGAGAAACCCTAGAGAGAGAGAGAGTTTGGGAGAGAGAGAAAGGATCTTGTGAGGGGGAGTTAGTGAGGGATTCACTAAGGTTGCTCCAAGCAAGGATCAGAGTCTTCTTCTCCGCTCGTCATCTTTCGTCTAGTTGGTGTTCGTTGTGGGAGGATCATTCGCAAGAAGATCCGGGGTTCTCTGCCCGCTTCAGGTGGAAGCAAAAGGAGTCCGGGGGTTCTCTGCCGGCTTCAGGTGGAAGCAAAAGGAGTCCGAGGGTTCTCTGCCCGCTTCAGGTGGAAGCAAAAGGAGTCCGAAGGTTCTCTACCTGCTTCAGGAGGATGCAAAAGGAGGTTAGGTTCTTTGCCTCACCGGGTGGTGGAAAGGAGGTTTTTTGTACAGGCTTCTCCGCCTTGTTGTGGGAGCAAAAAGAGAGTCACTTTTTGTTTAGTGCAATACCCGGAGGGGAGGCTCCGGGGAGTGGACGTAGGTCAAGTTGAGCGAACCACTATAAAATCTGGTTTGCTTTTCTGATTCTGTTGCGCACTTTACTTTTCTGATATTAACTGCTTGGGTGAATATCTGTGATTGATCTTTTCATTCTTGTTTACTTGTTTCCGCTGCATATTGTAGAAAAGATTTTCACTATCGCTATCAAATTTTTAAATAACCAATTCACCCCCCTCTTGGTTAGCCTTGGGACTAGTTCACTAGGGCTTAACATCCCTATCGAACTTTCACAAAATATATCAAATGAATGTAAGAAAGGCCATGTGGCAAGTGCCACTTAATTATAACCCAGGGTTTGCAGAAATTAAAATGGTCAGGTACCATTGACAATAAACCCATATTCTAATCCGAATAAGGTTGAAAGTTTCTAAAATGGGATATTTTCTTCTTCGTGGCCTTCATTTCTTCATCTTCTTCCCTTCTTTGAGCTCCTTGGATATGTTGGATCTAGATACCAAATAAAAAGAACTCCTCCCCGAAGGGGTGTTTCTTCCCTCTTTAGATTTTTGAGTGATCCAAATTTGAATTTCTAAATAAAAGGAACTCTCTCCTAAGGGATGTTTCCCTTTTCTTTGGAATTCAAATTGGATTTCTAAATATCCCATTTTAGTTTAACTTTCACAATACTTTGAGTTTTAAATTACACACGAAAAATTAAAATGACTCTAAAATAACCTGTATGGTTATCTTAGGCAGTTTATTTACAAAAATTATTAACATCTCGAGCATTTATATAATCAAATTGCTCTCATCTGAGCATAAAATACACTTGGCCATGCTCTTTTAATTTTAAGGGGGCTAAGCATATTTAACACCTACTAAAATTTTATTATTTATAATTTTTTTGCCCCCTTTATTTTAGCCCTGCTTGAGTATGCCACACGAAAAAAATTTTATGAGCATCAAGATTATCCTAACCTAGGAAAATCTAGTGCCCATTACATTAATCATAGATAACATGGTAAAAGAAAATATTACATCATAAGCTATCCCAACAACCAAGTCATAAGAACTATCATATAATGAAATCTATAAAAATCTTGTCACATAAATAATAGAAAAGAAAGAAATGGCCCAGCCTAAAACTAAGATTGGTTGTCCTAAAAAATAATCTAAAGTATGTGCGTCAGGCTGTGTGGCTTGGATATGTCCTAGGCTGGGTTGTTATTGAATTTTTGTGGTGTTTTCTTTGATTTTTTTATTGGCTGAAGAAATTTTTTGTTTAAGTTCAAGTATTAGTGTTTTAACATTCATTTTGTGTTAAATTTCAATTGTTGAGTGATTTCTACCTTTATATATACTAGGGCCATGAGGTTTATTTCATCCTCCTTGGGGCTAAGTTAATAGCCTTGTAAGCCTAGGTTATCCAATATAATTGATATTATTTAATTAATTTAGTTAGTTTAAATTAAGGATTGATGATTTTTAATTAATTAGTTGTTGATTTAATTCATTAGATTGATAATTTTTTTATTTTCCATCAACCAGTTCATGGCATTGTCACAACGGGCATGAGAACTAAGGTCACCTTAAGACATGTAACCCCGCTAGTCCATCCTAAAAACCTAGTTGATGAAATTATATTAATGATTTAATTTTGGTTAACTAATTAATGATTATTTAATTTTATAATTTTACACTCCATTAAATCTGTTCATGACGTTATCACAACGTGCATGAGAAACAAGGCTCCTTAAAATATGTAGCTTAATAGCTCGAGGTAATTCATCCTAAAAACTTTATCAATATAGTGTTTGTTGTTTATTTTTGGATTAGTTATTTAATTATATATATTGGGTTGATGTTTTGGTCCATCTTAAAGTTGACCAAAGAGTTTAATTTTTAGTATTTTCTAGAAATTTAATTTTTTTAATAAATATTAGACCCTTAAAGGAGTCCAATACCTTTGAGTTTGCTCAATTTAGGGTTTCTGGAATTAGTTATGATTTTTTAAAGTTTTACCATTTAATTGAATTATTTAATTTATTAATTAGAAAGATTTTTTTATATTTTCACCAAACTCACTTCAAACTCTTTGAAATCACTCCCAAAGGTCAGAGATGACTTTTATGAGTGTTTTCAAGAGTTTAGAATTTATTTGGCATTTTTAGTAATTTTTAATTATTTATTTTAATTAATTGCTAATTTTTATTAATTACCAAATTAAAATTAATTTTGAGGTCTAGTGAAGGAGCTTTTAATTTTCCTGTATAGAGGGTTTTATTATGAGTAATTTGATATATTATTTATAATTTTTATATTTAATTTAGATTTATTACATTTTTTGAAGTCTCATGCCCCTTTAAAGAGCTGATTTTTTATTTAGTAATTTTTTGAACTAATGAGCTCTAAATTCAATGAAATTAAATCCTAGGGTTCATTGTATCACTATGATCAATGTCTTAGAGTTTCACCCCTATAGGGTATGTATGGAATTTCTTAGAATTTTTCTAAGTTTTCTAGACATTATCCCTAATTATTTTTTCTAGGTGTCACTAGTGTTCTAATGGGTCCCAATTTTTATTCATCTAACTTTGACACATATGCAATCTCACCATAGAAAAATCACAGCCAAATCCTAACAATTTGGGGAGTTATGCTTTTTCAAAGTTACCATCACCTTGAAAATTCACATCACAGCAATCCTGAGAGCATCTAGACCTATAAAAAAGCAGAGAATGCCAAAAATGCTCAAAAGATTTTCACAAAAAATTGAGTCAAAATTTAAACAATCACAAATACCACTGGATCATGAGAAAATTACTAAAATCAAAATTTGAAGAATTACAAAATTCTCACAATTCACTAGTCAAAATTCATGAAAATTATTTTTAAAATAAACTAGGTCTCAAGACCTTTCCAATGACACTAAAATCACTCAATTTGGTGAAAAATTGGATTTATTGTGAATTTTGGAAGTTTTGAGCATTAAATTTGATTTTTAATTCATTTAATTCAATAAACCGGCCGGCGCAATCATTCCCAATCATTGGTAATAATTTTGCACGTGACGTGATGCATCCAGCTTGATAATCCATGTGGCATTCGATCGAAGCCCTCAGATTTAAACCACGTGAAATAAATGCTCTAGATGCTGCCACATCGATAGAAATCAGACCGTGCCTGATCCATTGTTCCATTTGTCAGACGAGTAATGTTGTTCGATGTTCTCTGGATTGTCCGATCACATGTGTATCACAATCGAACGGTTTTGCTCTAAACAAAGCTTTTTTAGGTTAAAATGAACTAAAACTTTGAACTCCCATAACTTTCAAAATACTGAACAAAATTTTACAAAATTTGAAACATAGACATATGGTCTCCTAATCTTCTAATACCCAGAGTTTGGAGGCAACATTCATTATAGGTTTTGAGTAGTTTCAAATTAAAATCCTAGCTAAATGTCAAGATATCTCACCAACAAATGGATGGATTTTTGACTTCTCAATCTACTTTTTCTTCTAATAATGTCCTCTCTAATTTTGCAGAATTAAGACTCTAGGTCCTGGTTGTGGTTGGATTTGAATTTTCCTACAAAAATCTCCTTTCTCTCTTTAGATACCTCTCTCTTCACTAAAATGATGTTTGGAGGTTGGGAAATGGTATGGGGTGGCTAGAATTGAAAGTACGAGATGCGCCAAGAGGGGGGGGGGGGGTGAATTGGTATTTTAAAAATTAATTCTAAACAGGAGTACTAATTTTTGTAGATTTTTTAAAACACTTAGAAATACGTAATTTTAATTTTTGAATGCAGAAGCTAACAAATTAAATATGCCTTGAAAAAAAATGATGATGAAATTCTAATTTTCACAATAGAATATTAATTTTTGATTTTTTATCAAGGAGTTATAATAAGAAATTAAATAAGAAAAGTAAAATACAAAAAACTAAAAAAGCACAGTAGAAATTTTTATAGTGGTTTGGTTAACCTTGACCTACATCAACTCCCAGGAGTCGTACACTCTAAGTGACTCTTCTTTTACTCCCTGAGCAAGGCAGAGAAGCCTTTATAAACTCTCTTTCACCAACCCGATCTGGCAGAGGGTTGAAGTTCCTTCCACAGGCAGAGAACCTTGACTCATTTTTATCTCTCCTAGAGAAGGTATAGAACCTTAAGGACTGGACTAAGAAGCTTCTCTCCCTAGAGAGCTCCCACAAGACTCACCAAGGCCATAAGAGGAGCAAGTGTGTAGCTAGCCCAGAGCAACCGTGTGATCCCCTCACACTACTTCTCCCTCACGCTCAAGCTCACCTTCTCTTTCCTCTCACCAACCCTAGTTTTCCTTAAAAGCTCTCTCTCAGAGTTCTTCTTCAGCCACATTCCTCTCAAAAACCTTGGGGGAAAAACTGAAAACATTATTTTTATAATAGTCTTTAAGAAACCCTAAAAAATTCAAGTTAGCTATAACTATTCGTACAGTACATTCCAAGTTCGTACAGCATGATCAGTTCAAAACAACTCTCATCCAATATGAAGGATAATGAACAGTTCATAAATTTTCAATATATTATACAGTACGATCTGAAGTTTATCTAGTACAATATATTTTATTTCCTCGGTTCGTACATGACGAATCCTGGGATGACTGAAAGTCATCTCTAGTAATCATCCCACACTATATACTTTATATGACACTGTTAGTTAATTTCAAGTAGTTCATCCTGTATGATATGAATATCGTACAATGTGATTAGTACAAAAATCATGGTTTCATCTGGTATGATCTCTAGGACGACCAAATTTCACCTTTGCTCTTCATACAGTATGATCATGATCATACAATATGATCATCAATCATTAATTAACTCTGAGTTTTATGGGGGTTAATTTTAGCAAGATTTCAAATGATCATACAATACGATTAGAATCATACAGTACGATTAGTTCAAAAATCAAATTTAAAAATCTTACTTAAATTAATTTGGCGGTTATGGTTTTAAGATCGAAATCATACAGTACGATTAGTTCACATAAACTAATTTTCCAATTAGTCATTAAGACTATTCTCAGGTAATAGATCATTTAGTATAATTGAAATCATATAGTACGATTTGTTTTAAAAGTTTTTTAAACTTAAAAAATCTCTCACCTTGTGTGTGTGTGTGCATGGTCACCCAATTAATATACACTCTTTGTGGCCAGATTCAAGAAATGAAAAATAAAGAAACTAAAAATTACAAATGCTTTTCCATCCTATTCTATCGAGTCTTGAGTCTTTTACAGTCTTGAGCAGTGTATATTCTACCTAAAATATTAGTGCTCATAGACAAAAATAACATCTAAAATATTTAAGGAAGAATGTAATAATTCAATTAATATTATTTGTCATCATTAAAATCACAGACTAGGATGCTCGATTGCAACAATCTCCTCCTTTTTGATGATGTCAAATAATGTTAGTTGAAAGATAAGATAAAGATTTTTTCTTGCTAAGCCCCCCCTCACTAGATGATAAATTTTTTTTTAATTTGGGGATGTTGCAAACACACACATTTTTTTATTAAAAAGAGACTAAATAAAAACAATAAAAACATAAGCATAAAATTCCATTTAAAAACATAACATACATTTAACTAAGACATATATCAACTAAAATAGACATTCTCTCCCCCTTTTGACATCACCAAAAGAGGAGTTTCATACAAACAAAAAGAAGGTACATAAAAAATAGGGCACAACAAATGAAGACAAGTCAAAAGATGGATCCTGATCAGGTGGTGGTGGTGGTGGTTGAAAGAACCGATGGATGGAGGAAAATTGATGATCGATTGAGGTAAATCTCTCGCCAAATCATTGCATGTCATCCTTGTACTGCTGGTGTTTTTGTTGGATATGATAGTCAAGTCGAGTTTCAAGTCCCTCGAGTCATTGAACAATATTATCTTGATGGTAGGCAGGTATAGGTGGTGGTATTGGTGGTGGTGGAGGTCCTCCTGTAGGAGCAGCCTCCCCTTCTTCATCAAAAGCTGGCTCAGCATGCTCTTGTCCTTGATGAAGTAAGATACAGAAGGAAGCATCTGTATAGAAAATAGGGACATTATCAGGTTCACTAGGAAAGGTCAGTTGGTATTTATGGTGAAGAATATAACCCATGAGGTGTCCTAAAGCTATATTTTGTTTCTATAGGGTACTAGGATATCGAATTTGAGTCATGTTCCAGATATAATCTATTATCATTTGGGCTTCAACAAATTGTGTATTCAACATAATTAGGTAAGTGATGACAGTCAAAAGTGGGGTTATCTTTATCCTATCTCCAACTTTGGGAATGATTGATGTTCTAAGGATGTGTTGGATGATGCAGACATTCTAAGTTAAGGATTGGACTAGGGGTTGGTGTTGATTTACAACAACATTCCTAAGTAGTAAATTAACGGAACTCCAGTCAAAATCATTGGTTATTAAGGATTGGGGGGAGGTCCTTCAGTAGAAAGATCGATATGTTCAGCTAAGTCTGCTTTGGTGATTTCGACATTCTGACGATAGACATAAGAAGTCATGGTCAAGTTTTCTAGGTTGATCCTAAGGTTTTCAAGGAACTCGTAGAGAAGCTCAGAATTAAATGGGAAGGCCAGGGTAAGAAGAAGAAATTGAAGGGAAGTGGAATCGAAGAGGCTTATTGCCTCGAAGTTAAGTGCGGGTTGATTGAGCATCCGAGAAGGTGTGATTTTGCACTCTTTATATTTAAGGTAAGCTGCTTTATCTTCAGCAGAGAAAAAGCGATCATCAAAATGATGAGAGGAAGAGGAGTTTCCTGGAACCATTCATCCACATTTACTTCCACCAGCCATTGAGTAAAGAGGATTAGAAAGGAGAAGTTTTAAGAAGAGTGGAGTGAGTTGAGCAGATTAACCATCATATTTATAGAGTTTTTGGTTGTTCGTACAGTACAATCCTAAATCATACAGTACGATCAAGGAGTTATTTATCTGGATGAACAGTTGTAAAGGTTGGTTAAATCATATAGTATGATCAATATCGTACTAGATGATCTTAAGAAATTTTGTTCATTCTGAGAGGTCATCAGTACGACCTTTGACGAAAATCATCGGACGGTACGAACGGGTATTCGTATAATATGAACCTCAAATAAGTATCGTACCAATCAAGTTAAATTCATCCCAATCTAGTTTGACACGTGTATCGTACCATACGAAGGGAGGCATCTTACAATATGAATGTCAAATCTTCATACCAAATGGATTGAATTCTTGAATGGTTAGTGACACGTGGATTATACAGTACGAGTAGTGGTTCATACAGTATGATGTGTATATCAGTGAGCTAATCTGGACTATTGATTAAATAGAGGGCTGTGATCTGTGCATTTTTAAAGATTGTATAGTACGAATGTGTATCGTATAGTATGATAGGGATAAAAAGTTGAAAATTTTGGTGATTCAGTGAGATTTGTGTGTGATGATCAGGAAATATCTTAAACCTAAAAAAAAATTTAAATTTTTTTAACATAAACTACAAATAACATGCATAAGAACAAACACATATAGAATAACCAAATATTTTATTATTAGTTTTTATTTATGTGTTTATTTATTTAAAAATATAATAAATAACCATAAATAAAATAAAAAGGGGTATACGAACAAACATATACAAGTAAAAAAAAACATATATGAAAGATTTTTTGCAAATAATTTTTTTTAAATTTTCTTAGATTAAGCATGAATGTTTATAACACCAAAAAAAAAAAAAGAATGTTTATAACACCTAATTTTGTCTTAAATGTGCTAAAGGTGTCACCGGCTAGTGATTTTGTGAATATGTCTGCCAATTGATCTCCTATAGCTATATGGTGCAACTCTATATCTCCCTTGGCTACATAATCTCTTATGAAGTGATGCCTAATGTCTATGTACTTTGTGCGAGAGTATTGAATTAGATTTTTGGATATGTAAATTGTACTAGTGTTGTCACATATAATTGGGATGGTTCCTATAGGTAGTCTAAGATCTAAGAGTTGTTGTTTTAACCTTAAAACTTGGGAAACATAACTCCCTACTGCTATATATTCTTCTTCAGCTGTGAAAGGGCTTCTGAATTTTATTTTTTATTGGACCAGGATACTAAGGATTATCCTATGAATTGACAGGTTTTAGAGGTACTTTTTCTATCTACCCTACGTCCTATAAAATTAGAATCTGAATACCCTAATATTTCAAAAGAGGTTTTGTGTCTAGGATACCAAATTACTAAGTTTGGGGTGCCTAGTAGATATCTAAGAATTCTATTGACAGCAGTTAAGTGGGATTCTTTTGGGTCAACTTGAAATCAGACACAAAGATAAACACTAAACATTGTGTTAGGTCTACTAGTAGTAAAATAGAGAAGAGATCCAATTATTCCCCTATATTTTTTTAATCTACAGATTTTCCATTTGGATATTTGTCTAATTGAATAGTGGAACTCATGGGAGTATTCATAGCCTTAGTATTATCAATTTCATATTTTTTCAGAATATCCTTGATGTACTTAGATTGGCTAAAGAAGGTTCCATCATCTATTTATTTTATACTAAATCTAAGAAAATAATTAAGTTCTCCCATCATTACTCATTATCTTTGAGAATTCATCACATAGGCTTTTATCTGAAGATCCAAATAAGATATTATCTACATAAATCTGGATAATGTATCTCATCTCTTATCCTTTTTAGAAAGAGGGTGGTGTCTACACTACCCTTAATAAAGCCTCTATCTAGAAGAAAGGTGCTCAACCTTTCATACCAAGCCCTAGGTTCTTGCTTTAAGCCATATATTGCCTTTTTGAATTAAAAAATATGGTTTAGAAATTATCAATTCTCAAATCTGAGGGGTTGCTCAACATGAACATGTAAATGTTGTTCATTCATTTTCCTTCTAACATAAGTTTATCATCTAAGCTAATCATACATTTGTTAGAAAGAAATTTTATATCTAAGCCTTTATCGTACAATTGACTAATACTTAACAAGTTATACTTTAAACCATCTACTAACAAGACATTTTAATTAAAAGTTGTTTAGAGTTTCCAATTGTACCTGAGCCCACTACTTTTCTAGTGGTGTTGTCTCCTAAAGTCATCTTCCCTCCTGACCTAGCCTATAGTGTGATGAACTGCTTCGTATCTCCAACTATGTGCCTTGAGCAGCCACTATCCAGGTACCACATGCTCTCACAAGATCTTTTGTGAGAGCATCCCTATAATATCAATTAAGCATTAGATTTGGGAACGAAGTGAATTTGGGTTTCACCTTATACTTGAGTGAATGAGATATATGCATACAATGCTGTGATGAATGCAATTTAAGTCTCCACACTAGATGTGTCCTACGGTGGATTGTGCAAGTGCAGAATATATGACCTAATATACCACAAGAGTAACACCTAACACTGGGAAATGGGTTCACTAACCTGTGTGGGTGATGGTGCCTCTTCCTAAGTTTGTGTGATGCATGCAATATTGACGAGTTGTACCATTGAGCTAGTGAGGGTGATAGTTTATTATTTTTTAGTGCTATAACCTTTGTTCTCAAGAATTCTTTTGCACTTTTTTAGCTTGACACTTCTAGTTTCAATATATGCTCATTGTTATCTAGTTGACATGGAAGTTCTTCTAATTCCTTAAATGCATTTTCTAGTTCAACATGTAATGATTTCAAGGAATTGTGTACAATGGTTAATTCAACGCACTTCTTATTTAATGCATCAAACTCATCTAATAAAGGCATGTGATCATTATCTAAAGTAGAGTGCTCGATAATTAAACTAGCATGCTTTTTTTACAAAGAAGAACATTCAATATTAAGAATATCACGCATTTTCTCAAGCTTCCTATACAAATCATGAATATTTTTAGAAATTATGAGTAATTCATCATACGAAAGTTGACAAACCTCAACTTGATCTGATTGATCAAGATTATTGTTATCCATTAAACATAAGTTTGTTACATCCTCCTCTACTTCTTCTTCTGATGATTCTTAGGCAGAGTTAGCCCAAAAGGCTTTTGGTGTCTTTAGCTTGCCCTTCTTGTACTTTGGCTTCTTCTCACCCTTCTCCTTAGTTGGGTGAGTCTTCACATTAGGGAAATCAATTCAGAGATGACCTGATTTCCTGCACTCAGATTATATCAGATGTAACTTTAATATTCTTTGAGCTTTTACCTTTATTCTAGTTGTTTTGATGAAGCCTTTGTTTCCTCTTCAGAAAATTCTTGAATTGACGGGTCATCAAGGCTATGTCATCATCTTCCTCCATTAAATTTTTCACTTTTAGAGCCTTAGTTTGCTCATTCTTCTTTTCTCCTGCATCACTTTGCCTTTGACTCACTCCTTATTCATAGGAAATGAGTGACCTAAGCAAATTATCAATGGAATAAATATTTAAATCTTTGGACTCAGTTGTTATAATTATTTTTGCATCATAAGAATTAGGTAAGCATCTCAAAATTTTATTTACTTTTAAGAATTAAATAACTCTCTACCCAGTGCATGCAAGGATGTCACTATTTGGGTGAACCTAGCATACATTTAGATACAGTCTTGCTAGGTTTCATACAAAAGAGTTCATAGCCATGTAGTAATATGTTTAGCCTAGACTGTTTAACCTCACTAGTTCCTTCGTAGGTGATACATAATCTATCCCAGATCTCCTTACCAGTAGTACAAGTAGACACTCGCATATAATCTTCTAATTTCAATACGCAAAAGAAATAATTCAAGTATTTTGCATTTAACTATGCAAGTTCCCTATCCTCATTTCTCCATTCATTATATGATAATTCAGTTTTAATGCCATTAATAAGATGAAAAGGTGCAGAGTAACCTTCTTGTCCCAACATCCACATGCGATAGTCTATAGATTATAAAAATATAGACATGCAAATTTTCCAAAATTAAAATTGTATATTGTCAAATAAGGGTGGATGGGTTATGGAATAACCCTCCGCAGTGTTACGATTACCAAAATGTGCTATGGATCATATGTCTCTAAGTTTTCTAAAATACTATTTTGAGATCCAGCTCTGATACCACTTGAAAGTATGAGATGCACCAAGAGGGGGGTGAATTGGTATTTTAAAAATTAATCCTAAATAGAATTACTAATTTTTGTAGATTTTTCAAAACACTTAGAAATAAGTAATTTTAATTTTTGAATGTGGAAGCTAACAAATTAAATATGCCTTGAGACATAGTGATGATGAAATTCTAATTATCACAAAAGAACATTAATTTCTAAAATTTCACCAAGTAGTTATAATAAGAAATTAAATGCAAAAAGTAAAATATAGAAAATGAAAAAATCGCACCAGAAATTTTTATAGTGGTTCGATAAACCTTGACTTACATCCACTCCCTGGAGTCCTCCGCTCTTAATATTTCACTAATACTAAGTGACTCTCCTTTTACTCTCTTAGCAAGGCGGAGAAGCCTTTACAAACTTTCTTCCACCAACCAGGTGCGATAGAGGACCGAAGCTCCTATCACAGGCAGAGAACCTTGACTCCTTTTTCTCCCTTCTAGAGAAGACAGAGAACCTTGACTCCTTTTTCTCCCTTCTAGAGAAGGCAGAGAACCTTGGCTCCTTTTTCTCCCTCGCAGAGAAGGCAGAGAACCTTGAGGACTAGACTAATAAGCTTCTCTCCCTAGAGAGCTCCCAAAAGACTCACCAAGGCCACAAGAGGAGCAAGTGTGCAGCTAGCCTAGAGCAACCGTGTAATCCCCTCACACTATTTCTCCCTCACGCTCAAGCTCACCTTCTCCTTCCTCTCAATAACCCTAGTTTTTTTCAAAAGCTCCTTTTCAGAGTTCTGTCTTCAGCCATGTTCCTCTCAAAAACCATGTGTGAAAAACTTAAAATATTATTTTTATAAATGGGCTGATATTCCAGAGATTAGAGAAGGTTTATTGGTGGGTTAGGATTGCTAAGGTGGCTTGACCACTTAAGCTCATTTGAGAGCTCATTTGACAATTTGACTGGTTAAAATAGTCAATGGAGTTGAGGTGGAATCCAAGGGAGTTTATTTGGCTGCCTGGGTGAGTGGCAAAATACTTGGAGCCATGGAATTGGAATCTTGATCAAAGAAAAGGAAATGAAAGGAGTTTTTATCCTTCTAATTGGGTTGACCAAGTTGAATCAAGGGGGATTTAACTTAGGGAGAATATTTGGCATGCTTGGAATATCCAAATGAATAATTTTTTTACTCGTCAATTTGGTTTGAAATTGCTTGAGGCATTGAGTTTGATTTTGGTTGTGTGTATGGTTAATTTTGGTTAACCAGGTCAAACCAATAATTTGTGTTGGGTCCAATAAATTCAAAATGACATTTTGGACCCAATAGAGGTGGTCCCATGTAATGGTGAGATCTCTTAGCACGAAATGCATGTTTGAGGCATTTTAGTTAACCATAGTTGACTTGGTCAACATGGACAAACCAAAATCTGGGTTAGTATTCAATGTTCTAGGGTATATTGGAAGATATCCTATGGCTTGGTTTGATCAAGCCATTTAAAGTTTAGCAAAAACTTCAATTTTGCCCTTAAGGGACATTTTAGTCATTTGGGCCCTCGGTCAACTGTGGGTCAACCAGGGTCCACTAAAGTGTATTTTTATTTTTAACATGTCATATTGATGATTATGGACATGTTTAAAAGTTTTGGGGAAGGTCCCAAGGTCAAATTCCATAAGATACTGAGTCTAGTGGCATAGGCTATAAATATTTAAAAGTTTTGTAGCCTTTGGATTTCAATTGACTTTTGGGGTTATAGGTCTCAAATTGTTCTCAAATTTGGAGGGTTAACTATAGGGACATGTCTAATTAATTTGAAATTGATAGATCATAAATTGGGTGTTATTTTATTAGGTTTTAAGGAGATTGAAAAATCACCCAAAAGGGGCCATTGGACATTGGCCTTTAACTTTGAATTTTGGTTTGGAATTTTAGATTTGAATATGGTTTTGAATTTGATTGGTTTAATTTGAGTTTGGTCAACCTCATGACAAGAACGAGGTCAACACCATCATCCGGGTGACTTTATTGTCACTTTAAATGTTTATTTTTTATGATTATGGGAGGTATTTTAAAAGTTTAGGGTCTCCTCTGATTGAGATTTTTTGTCAACACGATCATCATCGAGGATTATTTCAATAGGCTGTGTATCTATTATTTGAACCATGTCAACTTGAACTACCCCCTGATAGAGGATCGAGTTTAATTACTGATATTATTAAAATTTGGAGATGCGCCAAGAGGGAGGGGGGGGGGGGGGGGGTTGAATTGGTATTTTAAAAATAAATCATAAACAAGAGTTCTAATTTTTAAGGATTTTTCAAATTTTTAAAAGGATGATTTAACTAATCAAATGCAGAAGCTAATGATTTATAAACAATTACAAAGATGGTGATTATATTCTAATTATCACAATAAAATATTAATCTTAGATTTTCACCAAGCAATTATCACAAAAAATAAAGTGCATGAAAATAAAGTGCTAAAGTAAAAATCAGAATGAACATACCAGATTTATAGTGATTCGGTCAAACCATGACCTATGTCCACTCCTCGGAGTCCTCCTCTTTGAGTATTGCACTATCCCTATAGTGTCTCCTTTTTAGCCACCACAGCTAGGTGGAGAAGCCCTTACAAACTCTCTTCCACCAACCCGGTGCGGTAGAGGATCTTACACTTTCACAGGAAGAGAACCTTGACTCCTTTTCACCCTCCTAGTGAGGTAGAGGACCTGAACTCCTTTTCACCCTCCTTGTGAGGTAGAGAACTTGGAATCACTTTCACCTTCCCCAATGTGTCGGAGTAGCCGAGTCTTTTGACACCAAAGAGGTCTTCTTCCCAAAGCTTCCCTCAAGACAAACCTTAACTCTTGGAGGAACTCAGGTGCAAGTTTGCCAGAGCAACCATGTGAAAACCCCCTCTCACCCTCCCTTGAAGCCCACAAGGATCTTCTCCCTCTCTTACAACTCCACCCTTTCACTCCCTTGCCCAAAGCTCTCTCTTCAAGCTTTCTTTTAAAGAAAACAACTCAATGAATGCTCAAAAGACTCATACAAAGTCTAATGAGAAAGCTTAAATAGAAGGCTTAAAAAATCCTAAAAATTTAATTCATCCATCAAAGATCGTACAGTACGATCGTAGGATCGTCCATTATGATGTGCAGAATTTGTCATATTAGTACTGTATAATTAAGTACGAACAACAGTACGAACATTTCAATTTGCTTGTTAGTGTTGTACGATCATTAGTACGAATGACCAATCATATAGTTTGATTAGTTCAACTAAATTGTAGTTCGTCCAGGATGAATCATGGGATGCCCAAATTGTCTCTATTGATCGTACAATATGATCAAGTTTGTACAATACGATTAAAATGTCAAAATTAGGCAGATTCAATTGACTAATCATAGGATTAAATTAGGTAATATTTTAAAAATCATACAATATGATTAGGTTCATATAGTACGAATATAACAACTTTTCAAATTCAAATTTTTGCCTAATTTAATGAACAATGAGATTTCTAATTATAACAGATCATCCAGTACGATGTGGTGTTCATACTGTATGAATAGTTATATTTTAAAATTATTTTTTTCTAAAAAAATAAAATATTTTAAATAATTGTTATAACACCAGATCGTACAGTACGATGCAGATCATACAATATGATATATAGAAAATTTAAAGTATTTAATATTATATTTGATCCCCTTGTGTATGTGTGTGCACGACCACCAGACTATCATACACCCTTACGGGACTTGACTCAAGAAGTTAGAAATAATTATATGAAAATTGCAGACACTTTCAACATAACCTATTCTACCTAATCTTGAGCCCAGAATCTTCAAAGAATGGTGCATGTTATACCTGAAATATTAGTCAACACACAAACAAGTATGCATAATAAATGCTAGGAGAAATAAAGAGACAATCAATAATATTGTTATCATCAAAATCATAAACTCAAGAGCCCGAGTGGTAATAATTGTGAGTTATTATATGGATATTAAGAATCAAGAATTTTATGCTTTTAATAATGAACCTTTCTTGTAATAGACCTTAAAGGCCTAATATATTCATATAAAATCAAATACTCTGGTTGGTGCTATGATCATATATTTGTTCGATAGTTCAAGTCATGTTAACTCTGGTTCATTTAAAGAGGAGGATTAGACTTGAACTCATGTTCATTTTTTACCTACGTAGCATCCTCAGACATCATGTGTGTATATATATCATGCTTATTAGGGCCCCTATATGTATTTAACTACATGCATTTTTAATGTTTTTTGTTTGATATGTTTATGCGGTAGTTATATATGTATGTAATATAATGAGTGCATATGACATATATGTGTGTTCACACACACTTATACTTTCATCTACATGTTAACATACTTGTATATGTACTTGCATATTTGCATGTATGCACATATGTTGGCATATGCATTTGTGCACTACTTAATTATTCTTGCATGATGTGTTGATATACTGTGTAATGGCTTAATACATTAATATAGTGTATGATGTATTTACATGATATGTATGTATAATGTATCCATGCATTGCATATTTATTTGCATAATGGATTTACATGATGATTCAATATTTTTATGTAGTGTAAGACATGTTTGCATGTCGGCATAACATGCTAGTGTTGCACAATATATTTTACATGTTTGATATTGTGCTTGCATAATGTATTTTGTATGTTAGACAATGTGCTTGCATGACATGTTCTATATTTTGTAACCTGTATATGCATAATGTGATTCAATATTAATATAATGCTCCATCACAGCATGACGTACTTTGCATATTGAAAAATATGTTTGCATTACAAGCCCTACATATTGCAATGTGTGTATGTGTGCTTTAAATGCCTTCTAAAGCAACTATAAAATGCATATGCATATTTTGAATGAATTTGTGCACATTTTAATGCATGAGGGGGGTGTTCTTGGAATATTCAAAGATAACCAATTGGATAAATGACTATCATTGCGTGGTGCACAAGATTTCATTTGGGAATTTACAAACACCTTCTGTCTGCTTGTATGAGTGTTGCAGATCCGGTGGCATAAGAAAGTATATTAGTTTTTAGTTGTTGCATATAAGAGATATATCATTTAGTTCATTTTAACTCCTTCATGTTATCACTTAGCACAACTCGTAGAGGTTGTTTTCTTAGTAGGCACTAGGAGATTGTGCCCCTGCTTGTGAATTATATCATTTACTATGAATCTCCAATTGGTGCTTGTAAGCTAGTTTTGTGCACTACAAATTCCCTGTTCCTTCTCACAGGTGAATTATAGTGTTTGTGTTATAAGTTTTTTCGTAGCTTCTTGTAGGTGGACTATCATGTAATACATATTTCATTAACACTATTTATGGGCAAGCTGTAGGCATGCAAAGCCACTAGCTTTCGCAAATACAGGAACTGTGTTTAGTATGGAATCCTTTAACGTTATTTGTGGGCTGATATTAGACATTCAAAATTCACCAGCTGTTGTATATAGGTGAACCACGTTCAGTGTAACATCCTCCGACATTTCTTGCAGGTAAGACCATTATGCGCATGAAAATAGGTTGCACGAAGTGTAAGTCTTTCAATATTGCTTGCAAGCAAAACTATTGTGTGCAAAATAAGTCCTCTACTATTGCTTGTAGGTGCCTGCATTCATTGCAAATCTATTTCTTTTGTCCATGGACAACGTGCTTTACTCATTGTAATTTCCTTATTTATGTTTGTAGGGGATCCATCACATTCATCATATATTTTCCTTCATTACTAGCAGAGGTTTGATGTGTTTTCTTGCAAGTTGATACTGACTGCAGAGAAGTTATTTTATTTATTTCATATCTCCCATATTCTACCCATGAGCATACCACTACATTCATTGCAATCTTCTTGGATATGTCTATAGGATAGCTATCATACTTATAACATATCCGATGTTATTGTTCGCAAGTGAGTTAGTGTGTTAATATGCAAGTTTATTGATTATTGGTGAGCTGCATTCAATATCAATTTCCTCCTGCTTATTGGTTGGCCAATTTATACATTCACTTGTACACTCTTTACTATCATCCATAAGTAATCACAAGTTTCTTGTAGTTTCCCATAAGTGGGCTACTATATGTGTCAGAAGTTCTTGTTCATGCCCTTGGGAAAGTTATTCAATTCATTACAAGTCCGCTGCATATGCCTATAGATGAGCTATCACGATCATTACATGTTACGTATTCATATCCCTAAAAAAATTATTTTGTCCACTATAAGTTCATTTAGCTCTTTCGATTTTGAAAACTCAAGTTTTAGAATTTTAATTTAGGTCTAATTTCTTATGATTTTGGTTACCTATATTTTTGTTTAAATTCAGTTCCTTATTAGACTGAATTTCGACAGCCTTCTGGTATCTCCCCCATTTAGGAAACTTTTTGAGAGCCTAGGCCTACCCACCATGTCAAGAAAGACATACATGGTCTGTGTTAGGAAACACTACAGCCATGGTCTTCTTCCCTAGCTCCTGGCCAAGAAAGGCACGCATCGATTGCAAGGGTAACCACACAATAGACCTGCAAATTTCCCCGCCAGTTTGAAAGCGTGTACTGGTACTAAACTTTTATCCTTCCATGCTAAGAAAAGCATACACAAGGCTCACCCATCTTGTTGTAAGCATCACATTAAGCTCCCTGCCACCACGCTAAGAAAAGCGTGCATAGATGGTCTGCTTGTTCCTGTAAATGCCAAAAATAGGACTTGAGAGTTGTTTTAAAGTTTAGTGGGCATTATACCTTCATGAGCAAGGTGGCACCGATGATGTTGAGGGCATGAGAGATCGAATCAAATAAATCTCACACTTTTCTTTTTTTTCTTAATGTTTCTTTCTTCATCTCTCTCTCTCTCTATCTCTTTCTCTCTTTCTCTCTTTTAATCTTTCTTTTTTATTTTCTTCTTCATTTTCTGTGAATAAAAATAACATCATCAACAACAACAACAACAACAACAACAACAACAACAACAACAACAACAATAATAATAATAATAATAATAATAATAAAAATAATAATAATAATAATAATAATAATAATAATAATAATAATAATAATAATAATAATAATAATAATATAGTGATAGAGAGAGAGGAGGAAATAATCTCTATTTGAGAGAGAATAAGGGAGTTAGGAAGCAAGTTGGCTAAAAGGGTGGAGGTGATTCTCTTTGCTTGTAATTGGAGTGTGTAGGTGGCTATTTGGGTTTGTAGTGGGTTGATGGCTGGATTTTATAAATGGGTTGAAGAGAAATGGGTTTATAATTAGAGTATAATGTGAGTGGAGCTATAGGTGGGCTATGGAATAAAATAAGATAGGAAAGTAGTTTGAAGTTATAGGTAATTGGGTTTTGAATGGGAGTGTAGGTGTGGCTTGCTTCGGCTATAAAAGGACTATTATGGATGTGATTTTGGTGGGAAGGGGTTGTTTGGGCTGAAGGAATTCAACAGGTGGGATGATTGGGCTAGGAGAATTCAGTAGTGGCTAATTAGATAGAGTAAAGTAAGTGTGTTATTGGAGGTGGGCTAGTTGGGTAGTGGATTAGAGTGGTAGAAATATTTATGGTGGTTATAAGGAGGCCTATTCTTGCTTTGTGGAAGAGAATATAGGTGTTGGTGGCTAAGTGGAAAGTGTCGGCTATGATTGGGAAGAAGAATGATTATAAGTAGGTGAAAGTGTGGGTTAATAGAGGGTTTGTTGTGGGCTATAGAGGAGATGGGCTTGCTAAAAGTAGTAGAGAAGGCTAAGTATTCAAGATGTGAAGGGGTAGAGGTATTAGTGGGTTGATGGGCTGAGTTGGTAGGTGGTTGTGGAAATGGTGGAGATACCATTATTTGGTTCAGGAAGATGAATTAGAGTGTGGTTGAGAGGGACGATGGATTACACAAGTAGTAGCAGATGTTGGTTTAGGTGGAAGTGGGAGGATGGGTTACACGAGTAGCAGCAAGTGTTTAGTTGGGAGATAGAGGCTGGGGCTGGGTTCATATGGCCTGGTAGTGGGAGTTATGGCAGCTGTAGTTGAAAGGGTGGAGAGGGAAGAGATTGTGTGAGTGAGAGAATGGAGTTTGGTGGTTTGGATGGTAGCAGGTCGATAGTAATAGAGTGGTGACATGCATAGAGGAGGAAGACTAGAAGAGTTTATCCTTTATTGTTGGTTGTTGATGGAGGCTGTGGAGTGAACTTTTAAATTATATAAATTTCTAGGGGTTTTTTACCCCTAAATAATACTTAAATTTTCTTTGATATAGAAATAACTAACTCCACTTAATATATGTAAGTATACATGTTGAATAAAGTAATAAAGTGAATTAAAGTATTTTGGATTGATGAATAAAAATTGTATATCTTTCTTAATGAGACTCTTCAAAGTAATGTGTTTCAGAGTATATGCATCCCTAGATCTCTGCCAGGCTTGTAGGGGTGAAAAGGATATCTACTGACCTCCTACAATTATATTATCTCCACAAGAACCTAGAATATTTTACATCCTATGACTAGGCATGCAAACATCCTATCTCAATAGTTATTCTTGCATTCCTCCGTCAAGGCTGTACATCACACTAAATTTTAACTAGAGATATGGTCACCATGAGCATTAAATAAAGAGTAGGATGATATTGAAAAGTTCTTTTAATAATTTATAAAGCAAGAGTCTTTATTAGTACTCAACATGCATTTTACTTCATCAATCCAAAATAGGAGAACTAGCTAGACATGGAATGAATAACAAGCAAACTCATTTTCATTAAACTTAGGAAAGAATAAAAATTATAAGAGAGTGATATCACGAGGAAGGATTAAAGTATCTCCTCTACACTCCTTCTCCCTTTAACTTATAGAGTTATTTCAGGGAATACATGCTAAAAACTCCAAATAACCATATTTTATACTTTCCAATCCGTCCTTAGATTTTACTCTAAGAGGGAACTACAGAAGTACTCTAAAAAGTATTGAATTTACATAAGTGACCAATTGCCTTACAAATATAACATCATAACTATTTATAGAAAAACATAAAAATGGCAACTGGCATTGCGGTACTTGAAATAATATCACTGTGGAGATTCTAAAGTGAACTAGTGCCACGATGCTAAAGCTTTTGTACCGGTGCGATGGTTGCTATTGTGGATTGATTATTTAATGAATAGTTATGTCTCCTCACTAATAGAATATATCCCTTAGAAGTTACAACTCTACGCCATGATTTTGTGGACATTTAAGCCCTATGGCGCTCATGTGCAAAAAGGTACCAAGGCATGAGAAATTATGGTAGTGTGGCATTTCAAAATAGAGAATTTGGCACTACCAAGCTAACTTTCTAATGCTGCAGTGCTGACAATATTGCAGTGCTGCTTGTATTGCCGTTGCAACACTTGCAAATAGAGAACTCGACACCGCCATGTCAGAATTAAAGCACCTCGGTGGTATTGAAGGATGTGCTGTGGCGATATTTCTTTGGACGTCGCGGCACTGTTGTACACTTAGAATTTTTTGTCATTTTTAAGTTTTCCTATAGAAAAATAACTAAAATAACATATTTTTGTTGAAATAAAACACATAAAATAATATGTTATTTACACTTATTAGTCCCCAGCTTAAACTCTTACTTGTCCTCTTGCAAATAAAGAAATCTATTATTCTGATTAATCAAATAACTAAAATAAATTTTTGATAATTTAAAATTACTAAAATATAAGATAATGTATCATGGTCTAGATGTTGTCGAAATGAACAAAGCTATAATTTGATTTTTAAAAATACTAATAATTTTGCTATCTAGTCATCCTTATTATTGCATAATTTGAATTCACGTGTTAGAAATATAATCATTTGCTTTTAATTTTAGAATTGAATAATGTAGCTTAAAGATTAAATGTGTTTGTAGTTTAAATTGAAATTTCACAAGAATCAAATATAGTGTCAAATACAGAGAAGTCATCTGAAAAAATTTCAATACCCTTATCAATTAAGTTTGAAAAGATTGACATCATACATCTTTAAGAAGTAGTAGTAGCATTACAAAGACCAAAAGTCTTTCTTCTAAAAGTAAAGTTCCATAAGAACTAGGAATGTAGTCTTATCCTAATCCTTAGGTGCAATCAGAATGTGACGATATCTAGAATATCCATCTTGAAAATATTAAAATGAATGTCCTGCCAATCTATCTACTGATCAATAAAAGGCAAAGGAAAATGATCTTTTCTAGTGGCTTTATTTAATTTCCTATAATCTATGCAAATCCTCCAAAATATAATAGTTCTTGTGGGTATACGTTCATTATGCTCATTTGTTATAATAGTCAATCCTCCTATTTTAGAAACATAATGAATAGGGCTCACTCAAGAACTATAAAAAATAGGGTAAATAATCCTAGCATCAAGCCATTTGAGAATATATTTCTAATCAACATCTTTCATGGAAGGGTTAAGTCTTCTTTGAGCATCAGCTTTTGCTATTGAATTAGCTTTTATTAAAATTTTATGCATGCAAATGAAGAGACTAATCCCCTTAATGTCAACAATTTTCTACCCAAAAGCTCTTCTAAAATTACTTAAAAACCCTAATCAATTCACTTTCTTGATGTTATTCTAAATTTGTAGAAATGATTACATGAAGAGTAGAATTATTAACCCAAAAGGCATACTTGAGATAACAAGATAAAGCCTTAAGTTCTAAATTAGGGGCCTCATCAATGGATGGTTTTAAAATTTTTTCAAAAGAGGAAGTCTCTAACAATTCAAAATTTCTAATGATCAAACTTTCATTTTGTTATTTTTTATAACTTATTTCCCTAGCGTATCTTTATTCTTTTCATCTTCTTCCTCTTCCAAAACTCTCTACCATGACATCTTTTAAATCCACCCAAAAGCAATCTTTATTCTTCTCTTAAGGGAATTTAATAGATTTAAACACATCAATTGTAACCTCCTAATCTGGAACCCTCATAGTTAACTCACCCTTTTACACATCTATCATAGCTGTTCCAATAGCTAAGAAAGTTCTTCCTAAAATGATAGATATTTACCTATATCTGCTATATCTAAAATAATAAAATCAATAGGGAAAATGAATTTATCAATTTTAATCAAAACATCCTCTATCACCCCTCTTGGATAAGTGAAAGTGCTATCAACTAACTATGGAGTGATAGAAGTAGGTTGAACCTCTCCTATATCTAATCTTTTAAAAATAGAAAATGGCATGAGGTTGATGCTAGAACCTACATCACATAAAGCTCTCCCACAAAATTTATCACCAATAGTTAAAGGAATGGTAAATCTCCAAAAAATCTTTAAGTTTTTCAAGAAGTTTGTTTTGAATTATAGTACAACATGTTTCTGTTAATGCTACAGTTTTAAATTCCCCAAGCTTCCTTTTCTTATTCAGAATATCCTTCATAAATTTTACGTAAGTGGGCATTTGTTCTAAAGCTTTAGAGAAGGCTATATTAATGGTTAAATTTTTAAATGCTTCTAAGAACTTTGAGAACTATTTGTAAAGATTTTGTTTTATTAACCTCTGAGAAAAAGGTGATGGTGGTCTCTTTACAACCTTCGTAATTAATTTTTTAGGTTCATTTATAGAGTTAGGTTGTTTAGTTGAAGATTTATGTTCTACTTCTTCATCTTCTCCATCATTCTTCTGAGGTAGATCTTTATCTTATTAAGGGTCTCCCAAATATTTCTCAGTTCTAAGTTCAATATTATGACATCGTTCTTCCAAATTTTGATAATTAATCAACCTAGCACAATGCCTTATTTGATCTTCAATTTTGCTAAGAGCATTAGATTAATTATATAATTGGATTCCTAGTTGCATAATAATATTTTCTAAGCATATCTTCCCATTCCTATCATTATAGAGTTGTTCAAAATTTGAGTGATAATGCTATGGCGCTACATGATGCGATGCTATGGCACATAAATTTCTAGAATCTATATTGATATTATTATACCCATCTGTCATGGTTTTAACTTTTAAGTTATCTAGCTTCCTATAAATTATTTTAACTTGTGTAGTCAAAATTAACAAAGCATTAGATTCATATATATACTTGTACTGCTCTCTTAGGATTTACCCTATCAACAGGCTACTAGAAATTATTAGTTGTCATTTCCTCTATTAATTCATATGCTTTCTCAAATGGCTTAGATAATAATGATCCTCCAACTGTAACATCTATTATTTCTCTAAGAGATCCTACTAATCCATTATAAAATACTTGAATAACCAACCAACTACGTAAAGCATGGTGAGGACATTTCCTAAGCTTTCCTTAAATTTCTCCCAACTCTCATAAATTAATTTTCCTTCAAACTGGATGAAAGAAGTGATTTCTAAGTTTAGCAGTCTTTGAAGGTGGGAAATACTTAGAAAGAAACTTATGAGCCAACTCATTCTAAGTGGTTACAGAGTAGGGGTAAAGAATTCAACCACATCTTAGCTTTATTTCTTAAAGAAAATGAGAATAACTAAGTCTAATAATATCATCACTGACACCATTATACTTAAAAATTATACAAATTTCTAAGAAATTGGCTAAATATAAATTGGGATTTTTAATAAGAGTTCTCCCTAACTGGGAATTTTTAATCATTTGAATTATTGCAAGTTATAATTCAAAATTATTAGCTTAAATTATAGGTCTTTTAATACTATGAATTTCATCTACTAAAGGGTTAGCATAATTCATAAGAGGTCTAGATTGATCTTGATCTAATACAATTTAAACCATCTTCACTATCTTTTTAATTTTTTTAATTTTTGAAAGTGTTCTTTTTATTTCAGCGTTAAATAATAAAAGTTCCTTTTTTTGTTTATAAAGCATGCAACCATGAATACGCAATGAGCAAATAAAATGAAACAAATAAAATATAAGATACAAGTAGGTATAACTATGTAATTAATTCAATAATATAGTTAAAATCTATAAAAAGGAAAATACTCCCTTGGCAATGCTGTAAAAAACTTGATGGGGGTTATGGAGTAAACTTTTGAGTTGTATAAAAATCTAGGGCTCTATTACCCCTAAGCAATGCTTAGATTTTCTTTTATATAAATAATAATAAATCTCACTTAATATATACAAGTATACGTGTTGAATCAAGTAATAAAGTGATAGAGTAGAGTTTCGACCCCATAAGAAAGTATGCTTACTTGTAACAAACTACTACTGACTACTCTAATTGTAATATTTATTCTACTGAAATAAATATGATATTTTTGAAGATTCTATCACTAAATAAAATAGTAAAACATTTGATACAATATTAAATTAAAGTATTTTGGATTAATGAATATAAATTATATATCTTTCTTATTGAGCTTCTTCAAAGTAATGTGATTTAGAGCATATGCTTCCCTAGATCTCTATAGAGATTGTAGGGGTGAAATGGGTATCTAGTGACCTTCTACAATTATATTATCTCCTTAAGAACCTAAGAAATTTTACATCCTATGCCTAAGCATACAAACATCATATCTCAATATTCCTGGTTGTTCTTGCATTCTTCATCGAGGATATACATTACACTAAATTTTAACTACACATATGACCACTATGTGTATTTAATAAAGAGCAGGATAATATTGAAAATATCTCTTAACAGTTTATAGAATAAGAATCTTCATTAGTACTTAATATACATTTTACTTTATTAATCCAAAATAAGAGAATTAGCCAGGCATGGAATGAATAATATGCAAACTCATATTCATTAAACTCATGGAAGAATAAAAAAAATAAGAGAGTGATATTACCATGAATGATCAAAGTATCTCCTCTACCCTCCTTTTCCCTTTAACTTATAGAGGTTGTTCAGGGAACACAGGCTAAATACTCCAAATTATTGTATATTGTACTTTCCTATCCTCACTCATATTTTACTCTAAGAGGGAACTCAAGAAGTAATCTAAAAGTACTAAATTTATACAATTGATTGAACTCCCTTACAAATATAACATCATAACTATTTATAAAAAAATATGAAAATAGCAACTGGCACTGTAGCGCTTTAAATAATGGCGCTGCGGTGCTCCTAAAGTGAAGTAGTGAATCGGCGCTGAAGCCTCTGCACCACTGCGGTGCTTGTTGATGTGGATTGGTTACTTTATAAACAGTTATGTCACTTCACTGATAGAATGTGTCCCTTGGAAGTTACAACTGCTATGCTACGGCACTGTGGATATTTGAGAGCTGCGATGCTCAATTGAAAAAATGACACCAAGGCATGAGAAATTATGCCACTGCAGCATTTGAAAATAGAGAATTCGGCGCTACCAAGCTAACTTTCTAACACTCCATTAGTGATAATGTTGCGACACTGCTCATGTTTCCATCGTAGCTCTTATAAATAGAGAACTCGACACCACCATGTAAGAATTAGAGTGCCACATCAGTATTAAAGGAAGTGCTGCAACGTTATTTCTTTGGTCATTGTGGCACTGTTGAATACTTAGAATTTTTTTACCATTTTTAAGTGTTACTTGCACAAAATAACTAAAATAATATATTTTCATTGAAAATAAAATACAAAATAATATATAATTTACACTTATAAACTGCTGCCTGAAGATTAAGGGAAGAGCTGCTCATGAGGTTACGAAGTGTGGAGAGGTTGTTGTAGTTAAGGAGGGGAGTTTGAAGAGGGAGGCAGGTGATTGGAGTGGAATCAGGAAGAGGAGCTATTCGACTACTAGGGTCTTCGAGTAGAGGAGGAAAGTGAGTGAGAGGGAGTTCAAGTATGTGAGGAAAATGATATGGGTAAGATTATTATCACTCCTGAATAGATTTGATGTTGTTTTGATTAGGATAAGTGAATGGGGCAGCTGTTTGGAATAGGAATTTTGTATTATATATATTACTATATTTTATTTAACATGTATTATTATCATTATTATTATTATAAAAATAAGATAATATAAAAGCATTATAGATTGACCCATCTCATAATTTCTCTTTTTTATGTACCTTGATTTGTGTGCCTTTCCTCAAAACTTGTTATAATTTTGCATTTTTGCTCGTTTGAGGATCTGAGCAGTATTATAGCTATTTTTAGATATTTTTTTACATTCTAGACATAATGATGAAGTCCATTTTATGAATGGATAATGTTCGGGTAACACCGTGCAACATTTTGCTTGTAGTCCATCGATCACTTTCAATTGCATGGGCAATATTATAACCTTCTCAATATAATTTTCATGTTTTAGACACAATGATGAAGTCCATTTTGTGAACAGGTAGTGTTCAAATAACTTTACATAACATTTTATCCGTAGTCTGTCAATTTTGATCACCTTCGAAGGTATGAGCAATATTATAGCCTTTTCTATATGATTTTGACATTCTAGACACAATAATGAAGTCTATTTTGCAAACTAATAATGTTTGGGTGATGTTGCATAATATTTCATCTATAATTTGTTGATTTCAATCACCTTCACCCACTTTAACTGTGAGGAGTCCGCCCTTAGGTAAATATAATGCTCTGATTACATTGGCCCAATCTATTTTTACAATCGAAGGTCATTTGGGTAGTTAGCAAAATGTCATGCTTGCCAATAGTCATGCTCATCTTCATCTTTGACTATTTTTGCACAAATGATTCTTAGCATGGTGTTGATACTCATGATAAGTGACATATCTGATAGTCACTTTTCTCGATCCACTTGATTAATCGTGGAATATATATATATATAGTCCAACAAGTGCTCCCCAAAAAATGTGATATGTGTCTAGAGCAAACCACATATGTTGCAAACTTGGTTGACCCTACATATATCTAAATATTTGTATTAAATGTCAGCTTGAGTCCTTCAATATGTGGATTTCCAAATATCTGATTGGATGTCACACCAAGAGTTTCATTTCACAAATCTTTAAGGGTCTGTTTTACTACTCAACATCTTTCTTTACTACAACTATATATGAATGTAACCTTTATACTATATAATTTTAGGTGTTATTCAGAGTTTTCTCGAGCTATACAGGTCCACCAGTTAGTACAATTTGCTGCTTTAGATTTTTTGTAATTATTTCTAACTCAGGTATGCCCTCTTCTTTTTTTTAGCTTTTATTTTATATTTGCACCACCTCCTTTTACATATTGATGTCTCATTACTTTGTACAGGTCCCCAGAGGAGCAGGATGCCTGGCACCTAGCTATTATAGGAGACCTCAATTTAGGTACACCCCTTCGTAGCTTTAGATATGCCTATATAGTCCTATTTCTTTCTACCTTTTATTTGACTGTCACTCCTATTGCTTTATGAATGTCCAAGAAGAAGCAAGATAATGGTCGGTTAGCCAATTCAGGTGCGCTTTCCAATGTAGCATTAGATATGTCTGCACAATCCTTTCCACCTTTTTTTATACCAACACTTTGTTTCTCTGTGTAGGTCTCAGAAGGAGAAGGGTATCCAATGCATGGAAGGAATGGAGAAAAACTTTTGAATTCAGGCAGTGCCTGCAAGCAAGATCCAAGGCCATCAACTTCCTTTTTAGAGATAGCTCTAGGAAATAGACTTCAGTTTTTTATAATGGATGATGTACTCTTTTTTATATAAATTTGTAAAAGATATAATTTCAAATTTGTGTACACTTTTTGAATCAATAAAATAAAGAAGTATTCATTTTTAGAGGTTCGTGAGCTCTTCTTTCCCTTGTTTTCCTCTTTATTGCTCTTATGGCTTCTGTGGTTATGGTGCTCACAGCCTTAAGCATTTTTTTGAGTCAACAATTATACTCCTTTCATAGCTTTAGTTTGAATTCTAAGATTTTGATTCCTTCTATCTTGTACTTTGTGCGACAGACTTATCAAAGGATTATCTGATTTGTCTTTACTGACATGTCAGGAGAATTTGCATACCTTCTTGACTATGCTTCTTACTGTAGAGAGCTTGGCAAAGAAGTATATGCCAGGGACATAAACCCTTTATTCTTACATTAGGTTTATGGTGAGGGGTCATAAATCCAGGTCTTTGTGTATAGCATACTTGTTGATGACAAGGTCCTCTTGGTTCAGCCTTAAGCTCTATATGAACTCAAGAATAATATCTTTGGTCCTTTGCTTCATGCTTTGGTGGACTTATCAAAGAAAAATTCCTTCGATCCTTGCTTTATACACCATGAATTTATTGAATGGGATTTCCTTCAATCCTTGCTTTATGCGTTATGAATTTATTGAAGGATTTATAGGTTTTGGGTTTAACTAAAAATACTAAATGTAGGTAATATACTAACCCTTAATCAATTAAGAAGACTCTGATCTGGGTTACTTAACTTTATTAGATTGGGTCAGCTAAGATTCAATAGCTATGTCATTCGATTATTGAAATGGGGAGGGGGGGGGGGGGTTCCCTTACTATGCATTGTTTATGGCTTGTTGAGTAAATAGAACTACCAGCAATTTGGTCACATCTAGGATTGTTGAATTCGGCCTTATATATCTACTCAAGCTTTAGACTTGAGCTATGAAGAAACACTCTCCCTAAGATGGATTTGCTAAAGTTTGCAGATTTGAAGCCTTCCTTATGGTTCAAGATTTCAGCGCTTACATGCATTCAATAGCTATCTTGATTGAGACTCATCTCTTCCGTTATAACCTCGACCCTTTGGTTAATGAGGAGAATTTCTTAGACTATGAGTACTTGAACTTGTTGTGTCAAATGAGCCTTGGTGATCTAATATTCCTTACTATCAGGTTAATAAAATGGGGGCTTCTTTACTATGATCTTTCTTATTGCTTGTTGAGTAAATAATGATGCTAGCGATTTAGCCACATATGGACTTATTGAATCTGGACGTATACTCCCATTTAAACCTTAGCTTTGGGTTACAGATGGACTTCTGCAATGCTAGCTTGACTTGTTGAAGTGTGTAGCTAGGAAAAACTTCTTTCCTGACCTTTAGAGTTTTGGTGTGTTGCAAAGGCGATGTCTCGAGCTTTGGAGAATCACCTACGTATAAATATCAAAAGAGAAATTGCTATATCCCCTCATTAAAGAGATGCTTGTATTTGATAATTTGGAATATTTATTCGAAGATCTTAATGTGTAACACTATGTCAACACAAATAATTATTTAAAATACCCCACATCTTACTTGGAAGGATCATGCAAAATTTTAATTTATGTTTCATGGTTTTAAATATTTATTTTGGGATTTTAGCGTATAGCATAATATTGCCTCAAATAAATATTTAAAATACCCCTTATCTTATAGAGGAATTTAAATAAGTTTTGATTATAAAACTAAAAAAAATTCCCCCTATATTATAGGGGGATACTCATGAAATGCTTGAAATGCTTTCTTGTACTTTAAGAGAATTTTAAGACTATAAAGTATATATGTTGATAAACATGCATACAATACTTTAAATATTACATAGCATATTAAGTATAACATTTTCTTGGGTAAACTTTATGCGTGATACTTTTTCAAGCATCGATCGTTGATTGGTAACATAAGCCTCTGACCTTTTAGATCGCTAAGGTAGTAGGCTCCTCCCTGATACACCTTTTTGATGATGAAAGGACCTTTCAAATTAGGCTCAAATTTACCACCAATACTTTGGTGTGGGATGATTGGCCCTCTCAGTACCAGGATCATTTTTTCTTCTTAAAATACTTGATGGCACACCAATCAATCAAAGGATTTTGTTATTCTTGCTTATAAATCTTTAAATTCTGTTGCACCTGCAGTCATATTTCATGTAGCGCATCGAGCTCTTCCATCCTTTGGTAAGCATTTTGCTTCTAAGTGAGATCATGCTGGACAACTATCCATAGTGATGGAAATTTGATCTCCAGTGGCAACACTACTTCAACCCGAACACCAATACATAAGGAGGGGCTTTAGTTGGCATTTTGTAAGTAGTATGATACGCATACAATGCTTTTATTATTTTGGTATACCACTCCCTTTTATTCCTAGTAAGACTCTTATTATGTAACTTCACCAGTATTTTGTTGAAGGCCTCCACTAGGCCATTTACCCTTGGATTGTATAATGAGAAGTAATGCTAATCAATGAACTTGTATATCTTTCTACTTTTGAAAGCTAGAATGTTATCCAAGAATATGCGGTGTAGTACACAAAATTTGTAGATGATATTATGGGTAAATAAGTTGATCACATGTTCAAATGTGACTCCTTTGAATGGAACCGCTTCTACCCACTTGAAAAAGTAGTCAGTTGGTGCCAATATGAAGTGATATTCACCTGATGATGGTGGATTAATCCGACCAATTATATATATTCCCTAACATTCAAATGGTCAGGATGCTACTGTAGAGTGCAACAAATTTAGCGGGTGATGTTTAACATTACCATAGATTTGACATTCATGGAACTTCTTTGCATGATAAATGCAATCCTTTACCAGTGATGGCTGGTAATAACCCATTCTTTTGATTGCTTGATGTTAATCTAGCTAACTTTTAAGAGTGATTCATTGGAGAGGATAAGGATCACTAAAGTTTCATCCTGCTGGGTTGAATTTGATGATCCCTCTACTTGCGGGTATTATAAAATTATTGGCTCTAAAATTTGTTAAGTATGGACTCTAATCAGTACAGGCTTGCCTTTCATATTTGCCATTATTTTGGCCAATTAACCTAGATAGTTGACCTTGCTATTTTGAGCTTAGGAAACTTGAGCTAATTTAATGGTCTGAATCTGCTTCATGAGTTTGGGAACTCATTGGTGATAGTATGCTAACTCAATCTAGCTAATTTTTAGATGCCCAATACTTAATTTATAATAAGTTGAGAATCGCCAAAAATTTGAAGGTTTTGAATCCCAAATGAAATGGCAATTTTAAGGCCAGCTACTAAAGCCTCGTATTTAGCTAAATTCTTAGTTTGAGGTTCAATCAAACCGAATGAATAACATATCATACCTCCATCAAGCATTATGAAAATAAGATCGATGCTAGCACAAGCTTTTACTAGATTTGGATGTTGAGTAGATTTAATCAGTAATGCCTTATCAAAATACATATCTCAAACTTGTGATTTCTCATTTTCTTAGACATACACAATCTATTTATTAGGTAAATCATCATTGAGCGGTGAATATACATGTATGGGATATGCAGCAAGAAAATTTGCCAAGCCTTACCATTTCACTACCTTCTATAGAACATATGGGATATCAAATTGTAGAAGTATCACTGCCCATCTAGCTAGATGACCTATCAATACTGGTCTTATCATCAATAACTTTAGTAGATAAATCTTTGATATCAGAGTAACTTTATGAGGCAGCATATAATGACAAAGTTTCTAGAAAGCAAAAAGTAATACTAGATAATGCTTCTCAATTGAAGAATAATTTATCTCTGCTCTAATCAACCTTTGATTGATATAGTGGAGTGCATTCTCCTTACCTTCTTTATTTTGTTAAGCCAACTGTGCTCCATGGGACTCTTCTAATATTGCAATGTACAGTATAAGAGGCTTCCCAAAAATTGGCGCCCTGAGAATAGGCAGGTTAAACAGGATTTTTTAATACTATCAAAAACCTCTTAACATTCTCCATCGCATTTAAAGTGAACATCGTTCTTCATCAGTTTTAAAAATGGCTGACATTTTCCTGACAAATTTAATATGAATTGTCAAATGAAAACTAGCTGCCCTTGCAATGGGTGTTGCTAAAAGTTCTTTGTTAGTGATGTATCCATAATTGCCTTATTATTTTTGGGGTCAATTTCAATTCCTCGATGATGAATTCCACACCCCATAAACATTTTTGAGGAGACCCCCAAAGCACATTTAAGGGGATTCATCTTCAGATTGAACTTAGTGATCCTCTCAATCATAGTTTTTAAGCCGCCTAGGTGATCATTTTGGTTCATGCTCATATGCCAAGATCATTCATATAGCATTTGACCATCTGATGAATTAACTCATCAAAGATGTGTGTTATAGCCTACTGATAGGTAGCACTAGCATTATTCAGGTTGAAGGGCATGACTATATAGCAGAATATGCCAATGTGTGTTCTAAATGATGTGCGTTTCTTATCTTCAAGTGTCATTTTGATCTAATTATATCCTGATGATCCATACATAAAGAAGAATATATTATAGTAGGAGGTATTATCAACTAATAGTTCTTATAATAGGAGTAGAAAATTATCTTTCCGGCATGCCATATTGAGATCATGAAAGTCAATGCAAATATGAATTTGCCCATTTTTCTTCTTTACGAAAAATATATTGGAAATCCAATTAGCATATTTCTCTTCTCAGATTAAGCATGCTTCTATCACTTTATTCATTTTTGTAATCATCTACTCTTCAATCTCCAATCTTATTTATCTTGGAGCTTGCTTGATAGGTGCTACATCCAATCTGATAGCTAATTTGTGAACCGCCATATCAGGGGATAATTTAGCATATGTCTAGGTAGAGAAATCCCTTAATTCACTGATGAGTTCTTTCATTTCTTAAACTTGATCCTCAGCTAGAAGAGCACTAAAAAAGGTCGGGCGAGAATCTTCTTCAATCCCTAAGTTAACTTCCTTAAATTTATCCATCATTGCAGCTTGTCAACCATCTTCAAGCTCTTCTGGTTCAAGATTAGCTTCTATGGGTTGCACATTCAAAAGGTTAATTCTATAAAGCTCTTCCTTATTACTTTTATTGGTTTAAATTTTCCAATCTATTATTGTGCAGCAAATCTCCTTTCGGGGATACTTTCATACAGCAAATTCAAGATCTCTTCTTATAAGGGTATCACTTTTTTGTGATGTAATCAGACTTTATTAATACCATAACTTCATAAAGAGATGAGTTTGTCGCTTAGTGGTACCAGTATGAACTCCTTATTTTTGAATCAACCTTTCAAATCTTTTAGGATAATGCCTAGGCATTTTTAAACTTTAACACTACCATTGCCAGGTCCCAAGTCCTAGATGAGAAAAGTGGAGAGTTACATTAGCTAGTCAACAACCAGCATAAAACTTATCAAATAATTATAACATGAATCCTTTAATATATTGTGCTAATGTTTGGGCATTTCCTAGAAGTGACACCCTATATGGCCTGAATAGAGATAAGTGTGCAAGGTCTGCTATAACGGTGCCCAATTGTAGTGTTAAATAAGCAAGGGTTCCCACATCAGGGATGGTTGTAGGAAAAAAGATAGTCCATAAAACTAAAATTAGGATAAGAACTTGGAATATCGGTTCCCTTATAGGCAAATTAATCAAATTAAGAGATATTATGATTTATAGGAAGATAAATATTCTATGCATTTAGGAAACTAAATGGGTTGGAGAGAAGGCTAAGGAGATTACTAGTTCAGGATTTAAACTATGGTATTCTAGAAGAAGTCGTGCTAAAAATGGTGTAGGAGTAAGTGTATGAAGGATAATATTATAAAAATTAATAGAATTAGAGATAGAAGTATAGCTTTAAAGATTATTGCTGATGCTATGATTATTAATATTTTAAGTGCTTATACTCCTCAAGTAGGTTTGGAAATGTATTAAAATTAAAATTTATGAATGACTTAGAAGAATTAATACAAAAATACCTCTTAAAGAAAGAGTTTTTATTGGAGGAGATTTAAATGGACATGTTGGTAGAGAGGTAGATGATTTTAAAAGCATTTATGGCGGCTATGGGTTTGGAGCAACTAATGAAGGTGGTAAAACCTAGATTGATTATTTTCTTATAAGAAATTAAATAATTTAGATTGTAAAGTTATTTTGAGTGAAAGTTTACGTATTTAATATCAATTATTAGTTTTGTACTTTAACATGAAGGGGAAGAAAATAAAAACTAAAGTAAAATATTATTCTAGGATTATATGGAGGCGTTTAAAAAATATTAATAAAAATATTTTTAAGAGTAATATTCTAGATCTTAAGATTTTTTTTATGCATGAGGAAGCTAATGTTATTTGGGAGAAATTAGTTATTGGTATTATGAATGTTGTAAAACATGTGCTTAGTTTATCAAAGGGAAAAGCTCCAAATAGTAAAAATTTTTGGCAGTGAAATCAAAATGTTCAAATAATTAGTTTAGATGTAAAAATTCAAATAATTGGGAAAGATATAAAGAGCCCTGTAAGGAGTTTAAGAAAGCCATTTAAGATGCAAAGATTTTATATTTTAATAATTTATATAATAGATTAGATACTAAGGAGGGTGAAAGATATATATATATATATATATATATATATATATATATATATATATATATATATATATATATATATATATATATATATATAAGTTAGCCAAACAAAGAGATAGAAGTAATAAGGATTTATTAGAGGAGGATATTCAACAAAGGTGGATGAGATATTTTGCTAAACTTTTCAATGAAGATTATGACAATATGATTGACTTTACTGACCTTAGCATCCTAAATAAAAATAAAGATTATTATTTTTATCAGCATATTAGTGAAACTAAAGTTAGAGAGGCTTGAAGGAAAATGAAGGGTGGAAAAGCTATTAGACCTGATGATATTCTAATAGAGGTGTGAAAATGCTTAGGAGATGAAGGAATTTTGTAGATTACTAAACTTTTAAAAATTACTTTGAAGACTAAAAAGATGCTAGATGAGTGGAGAATGAGTATGTTCATTCCTATTTTAAGGATAAAGGTGATACATAATATTGTGCGAGTTATAGAGGAATTAAATTAATATGTCATACTTTAAAACTATGGGAGAGAGTAATAGAGCATAGAATGTGGAATGATACTAATATTTCTCAAAATCAATTTAGGTTCATGCCGGGTAGATCTCCTATGGAAGCTATACATTTATTTAGAGATTTGATAGAGAAATATAGAGAGAATAAACAAGATCAACATATGATATTTATTGATTTAGAGAAAGAATTGTTGCAGATCTGGGCCCAAGTCTTGTGATTTTGATGATAACAAACATTATTATTTTTATTTACTATAATATCTCCTAATAATTAAAGTTCATTGCATATCTATTTTCTTTATTGAATACTAACATTTCAAGTTCATAAGCTCACTCTCAAGCCAGCTCAAGATCGGGTAGACTAAGACTGAGTCAAGTCTGTAATTTTAATTTAAATGCATTTTCTACCTTTCTTGAGTCAATTGTAATATTGTGAATTCTGAGCTAAATAACCTTGCACATAAAAACTCAAGGGAGTGAGTAAAGGGAGATAGAGAAAATACATTTTTCTGACCAAATTATATATTACAAGTTTTTATCATCCTGGACGATCTGTTCAGCTCACAACCCTAATTAGGGCATATGGGTTAAGTAATCCTGATTAAGAAAATCATCTTAGAGGATACTCCCATTATCCTGTATGATATGCTTAAATCAAAATACTCAGTCGCCAAACTCATTTAGGCAAGATTTTATAACTCACAAAATTGCACTAATTGTATAGGATGATCCTGATCGTCCTGGAAATTCGTATATAATCATGCCTAAATTGATTAGGTGATTAGGAAGGTAATTAAGGTTAGATTGATTAAGTATATCATCCGGGCCAATCTCAGGATTGTACTGGATGATCTATAACAAAAACCTTAGTTTACTCCTGGACGTCCTGAATTATCCTGCTGGACGATAATGTATGATTCTGAACTAATCATACCAGATGATCGCAACATCACTCTGGACAATCAATTATATTTACATATCATCCCAATTTATCTCATGGACATCTCGAATTAGCTGCTGGATGATAAAGTTTAATTTTGAATTAATCGTACAGGACGATCGTAATATCGTCCAAGATGATCAGTTATATTGCTACATATCATCCTGATTTATCTCCTGGATGTCTCGAACTATTGCCTGAATGAAAGTGTATGTTTGAACTAATCATACAGGATTATGATAACATCATCCTAGATGATCAGAATAAACCTTGTGTTCTAATCATACAGGAAACCAAAATCATCCTGGCTGGAAGGGCTGATTTAAACTAATCATACAAGACAATCGATAGATCATCCTGGATGATTGAAAATTAAGGCACTTTTTATGGCCTCCTATTTAAGCTCTCTCAATTGCTAATGGTAAGATCTTTTACTATTGTCCTGACCTGAAAGAGCTTAGAGAAGGAGAAGGAGAGCTTGGGAGAGAGAGAGAGAATCTTGTGAGGGGGAGTTTGTGAGGGGTTCACAAAGGTTGCTCAAAGAAAGGATTCAAGTTGTCTTCTCTAATCATTGCCCTTGGTTCCTTGGTGGCTTTAGGGAGGTCTTCATTAGCACTAGATTGAGGTTCTCTACCTACTTCAGGAGGAAGCAAAAAGAGTTGAGGTTCTCTGCCTTCTTTAGGAGGAAGCAAAAGGAGTTGAGGTTCTCTGCCTACTTCAGGAAGAAGCAAAAGGAGTTAGGATTCTCTGCCTACTTTAGGAGGAAGCAAAGGAGTTTAGGTTTTTTACCTCACCAAGATTAGTGAAAAGTTTTTGTTAGGGCTTCTCCACCTTGCTGTGGGAGCAAAAAGAGAGACACTATAGTTTTAGTGCAATACCCGGAGGTTAGGCTCCGAGGAGTGGATGTAGGTCAGGTTGACCAAACCACTATAAAAATATGGTGTGTTCTTTCTATTTTTATTCCTACACTTAATTTCCACATTATTTACTCTTGATTATTTGTATGGTTGAAATATTATAATTCTGTTTCTATGAAATTATTCTGCTTCTGCCTTGGGATAAAAGTAGTTTGTTTTAAAATATCAAAAATCGCAAAAAGATTTTCCTTGTTATTTATGTTAAATTTTAAAACACCAATTCACCCCCCCCCCCTCTTGGTTAGCCTCGGGCTAGTTCTATAGGGTTTAACACCCCTCATGAACTTTCAAGTGGTATTAGAGCGGGATTCATAAAATTATGTTTTCGAAAACTTTTGAATTTTGATCAATGGCTAACTTTGGTAATCACAACACCGCAGAAGGATATTCAATTACTCAACCACCTCTATTTGATATTATTCCTTTTGATTTTTGGAAAACTCGCATGTCCACTTTTTTATAATCAATTGATTATCGCATGTGGATGCTAGTTAAGAAAAGTTATTCTACACCTTTTAGATTAATCAATGGCATTAAAATTGAATTACCTTTTGCTGAATGGAATTTAGATGATTTGAAATTATACTAATTATACTATACGATACATGCATCATACTGTACAAACAAAAGATTAATCTCTTGAAATTTAGGATTTTTTAAAGCCCACTATTTAGGGATTTCGAATACTTTTATTAGAAAATCTTTTGCTATAGAGTTTATCTAAGAGAGAGCTTAGAGAAGGAAGAGAGAGCTTGATAGAGAGAGAAATCCTTATGAGGGATTCACAAAGGTTGCTCCAAGCAAGGTTTCCACCATCTTCTTCAAGCTGCTTTCTTCGTTCCTTGGTGGCTCTAGGGAGACTTTCATTAGCATCAATCTAGGTTCTTTAACTACTCCAGGAGGGAGTAAAAAGGATTCCAAGGTTCTCTGCCTACTCTAGGAGGTAGTAGAAGGATTCCAAGATTATCTTCCTACTCCAGGAGAGAGTAAAAGGATTTCTAGGTTCTCTACCTACTCCAGGAGGGAGTAAAAGGATTTTAAGGTACTCTGGCTCATCGGGTTGGTGGAAAGATTTTGTAAGGGCTTCTTCACTTTGCTGTGGGGGAAAAAGGAGAGACACTACTTTTAGTGCAATACCTAGAAAGAAAGATTTTGGGGAGTGGACATAGGTCAAGTTGATCAAACCACTATAATTTTGGTGTGTTCTTTCTATTTACTTTTTTTGTATTTTTTTTTGTGATTTGTTTTATGTTTGAAATCTCTAATTTTTGTTATTATGAAATTAGTTTTGCTTCTGCATTGAGAGATAAATTATTTATATTCAGATATTGGAAAATGTTTTAAAAAAATTCTCTTTTTGTTAAAGATTTTTTTTAAAATCACCAATTCACCCCTCTCTTGGTTAGCCTTGGGCTAGTTCTTTATGGTTTAACAACCCTCACAAACTTTCAAGTGGTATCAGAGAGGGATTTATAAATTAAGTTTTAGAAAACTTTTGAAAAAAGTTCTATGGCTAACTTTGATATTCATAATACTACGGAAAGATATTCAATCACTCGACCTCCTCTATTTGATAATATTCCTTTTGATTTTTGGAAATTTGCATGTCCACCTTTTTATAATTAATTGATTATCGCATGTGGATGTTAGTTCAGAAAGGTTATTCTGCACCTTCTCACTTTGTTAATGGCATAAAAACTGAACTTCCCTTTTTTGAATGGAGCATAGAAGATAGAGATTTAGCCCAATTTAATGCTAAATGTTTGAACTATTTCTTCTGTGCTTTAAAATTTGAAGATTACATGCGTGTTTCTACTTGTTTAACTGTAAAATAAATTTGGGATAAATTATGCATAACATATGAGGGAACTAATAAAGTAAAATAATCTAGGCTGAAATTTTTGCTTCATGATTATGAACTATTTTGCATAAATCTAGTGAATCACTTTTTGAAATGCATATAAGGTTTACTCATATTGTTATTTTCCAGCATGCCTTAGGAAGAAAGCTGACAAATTATGAAAAAGTTATCAAAATTTTGCATTATTCACCTTCTTCCTATGATGCAAAAATCACTGCCATTACTGAATCTAAAGATCTGAATATTTATTCCATTGATAACTTATTTGTGTCACTCATTGCCTACGAGCAAAAGTAAGTCAAAGGCAACTTGATGCAAGTAGAAAAAATAGTAGCCTTAAAGGCTAATGATTCTGATAGTAACTCTTCTGGATAAGATGATGATGACATCGCACTGATGACTAGACAATTCAAGAGCTTTTTAAAGAAAAAGTAAAAATATCATCAACAATTGAATAAAGGTAGGAATAGTAAAAATTCTAAAATTTCTTCTAATGTTATATGCTTTGAATGCAGGAAGCTAGAGCACCTAAAGTCTGATTTCCTAACTCTTAAAGCTCACCCAAGCAAGGAGAAGGGTGAAGAAAAACCTAAATTCAAGAAGGGCAAGCAAAGGACTCAAAAAGCTTTTTGAGCTGACTCAGTATGAGACTCTTCTGAAACGGAAGTAGAAGAGGAGGTAACCAACCTATGCTTGATGACAAATAATCATCTTGATCACTCTGATCAAGGGTAGGTATGTGAGCTTACATATGATCAATTATTTGAAGTTTCTAAAAAATTTATACTGCATATAGGAAGCTAAAAAAATCATATGCCTACCTTAAATTTGACTTTTCAATTCTGTAGAAAGAGCATGCATGCCTAAGGAAAGATCACTCCACTCTAGATAACAATCACATGACTTTGTTAGATGAATTTGATATTTTAAATAAAAGCATCTTGATCTAATTGATGAGCATGAATCCTTAAAAGTATCCCATATTGATTTAGAAAACTGATTTAAGAAATCAAAGGCAAGTTTAGATGAAGTGATGATATGGAGCATGCATTAAAAATTGAAAATTTAATTCTTGAAAGTGTAAACTAATTCTTACAAATCAAGTTAAATGCTTTTTAAGAAAATAAAACATCACCTACACTTGCACAGTTACATAATACATCACTACAGCATGCTTCATTCAAACCTAGGTGGTGCAAATCTGGTTTTGATGATGACAAATATGTCTCCAGTGTGTTTTGCTTGGCTAACCCATTTCAGGCATAAAAGATCACGAGCAAATCAAGCTAACTCAAGATCGGGTCCAAGTGTGTCCAATGTACTGTTTTTCATTTTATTGAGTCAATTGTAATGTAACTGATCCCCTAGCTAAGTAACCTTGCACACACTCACTCAGGGGGAGAGCTTGAGTGAATTAGAGTTTCTATTCAGTTTTTGTTCAGATCGTCCTGGATGATATTCACATCATCCTGGACGATCAGGTAAAAATAGAAACCCTAATTAGGGCGACTAAGTTAAGAGGGTCTGATTAAGCAGATCGTCCTGGACAATCTTTGGATCGTACGGGACGATATTCTCAAATCAGAAATTCTCAGCAGCCAGATTAAGTTAGGCAAGTTTTTATTTTTAGTTATTTGGTCTGATCGTCCTGGATGATACGTGTATCATCCTGGACAATTCAGTACAATCATGCCTAATTTAATTTGGTAATTAAGGAAAGTAATTTATTTTTGATTGATACGATCATATCATCCTGGACGATCGCAGGATCGTCCCGGATGATCATGATCGTCTAGTGCATTTCAGCGGTACGACCCAAACTGTGTTCAGGATGATTTGGGCACTTTTTGAACTAATCATACCGGATGATATCCCTATCATCCTGGACGATCAAGTCATTTTTTGGTCGTCCAGCACAGATTTCTCTGGATGACCCGAACTATCTTCTGGACGATATTCCTCGATTTGCACTAATCGTCCCGGACGATCGCAGGATCGTACGGGACGATATGAACAATTTTTTCTACTGTTCGTCCAGAAGAGCCAGATCGCCCAGGCTGAAACAGCTGAATTTGAACTGATCGTACAGGACGATCTATCAATCGTCCTGGACGATCTTGGCCGACCAGTTGAGATTTAGGGCAAATTTTAAGCCCTCCTATAAAAGAACTTTTTCTTGAAACAAGAAAAATCTTTTGGCACCTTCCTTCCCTGAGAAACCCTAGAGAGAGAGAGAGAGTTGGGAGAGAGAGAGAAGATCTTGTGAGGGAGAGTTAGTGAGGGATTCTCTAAGGTTGCTCCAAGCACGGATCAGAGTTATCTTCTCCGCTCGTCGTCTTTCGTCTAATCGGTGTTCGTCATGGGAGGATCGTTCACAAGAAGATCTGGGGTTCTCTGCCTGCTTCAGGTGGAAGCAAAGAGAGTTCGAAGGTTCTTTGCCTGCTTTAGGAGGAAGCAAAAGGAGGTCGGGTTCTCTGCCTCACTGTGTGGTGAAAAGGAGGTGTTTGTACAGGCTTCTCCGCCTTGCTGTGGGAGCAAAAGGAGAGACACTTTTTGTTTAGTGTAATACCCGGAGGGGAGGCTCCGGGGAGTGGACGTAGGTCAAGTTGACCGAACCACTATAAAATCTGGTTTGCTTTTCTGATTCAGTTTTGCACTTTAATTTTCCGATATTAACTGCTTGGGTGAATATCTGTGATTGATCTTTTCGTTCTTGTTTACTTGTTTCCGCTACTAAGTATCGAAAAGATTTTCATTGTTATCGTGAAATTTTTAATTAACCAATTCACCCCCCCTCTTGGTTAGCCTCGGGACTAGTTCACTAGGGCTTAACATCCCTATCGAACTTTTAAGTGGTATCAGAGCGGGATTCAAAATTTAGAGTTAAAAACTTTTGAATTTGATCCATGGCTAACTGTAACAATCGTAATACTGCTGAAGGCTATTCCATTACAAGACCACCGTTGTTTGACAATATTCCTTTTGATTTTTGGAAAACACGCATGTCTACTTTTCTTTAATCTATTGATTATCGCATGTGGATGTTAGTTAAGGACGGATACGAACCACCTTTTAGATTGATTAACAATGTGAAAACTGAATTGCCTTTTGCTGATTGGACGTTTGATGATCATGATTTAGCACAGTTAAATGCAAAATGCTTGAACTATTTCTTTTGTGCTTTAAAATCTGAAGACTATATGCGTGTTTCTACTTGTACAACGGGAAAGAAAATCTGGGATAGATTATGTATAACATACGAAGGTACAACTGAAGTCAAATAATCTAGGTTAAACATCTTGTTACATGATTACGAACTTTTTTGCATGAAACCTAGTGGGACTATTTCAGAAATATACACAAGGTTCACTCAGATTGTTACCTCTTTGCATGCTTTAGGTAGAGAACTTACTAACTACGGAAGAGTGAACAAAATTTTGAGATGTTTACCTGCTTCTTATGATGCTAAGATTACTGCGATCACTGAATCTAAAGATTTAAATACTTACTCTATTGACAGCTTACTTGGATCACTCATTGCTTACAAGCAAGGGGTGAACCAAAGGCAACTTGATGCAGGTGAACGCAAGAAAGAGAAGACAGTGACACTAAAGGCCAAAGATTCAGATGCTAGCACTTTTGGGTCTGATAGCGATGATGTTGCCTTAATTACAAGGCAGTTCAAAAGCTTTCTAAGGAAGAAACATAAGAACTATCAGAAGTGGAACAAGGGTAAGTCCAGTAAAAATTTTAAGGGTCCATCTGAATCTGTTTGTTTTGAATGCAGGAAGCCTGGACACATTAAGGCTGATTGTCCTACACTTAAAGCTCACCCAATCAAGGAGAAGGGTGAGGAGAAACCAAAGTTCATAAAGGATAAGAAGTGAATTCAGAAGGTGTTCTGGGCAGACTCTGCATCCGACTCTTCTGAGACTGAAGCTGAAGAGGAGGAAATAAACTTGTGTTTGATGGCTGATGATCACCCTGGTCAGTCGGACCAGGAAGAGGTATGTGAGCTTACTTACGATCAATTATTTGAAGTTTTTGAAAGAATTCATACATCTTATAAGAAACTTAAGAAAGCTCATACTAGTTTGAAATTAGATTACTTGACTTTGCAAAAAGAGCATGATTCTATAGTTAAAGATCATTCCATACTTGATTCCAATCACATGTCCTTGCTTGATGAATTCGATGATTTGAACAAAAAATATTCTGATTTAACTATTGAGCATGATTTGTTAAAAATATCGCATGTTGAATTAGAAGTTGCTTTTAAGAAAGTGAATGATATGGCATGTGAGTTAGAAAGTAATGAAAGTGCAAGAACTTTTGAAATTGCAAGTTTAAATAAATATATTGAGTTCTTGAAAGTGAAAATCAGTGCTTTTGAAAAGAACAAAACACCGCCTACTTTTGAACTGTTTTATGCACCGCCACCTTTTAAAAAATCTATTGCAAGTTCATCAAAGCATGTTTCATATACATCTAGGAAGAGGCATTATCACCCACGTAGATTAGTTAACCCTTTTCCTGGTGTTAGATGTTTTTCATGGGGCATGTTAGGACATATTTCTCACACCTGCACAGTTCACCGTAGTACACATTGGGTGTGGAAACCCAAACTGCCTGTTTCACAGCACAGCACGCATGCATTGCATTCTTCTTTTCATAAGAAGGAACCCAAACCTGTTTGGGTTCCTAAGACTGACGTTTGATACTTTTGTAGGAGTGCTCTCACACAAGACCTCGTGAGAGCATGTGGTACCTGGACAGCGGATGTTCTAGACATATGACTGGAGATGCAAATCAGTTCATTTCGCTGGAGGCCAGAGCTGGAGGCAAGGTTACACTTGGAGATAACACCACCAGGAAGGTGGTAGGCAAAGGTATAATTGGTGATTCAAAGAACTTTATGATTGATAATGTTTTGCTTGTAGATGGACTGAAACACAACCTGCTGAGCATCAGTCAACTCTGTGACAAGGGATACAGCATCAAATTTCTGCCCACTGGCTGCATTTTAAGCTTAAATGATGAAGTTGTTTTACAGGGGCAAAGGATCAACAACGTCTACAAGCTGGATGTAAGTAGCAATCAATCTGATAATTCAATTTGCTTAAAAACTGCTGCGGATGAGTCTTGGTTATGGCATAGGAGATTGTGTCATGCCAGTATGAAAACCCTTAGGAGAGTCACCCAAAAGGACTTAGTTAGAGGTGTGCCCAAGCTTAAGTTCACTAAGGATCACCTGTGTGATGCCTGTCAGTTGGGGAAGCAAGTCCAGTCCTCTTTTCACTCTGTTAAGGACATTACCACCTCTAGACCTTTAGAAGTTCTTCACATGGACCTCTTTGGACCCATTAGCACTGCCAGCTTAGGGGGGAGAGTCTATGGTTTTGTGATTGTAGATGATTATTCGAGGTTCACTTGGGTTAAGTTTTTGTCACATAAATCTGAGTCATTTGATGAGTTTAGATCCTTCTCTACTTGGATTCAGAAGAAGTTAGGATGTGAGATTATTACCATCTATAGTGATCACGGAGGGGAGTTTGAAAATGAAAGATTTGGAAGTTTTTGTGAGGATCATGGGATTAGTCACAATTTTTCAGCTCCTAGGACCCCTCAGCAGAACGGGGTAGCTGAAAGGAAGAACAGGACCTTAGTGGAAGCCGCTAGAGCCATGCTTGCCGAGTATTCACTTCCAAAATACTTTTGGGCTGAAGCGGTGAACACTGCCTGTTATGTGCTGAATAGGGTGAATGTGAGAGTCAAACTGAGCAAGACACCTTATGAGATCATTAAGGGTAGAACTCTAAATCTGTCCCACCTCCATGTCTTTGGCTGTAAGGTTTTCATTCTAAATAACGGGAAGTCACCCTTAGGAAAATTTGACCCCAAATTTGATGAAGGAGTGTTCTTAGGATATTCAAGTGTGGGGAAATCCTTTAGGGTGTTCAATAGGAGGACTTTGGTGGTAGAAGAAACAACCCATGTAGTGTTTGATGAATCTGAACCTAAGGAGTCTAGATCTGAAGTAGAAGATGAAGAGATTATTGAGGTTACCCAAGGAGTTGGAAATACAAATTTGGAGGAAAGGGTAGAACCTCAAACAGAGTTGCCTAGAGATTGGAGATATTCTTCGAGTCATCCTAAAGAACTGATCTTAGGAGACCCTTCTGAAGGTGTTAGGACTAGGCATGGACTTAGGAAGGAAGTAAACCATTCTGCCTTTATCTCAATGACTGAACCCACCAACATCAATCAAGCCCTGTCGGATGAATTTTGGATTTTAGCTATGCAGGAAGAATTGAATCAATTTGTAAGGAATGATGTTTGGGAGTTAGTAGAAAGACCTAAAAATCAAAGTATTGTGGGAACCAAGTGGGTCTTTAAGAATAAGATGAATGATTCTAGTGTGGTGGTGAGAAATAAGGCAAGATTAGTGGCGAAGGGGTATAATCAGATAGAAGGGATTAATTTTGAGGAGACTTTTGCCCCTGTAGCTAGATTGGAAGCCATTAGAGTGCTACTAGCCTTTGCCTGTTATAAGGGATTTAAGCTGTTTCAAATGGATGTTAAGAGTGCCTTTTTAAATAGGGTAATTAAAGAAGATGTTTTTGTAGAACAACCCCCAGGTTTTGAGAGTTCCCAATATCCAAGTCATGTCTATAAATTAAAAAAGGCCTTATATGGATTGAAACATGCACCCAGAGCTTGGTATGAGAGGCTTAGCACATTCCTGTTAGAAAGAGAGTTTGTTAAGGGGAGCGTAGACACCACCCTTTTTCTGAGGAGATTAGGAGATGACTTACTCATTATCCAGATCTATGTTGATGATATAATTTTTGGATCATCTGATAAATACTTATGTGAAGAGTTTTCTAAAACAATGAGTAAAGAGTTTGAGATGAGTATGATGGGAGAATTGTCCTACTTTTTGGGGTTTAGCATAAGGCAAACGGATGATGGAACCTTTCTCAATCAATCAAAATACACTAAGGACATTTTGAAGAAATATGAAATGGACAAAGCCAAGCCAATCAATACTCCCATGCCCTCCTCAGTTCAGTTAGATAAGGATTCAAATGGAAAATCTGTTGATCAGAAGAAGTATAGAGGGATAATAGGTTCACTGCTTTACCTGACTGCTAGCCGACCTGATATCATGTTTAGTGTCTGTCTTTGTGCTAGGTTTCAGGCTGATCCTAAAGAGTCCCACCTGACTGCTGTTAAGAGAATTCTTAGATATCTTTTAGGAACCCCAAACCTAGGAATTTGGTACCCTAGGCACAACACCTCTTTTGAGATCATTGGATATTCTGATTCTGATTTTACGGGGTGTAGGGTAGATAGGAAGAGTACTTCTGGGACTTGTCAGTTCATAGGACAGTCGTCAGTCTCCTGGTCCAGTAGAAAATAGAACTCAGTTGCACTTTCCACTGCTGAAGCTGAGTACATTGCCTTAGGGAGTTGTGTGGCCCAAGTTCTTTCGTTGAAGCAGCAAGTCTTGGATTTAGGAGTACCTGTTGGCACAATTTCTGTTCTGTGTGATAATACTAGTGCCATCTGTATCTCTAAGAATCCAATCTAACATTCTAGGACCAAACACATTGACATTAGGCATCACTTCATTAGGGACCATGTTACAAAAGGGGACATTGAGCTACACCACGTAGCAACTGAAAATCAGCTGGCTGACATATTCACTAAACCACTGGCCTTTGACTCATTCAACATTTTGAGAACCAGATTAGGAGTGATTGATATAAATGCTTGATTCTGATGACTGCTGATTATGATTGTTATGATTGGTATTCTGATTTCTGTTAGTTAGTTTTTGTATTCTGTTTTCTGATTTCTATTAGTTAGTTTTTGTATTCTGATTTCTGATTTCTGTTAGTTAGTTTTGGTTTGATTATTTACTTTCAGTTGATTTTATTTCTTCTGCTGATTTCTGTGTTACCCTTATTGTTAGTTTAATTTGAGTATTTACTTTGCTATGATTTTCTACCTATTTTTATTTATTTACTAGTTCATATCTTACACTTACTGTTTTATGCTTTTCAAGATCTGATCACCGCTCACTACTTCTGGTGATCTGAATTTTTGACTGGGAGTTTTTACCTTGTTTTGGTTTGGAAGCTGATAAGCAGTGATTGACTTCGCTGAATCTGTTAAAGGGAAGAAACATTGATAATTGTTTCTCTTACTCTAACTCCTTTACTGGTGTGTAGTTTCTTTTGAATAAAAATCCTTTTCAAAATTAAAATGTTAGTTTTTGAAATAGAGATTATTTTATCTTCCTACAGTAATCTGCCTCATATCAATAGTATTTTTCAAAGTCTTGAGTCATTAGTTTGATTTTCTAAACCAAGTGATTGCATTTATCATATGTTGTATGGCTTTTGTTTTGTGAATTATTCTTCCTTACTGCGGAGAGTCATCTCCTATGTCTGGAAGATAATCTCACAGCTGAGACTCTTTAATGATTATGAAAAGGAGAAAGCTTATAAAAGATGCGTAGTGCGCCAGATAATTTGAAAAAGAGGCATAAAATGAGCCCAAAACTGAAAAGATGCGAAATTGCCAAATTGAATACACAAAGTGTATCAAAAAATCAAAAGATGCGCAAAGCGCCAACCAATTTGAAAAAGAGGCATAAAATGAGCCCAAAATAAGCTTTCTTCCCTTTCAGATTATTAAATGTCTTAGAAAAATCTGTGCGCCACTTAATATTTTCAAAAGCTTGAGTCTTGAAAATCCTGATTTCTGATTTTTTTACTTTGTAACACTATTATATTAGATATTTTTCTGGAACGAGGCTTGAAAGGATTTCTTTTCAAATCTAATGTCTTTTATTCTGAATCAGATTTTTGTTTTGAAAGAGGTTTGCATCGATAAGGTGCCCGGGGTCGGAGCTACGAACGTTGATTATTTCCAACCTTTTCTGGATTTCAGCGCTGTCAATCGTCCTGTCATTGGTTTTTTGAATCTAAAATCAAGGAAAAATTCTGATTTTCCTGTCGTGTAGTTGTTCTATTTATGTTTTATTTTATATTTTATTTCCATGTTATGTTTTTCGCTCCTCCTTTTTGTGATGTCAAAAGGGGGAGTCAGCTGTAGTCGTGTCTGTTTCTATTTTCTGAGTCATATTTCATGTATTGTTTTAGCTGTTAAATGAAAATTTAAAAAATGTTTGTTTGTTGGATCTCCTAGTTTACTTTTATTTTCAGACTACTTTACAAATGTTTGCCATCATCAAAAAGGGGGAGATTGTTGCAAATCTGGTTTTGATGATGACAAACATGTTTCCAGTGTGTTTTGCTTGGCTAATCTATTTCAGGCACAAAAGACCGCGAGACACTCAAGCTAACTCAAGATCGGGTCCAAGTGTGTCAAATGTATGATTTTTCTTTTTATTGAGTCAATTGTAATGTAACTGATTCCCTAGCTAAGTAACCTTGCACACACACACTCAGGGAGAGAGATTGAGTGAATTAGAGTTTCTGTTAAAAATTTGTTCAGATCGTCCTGGACGATATCCACATCGTCCTGGACGATCCAGTTAAAACAGAAACCCTAATTAGGGCGACTAAGTTAAGAGGGTCTGATTGAGCCGATCGTCCTGGATGATCTACGGATCGTACAGGATGATATGCCCAAATCAGAAATTCTCAGCCGCCAGATCAAGTTAGGCAAGTTCTTATTTTTAGATACTTGGTCTGATCGTCCCGGATGATCCAGTATAATCATGCCTAATTTAATCTGGTAATTAAGGAAAGCAATTTATTTTTGGTTGATACGATCATATCGTCCTGGACGATCGCAGGATCGTCCCGGACGATCTTGATCGTCTAGTGCATTTAAGCTGTACATCCAGAACTATGTACAGGATGATTTGGGGCCTTTTTGAACTAATCGTACTAGACGATGACCCTATCGTCCGGGACGATCAAGTCATTTTTTGGTCGTCCAGCACAGATTTCTCTGGACGACCCGAACTGTCTTCTGGATGATTTCCCTCAATTTGAACTAATCATCCCGGACGATTGCAGGATCGTACGGGACGATATGAACAACTTTTTCTACTGATCGTCCAGAAGAGCCAGATCATCCAGGCTGAAACAGCTGCATTTGAACTGATCGTACAGGACGATCTACCGATCGTCCTGGATGATCTTGGCCGACCAGTTGAGATTTAGGGCAAATTTTAAGCCCTCCTTTAAAAGAACTTTTTCCAATTTTTGGAAAAATCTTTTACTACCTTCCTTTCTTGAGAAACCCTAGAGAGAGAGAGAGTTGGGAGAGAGAGAGAAGATCTTGTGAGGGGGAGTTAGTGAGGGATTCACTAAGGTTGCTCCGAGCACGGATCAGAGTCGTCTTCTCCGCTCGTCGTCTTTCGTCTAGTCGGTGTTCGTCGTGGGAGGATCGTTCACAAGAAGATCTGGGGTTCTCTGCCCGCTTCAGGTGGAAGCAAAAGGAGTTCGTAGGTTCTCTGCCTGCTTCAGGAGGAAGCGAAAGGAGTTCGAAGGTTCTCTGCCTGCTTCGGGAGGAAGCAAAAGGAGGTCGGGTTCTCTGCCTCACCGTGTGGTGAAAAGGAGGTTTTTGTACAGGCTTCTCCGCCTTGCTGTGGGAGCAAAAGGAGAGACACTTTTGTTTAGTGCAATACCCGGAGGGGAGGCTCCGGGGAGTGGACGCAGGTCAAGTTGACCGAACCACTATAAAATCTGGTTTGCTTTTCTGATTCAATTCTGCACTTTAATTTTTCCTTATATTAACTACTTGGGTGAATATCTTTGGTTGATCTTTTTATCGTTGTTTTAATTCGTTTCCGCTGCACGTTATAAAAAGATTTTCATAGTTATCGTGAAATTTTTAAATAACCAATTCACCCCCCATCTTGGTTAGCCTCGGGACTAGTTCACTAGGGCTTAACATCCCTATCAAACTTTCAGTTTCAGTCCTTGTTATGTGTTATGTTTTCTGTATTGGTTTGATTGTTAAATAAAAATTGAAAAAAAAAATATATCTATTTTTCGATCTCCTGTTTCTTGTTATTTTCAAACTACTTTACAAATGTTTGCCATCATCAAAAAGGGGGAGATTGTTGCAAATCTGGTTTTGATGATGACAAACATGTCTCCAGTGTGTTTTGCTTGGCTAACCCATTTCAGGCACAAAAGATCACTAGCAAATCAAGCTAACTCAAGATCGGGTCCAAGTGTGTCCAATGTGCTGTTTTTCATTTTATTGAGTCAATTGTAATGTAATTGATCCCCTAGCTAAGTAACCTTGCACACACACACTCAGGGGGAGAGCTTGAGTGAATTAGAGTTTCTGTTCAATTTTTATTCAGATCGTCCTGGACGATATTTACATCGTCCTGGATGATCAGGTAAAAACAGAAACCCTAATTAGGCTGACTAAGTTAAGAGGGTCTGATTAAGCAGATCGTCCTAGACGATCTTTGGATCGTTCAAATCAAAAATTCTCAGCCGCCAGATCAAGTTAGGCAAGTTTTTATTTTTAGTTATTTGGTCTGATCGTCCTAGATGATACGTGTATCATCCTGGACGATTCAGTACAATCATGCCTAATTTAATCTGGTAATTAAGGAAAGCAATTTATTTTTGATTGATACGATCATATCGTCCTGGACGATCATGATCGTCTAGTGCATTTCAGCTGTACGACCCGAACTGTGTTCAGGACGATTTGGGCACTTTTTGAACTAATCGTACAGGACGATATCCCTATCGTCCTGGACGATCAAGTCATTTTTTGGTCGTCCAGCACAGATTTCTCTGGACGACCCGAACTGTCTTCTGGACGATATTCCTCGATTTGCACTAAACGTCCCGGATGATCGCAGGATCGTACGGGACGATATGAACAATTTTTTCTACTGTTCGTCCAGAAGAGCCAGATCGTCCAGGCTAAAACAGCTGAATTTGAACTGATCGTACAGGACGATCTATCGATCATTCTGGATGATCTATCGATCATCCTGGTTGATCTTGACCGACCAGTTGAGATTTAGGGCAAATTTTAAGCCCTCCTATAAAAGAACTTTTTCTTGAAACAAGAAAAATCTTTTGCCACCTTCCTTCCCTGAGAAACCCTAGAGAGAGAGAGAGTTGGGAGAGAGAGAGAAGATCTTGTGAGGGGGAGTTAGTGAGGGATTCACTAAGGTTGCTCCAAGAATGGATCAGAGTTATCTTCTCTGCTCGTCGTCTTTCATCTAGTCGGTGTTCGTCGTGGGAGGATCGTTCACAAGAAGATCCGGGGTTCTCTGCCCGCTTCAGGTGGAAGCAAAAGGAGTTCGAAGGTTCTCTGCCTGCTTCTGGAGGAAGCAAAAGGAGGTCGGGTTCTCTGCCTCACCATGTGGTGAAAAGGAGGTGTTTGTACAGGCTTCTCCGCCTTGCTGTGGGAGTAAAAAGAGAGACACTTTTTGTTTAGTGCAATACCCGGAGGGGAGGCTCCGGGGAGTGGACGTAGGTCAAGTTGATCGAACCACTATAAAATCTGGTTTGCTTTTCTGATTCAGTTTTGTACTTTACTTTTTCGATATTAACTGCTTGGGTGAATATCTGTGATTGATCTTTTCGTTCTTGTTTACTTGTTTCCGCTACTAAGTATCGAAAAGATTTTCATTATTATCATGAAATTTTTAAATAACCAATTCACCCCCCTCTTGGTTAGCCTCGGGACTAGTTCACTAGGGCTTAACATCCCTATCAAACTTTCACTAGGAAGAGGCACCATCACCCACATAGATTAGTTAACCCTTTCATAGTGTTAGATGCCTTTCTTATGGCATGCTAGGACATATCTCCCACACTTGCACTATTTACTGTAGAACACATTTGGTGTGGAGACTAAAATTGTATAATTTACAGCATAGCATGCAAGCATTTCAGCCCACATTCCATAAGGTGGAACCCAAACTTATTTAGGTTCCCAAATTTGACCACTGATGATTTTGTAGGAGTGTACTCATAGAAGACCTTGTGAGAGCATGTGGTACATGGATAATAGATGTTCAAGGCACATGCCTCAAGATGAAAATTAATTCATTTCACTAGAGGCTAGGGTAGGAGGCAATGTGACACTTGGAGATAACACCACTAGGGGAGTAGTGGGCTAAGGTATAATTGGCAACTCAAAAAATTTTAATATTGAAAATATTTTATTGGTAGATGGACTAAAACACAATTTGCTCAGCATCAGCCAGCTCTGTGATAAAGGCTTTAACATAAAATTTCTATTTACCAGCTGCATAATAAGCTTAAATGACAAAACTATTTTGTAGGGAAGGAGAATCAATAATGTCTACATGCTTAATCTAAATTATATTAAATATGATACTACTATTTGCTTAAAAATAATTATTGATGAATCATGGTTATGATATAGAAGATTATGTCATGTAAGCTTGAAAAGCCTTAGAACAATTACCCAAAAAGACTTAGTGAGAGGAATTCCCAAACTAAAATTCACTAAAGACCGCCTGTGTGATGCCTATGAATTAGGGAAACAAGTAAAATCCTCCTTCCACTCTATCAAAGACATTAACACTAGTAAACCCTAAGAAGTACTTCATATGGATCTCTTTGGACCTATCAGCACTACAAGGTTAGGAGGGAAAGTCTTGGGTATGTGATTATTGATGATTATTTAAGGTTTACTTAGGTTAGACTCCTATCTCATAAAAGTGAATCATTCAAGGAGTTTAGGTCTTTTTCCACTTGGATTCAGAGGAAACTATGTTATGAAATTTTAACCATTCATAGTGATCACGGTGGATAATTTGAGAATGAAAAATTTGAATCTTACTGTATGGAGCAAGGGATAGATCATAATTTTTCAGCTCCTAGGACCCCTCAGCAGAATGGGATAGCTGAAAGAAAGAACAGGACCTTGATAGAAGCCATTAGAGCCAAGTTAGTTGAATACTCACTTCCTAAATATTTTTGGGTAGAAGTAGTGAATACAGCCTGTTATATTCTGAATAGGGGTAATGTTAGATCCAAGCTGAATAAGACACCCTATGAAATCGTTAAGGGTAGGACACCTAACCTCTCTCACCTTCATGTGTTTGGATGTAAAGTGTTTATTCTGAATAATAGAAAGTCTCAACTAGAAAAGTTTGACCCAAAAATTGATGAAGGAGTGTTCCTTGGTTACTCAAATATTGGAAAATCCTATAGAGTCTTCAATAAAAGGACACTAATAGTAGAGGAGACCACTCATATTATATTTGATAAATTTGATAATTCTGGAGGATCTAAGATAGAAGAAGAAGTAGTAGTAGAAATTACCCAAGGAGTAGAATATGTAAATCTAGAGGAAAGTGTAGAACCTGAAAATTCACTGCCTAGAGAATGGATATATTCTTCAAGTCATCCTACAGAATTGATCTTAGGAGACCCATATAAAGGTGTTAGAACTAGGCATAGACTTACAAAATAAGTAAATCACTCTGCCTTCTTCTCAATGACTGAACCCACTAATATAAATCAAGCCCTATCTGATGAGTTCTTGATCCTAGCCATGCAGGAAGAGTTAAATCAATTTGTGAGAAATGATATTTGGGAACTAGTTAAAAGACCTAAGGACCAGAGTGTTATTGGAACTAAATGGATTTTCAAAAACAAATTGAATGATTCTGGTGTAGTGAGGAGAAATAAAGCAAGATTAATAGCTAAGGGGTGAAACCAGACAGAATGGATTGACTTCAAATAGACCTTTGCCATTGTAGCTAGATTAGAAGTCATTAGGGTGCTACTAGCCTTTGTTTGTTTTAAGGGATTCAAACTATACCAAATGGATGTCAAAAGTGCCTTTCTAAATGGGGTAATAAAAGAAGATGTGTATGTTGAATAATCTCTAGGCTTTAAAAATTCACAATTTCCTAATCATGTGTTCAAATTAAAAAAAAGGCATTACATGGACTAAAATAAGCACCCAGAGCATGGTATGAAAGGCTAAGCACATTCCTACTAAAAAGAACCTTTGTTAAGGGGAGCATAAACACCAACCTATTTTTAAAAATGGTAGGAGATGAAATACTCATTGTCTAAATTTATGTTGATGATATTTTGTTTGGATCCTCTGATAAAAGCCTTTGTGATGAATTTTTAAAAATAATGAGTAAGGAGTTCGAGATGAGTATGATGGGAGAACTGACCTACTTTCTTAGATTTAGCATAAGACAGAAGGATGATGGAACTTTTCTTAGTCAATCAAAATACATTAAGGACATCCTTAAGAAATATGAAATGGATAAAGCCAAGCCAATCAATACTCCCATGAGTTCCACTGTTCAGTTAGATAAGATTTAAATGGAAAATCTATTAATCAAAAGAAATATAAAGAAATAATCGGATCACTACTTTACTTGACTGCTAACAGACTTGATATTATGTTTAGTATTTGTCTCTATGCTAGATTTAAGGCTGATCCAAAAGAGTGCCACTTGACTACTATTAATAGAATTCTTAGATATCTCTTAGGAACCTAATACTTAAGGAATCTGGTATCCTAGGCATAACACCTCCTTTAAAATTATAGGATATTCTGATTTAAATTTTGCAGGATGCTGAGTTGATAGGAAAGAACTTCTGGAACATATCAATTCATAAGACAGTCTGTAGTCTCCTAGTCCAGTAGAAAATAGAACTCAGTTGCTCTATCCACTGCTGAAGCTGAGTACATAGCCTTAGGAAGTTGTGTGGCCCAAGTCCTTTTGTTAAGACAACAAATACTGGATTTAGGATTACCTATGGGCACCATTTCAATCTTATATGATAACACCAGTGTCATTTGCATTTCAAAGAACCCAATCCAACACTTTAGGATCAAATACATAGATATAAGGCACCATTTCATTAGGGACCATGTTAACAAAGGAGACATAGAGCTACACTATATAGCCACTGAAAATTAACTTGCTGATATCTTTACAAAACCACTGACCTTTAAAACCTTCAGCATTGCAAGAACAAGATTAGGTGTGGTAGATATTCATGCTTGAAATTGATGCTTTCTATTTCTGATTTTTCCTATTTTATATGCATGTTTGTTTCTACTTATAAGTTTTTTTTTATGTTTTTTGATTTTATGCTGTTTTCTTTTAGTGTTTTAAAGAATCATATCACTGCTCTTCTGCTTTTGAATTTGTTTTTCAAATGACATTTTTGCCTTGTTTTTAATTAGAAGCATGTAAGCAATGACTGACTCTCTAAAAATAGTTAAAGGAAGAAATATTGATGGTTGTTTCTTTGCCTCTAACTCCTTTAGTGATGTATCATCTTTTTGAAGTAAAATCTACTTCAAATTAAAAATTAGAATTTGAAATAGAGATATATTTTATCCTTCCTATAGTAATCTCTCATATGAAGATGTTCCAAGTTAATAAATCTCTTTCAAGCTTTCTTAATCAAGTTATTTGCATTTATCATATGGATAATATTTTGTTTTGTGGTTTACCCTTCTATTTATAAGAAAGTGAGGTTATCCTCTCTCATATTTGGAAGATAATCTCATAACTGAGAAATTTTTAAAGATTTAGAAAGGAAGCAAGCATGCAAAAATAAAAAGAGACATATAATGAGCCCAAAAATTAAAAAGATGTGCAATGACCACCAAATTATTGCAAGATGCATAAAGTGCATCAAAAATCAAAAGATGCATAATATGCATCAAAAGCTGATAAAGAGGTACAAAATGAGCCCACTAAGAGTTAGCTTGCCTTTCTTTCAAATCCTTAAAATTTTAGAAGACTCCTTATGTCAATTGATATCTCCTACACTTAAATTTGAAAATCATAATTTCTGATTAATTACCTTGCGATTTTATTCTATTAGATATTTTTCCTAAAATGAAGGATGAAATGATCATGTTTCCTATCTAATTTCTTTTTTTATTTAGATTTTTTTGTTAAAAAGGATTTTGACCTGTAAGGAGTCTGAGATAGGGTTAACAAGATTGATTTTCTAGCCTTTTTGAATTTCAGCATTGTAAATTAATTTCTTATTGGTTTTTTAAATTTAATAAAGAGGTAATTTTATCATTTACTGGGAGCTAATAGATTAAAAAAATTAATTTTTTTGTTGTTCTTACTGTATTTTTATTATCTTTTTTTCTATTATTTTTTATTTGAGCCTTTTGTGTTTGTGGAGTAAGTTTATTACATTCTAAAAATGGCCACGCAAGTTAACAGAGTTGTGATATTTTCTTTAGCTTGAGTGGTTAATCTTTTTGAATCTGTTTGTTTTCTATTTCTGTTTCTATTCCTATTTCTTTTTCTATTTCTTTTTTTCTTATTGTTGTTTATTAGTGTGATATATAGCCTCAACGGAGGAATGCAAAAATAATCGGGAGTATTGAGATAGGATATTTTGCATGCTTAGATATCCTAGATATATGATGCAAAATATTCTAGGTTCTTAAGGAGATATTATAACTATAGGAGGTCAGCATATATCCTTTCACCCCTATAAACTTCATGAAGATTTAGGGATGTATATGCTCTGAATCACATTACTTGAAGAGTTTCAATAGGAAAGATATGCAATTGTATACTCATCAATCCAAAAAACTTTAATTTAATATTGTATCAAATATTTTACTATTTTACTCAGTGATTGAATATAAAAAAATATTATTTTTATTTTAGTAGGATAATTATTATAATTAGAGTAGACAGATGTAGTTTATTACAAATAAGCATACTTCATCATAGGTTTGATACTCTATACTATTACTTTATTAATTGGTTCGGTAATACACTTATGTATACTAAGTGGGGCTTGTTGTTATATCAAAGAAAATCTAAGCATTACTTAGGGGTGATAGAGCCCTAAATTTTATATAATTCAAAAGTTCACTCCATAGCCCCCATTAAGGCATTACATATGTACACATATCACATTCATTGGGTCTTTTGAGTGTATTTTACATAATGTATTTATATATCAGATAATATATATGCATGTGACATATTTGATGTGTATGATGTATTAGCATATTTATATACACGTTCATATGTTTGTTTGTATATTTACATGCTTGCTTATGCATTTACATGTTTGTATGCATATTCGTGTATTTGCATATCATTTGTACCCTGCTTATATATTTGTATGATATTTTGTATGTTGAGTGACACATGCATGATGTTTTTGCATGTTGTATTTGGTACATGCATTATATGTTGTACATTTGCAGGATTGATCATATATGTGCATGTTGCTTAGTGCGTTCACATGATTGGCGGTATATATATATGCTATATAGTGTGCTCGTATAGTACACTTATATGGCATGAAAGCATTTGCACTATACGATCAAGAGACATGTAGGATATGTTTCCTTTTGGTGATTTAGCACATCTGACACGCTTAAATGAGAAATTCATACTACACGTGACTTGCAATAGTTCATAGGATGTATGACACATTCATAGTAATATGAATCCCCTTATTTCAAGAAACTAACATGTACGTTATCAGGGGTACTTGTGCACCCTTGACTTGCAATATGATTAATATTTTTAATTCATTATAGAGTATTTCATTGAGATGATGATCATGTATATGTTGGAGTCATCCCATATAACGATTATTAATATAAGTAAATTTTTATAAGAACATAAATAATTTTTACTTTTACCCCATTAGGGTAATTATTACCCATATTTTGGGTATGGACTAGATGAGTTGATATGGAGCTTAGATTGACTATCTAAAAAAAAAGTAACAATATATCAAAATGGTGAGAGCTTTTTATTTTAGGGAAGTAGAGGCATTCTCTCTTATTTGATTTCTGCCCTAGAAGTGGATAGACTTTGAGGAAAGGAAGGCCAATATTTTTAGCTTCTGTCATAGATGCGAGGATCTCTTTAACATTTTGAGTAGTGTCTCTGTGGTTCAAGAATTTTAAGATATTTTTCTTGAAGAGTTAGTGACTTTATCGCTGGATGGAGAGATAGAGTTCTGTATAGATATTTTTTTGGTGCGGCTTTGATCTATAAGGCTCTGTATCAGATGTCTCTTAAGAAACTTCAAGAGTTGAAGGTATAACTTCAAGAGTTAGTGGTTGGAGGATTCATGTGTCCTAATGTGTCCCCGTGGGGAGCACCTATATTATTTATAAAGAAGAAGGATGGTACCATATGGATGTGTATCAATTACAGAGATCTGAATAAGGTAACTATAAAAAATAAGTGTCCTCAATATAAAATTGATGCCTTATTTAATTAGTTGGTTGGATGTTCAGTATTTTTTAAGATTAATCTATGATCTGGTTATCATCAGCTAAAGGTAAAAGAGGAGGATGTGGTGATGACTACATTTAGCATGAGTGAAGGGTATTATGAGTTTTTAGTCATGCCATTTGGAGTTACTAATGCCTAGTAGTCTTCATGGATTTAATGAACAAAATTTTTAAGAAATATCTGGACTAGCTTGTGATAATTTTTATAGATGCTATTTTAATATATTCCAAATATAAGGATGAGCATGTAGCACACTTGAGGACTGATATGGAGATTCTTAGGAAACATCGGTTATATGCTAAGTTCTCAAAAGTGTGAGTTATGGCTGACTAGCATTTCATTTCTGAGACACGTAATGACTAGTGCAGGTATTTTAATAGATCCCAAAAGATTCAGGCTATTTTTGAATGGTCGAGGTCTACTATAGTTCTAAAGTTTCATAGTTTCTTAGGCTAGGCTAGTTATCATTGGAAGTTTGTTCAGGGGTTTCCTCAAAATGTTTTTTCCATAAATGAGGATGACTTAGAAGTCAGTAGCTTTTATATGGTCTCCAAAGTGTGAGGATAGTCATTAGATGTTAAAGGATCATCAAACTTCTAATCTAATTCTCATAATTCCTTCAGGTATAGTTGGATTTTAGGTTTTTAGTGATGCTTCATTAAAAGGGTTGGAATGCATGCTAATGCAACATGATATAATTATTATACACATGTCTTGACAGTTGAATCCACATAAAAAGAACTACCTGACACATGATCGGAATTAGCTATTATTGTATTTACTTTGAAGATTTGGATGCATTACTTGTACGAAGTTAGATGTGAGATCTTCATTGATCATCAGAGGTTGAGGTATAAGTTCACTCAGAAGGATTTAATGATTCAAGATTTTCAAAATTTAGATATCAAGGTAGCATCTATTGATGCACATACAAATTTATTAGCTCAGATGATTATTCAGTAAACTCTTCAAGAAAGAATTCAAGAATCTTAGAAGTTAGATACAAAGTATATAAAATTGAGTGGTCAGATTAAGTCTGGTAAGAGGCCTAAACTTTTTCTTTCTGATTTGGGCGTCATTTTCTATAAAGGTTAATTATGGGTTCCTTTCATTGGGGGTCTGAGAGCTAAGATTTTACATGAGGTATGCTATTCAGGATATAATATTCATCTAGAAAGTAGCAAGATGTACGGAGATTTGAATTGTATGTTTTGGTAGCTTAGATTAAAGTAGGATGTAATAGAGTTTATTTCAAAGTATGAGACCTGTTAGTTAGTAAAGGCAAAGCATTAGCAATTGGGTGGCCTTCTACAATTATTAGCTATTCTAGAGTAGAAATGGGAAGAAGTGATGAGGGATTTTGCTATTAATTTTCCTATATCAAGACAGAGGTATAATGTTATCTGGCTTGTTGTTGATCGATTAACAAAGTCTATACATTTTATTCTGATCTGACAGACTAATCCGACTGACAAGTTAGCACAGATATATGTTATAGATATTATCATATTCTATTATGTGCTGAAGGTGATTATATCTGATCATGATAGTCAGTTTTTCTCTAGGATATAGAGAGGTATTCAACAGGGAATGGGTATAAAATTACACTTAGTATGAATTTTCATCCACAAATAAATGGATAGTCTGAGAGGTCTATTCAAGTTATCATGCCCCAAAATCTAAATTAGAAGAACTCTTTCTTTTTTTATCTTTTAATATAACAACACCATAGCAATTTATTTTCTTTTGTTTCTATTGATATTATTATTGATAAAAGAAAATAGTAATATCACAGTTATTTTGCTGCTAGGGTCTTCGACACTACAGATCAGTAGAAACAAATCTAGTGTAACAACACCATAATCTAAATTAAATGAACTCTTTCTTTTTTATCTTCGAAGACCCTAGCAGCCAAACAACTCCTTTGCCCTATTCCACTCCAATCACCTGCCTCCCCCTTCAAACTCCCCTCCATTTCTACACTACAGTAGCCTCTCCACAATCCATAACCTCACGAGCAGCTCTTCCTATAATCTTCAAGCAGAAGCCAACAACAAAGGATGAACTCCTCTATCCTTCCTCCTCCATGCATGTCACCCCTATGTTTCTATTAATCTGATGCCATCCAAACCACCAAAATCCATTCACTCACTTACGTAGTCTCCTCCCTCTCCACCCACTCAACTGCAACTGCTATAGCTCCCACTACCAGGCCACATAAATATAGCCCCAGCCTCAATCTCCCAACCGAACACCTACTGCTACTCATACAATCCATCCTCCCTCCTCCACCTAAACCAACACTTGCTGCTACTTGTTTAATCCATCCTCCTCTTAGATGCACTCTATTTCATCTTCTAAAACCTAATAATAGTAGCTCCACAATTTCCTCAAACACCTACCAACTCAGCCCATCAGCCCACTAATACCTCTGCCCCTTTATATCCTTAATACTCAACTCAATCCTCTCCACTTCTTTTAGCAATCCCATCTCCTATGTAACCCACAATAACCACCACATCAGCCCACACTTTTACCTCTTCCCAATCACAACAAAAAACTTTCCATTAAGCCACCAACACCTACATTCCCTTCCACACAATAAGAACATGCCTCCTTATAGCCACCATACACGTCTCTACCTCTCTAACCCACTACCCAACTAGCCCACCTCTAATAGCCCACTTGCTCTATACTATGTAATTAAACACTTGATGAAGATGGTGAAAACCTTGCTTGGAGCAACTTCGTGAATCCCTCACAACTCTCCCTCACAAGGATTTCTCTCTCTCCCAAGCTCTCTCTCTCTCTCTTCCTTCTCTAAGCTCTCTCTCAGATCAACTCCACAGCAAAAGATTTTTTAATAAGAGTATTAAAAATTCTTAAATAGTGGGCTTAAAAAAACCCTGAATTTCAAGAGATCCATCTTTTGTTCGTATAGTACGATACACATATCGTACAGTACGATTAGTATAATTTAGAATCATCTTGCAAGTTCATGTAGATGAACAATTCAACCTTTAACCATTTCATACAGTATGATCAAAATATCGTACGGTACGAAATGTAGAAATTTCTTCTATTTGTTTGGGATGATCTCTGGGATGACCGAAGTCATACTTTATTAATCGTACTGTACGAGCTATATCATAATGTACGATCCACGATATTTTTTATCAATGATTTAATTGCCTGATATCGTGGGGTTAATTAAGAAAAATTTTAATGTGTGTGAGTGTATGTTAAATATAAATATATTTTCTATAAAATTTAATAGTATTTTGGAAGGGATGATTGGTATTTTCAAACATCTAAGGTAACTTGTTTATATATGATTGTATTATAAGTTTACAGTCTAATCTCCACTTTAATTGAACTCTTTGGAGATGTAATAAATTGTAGAGGCTTATCTCAATAGAAACCCAAGATCCCAGTATAAAATAAACCTCTGGACATCGATTAAGCTTATCCTGAGTCAATTTTGTATTTAAAATGATAGGTGAACATGATTATTATCCTTTGGGAATAGTTATTACATTCCCTACACCGAGTTTGAATACAAAAATAAATTAATTCTTTTCTCAAATTGATTATACTAGTGTTAGTTTATTCTTTGAGATAATTAACACTAATTGTTTGGATTTATCTATGGAAATTAAATCAAATCGAGTGGCACCCTCAACATTTAATTTGTCCCCAAGGATGATTTTCGGGATGATAAAAAATCATCCCTACCATTTATCTAGTATGATCAACATCATACTATACAATCTATCACATTAATTAAACTTTGATTTGTTTAACTAATCATGATGATTAATTTATGTATTATTTTAAATATTGTATAACATGAACACATTCAAATAATCTGATCAGTTTAAAATTAAAAATTAAAGTACTTACCTAAATTTGATTGGCAGTTAAGGTTTCAACTTAAATTGATCCTCTTGTATAATTAGGTTTGTACAGTGATTAGTTCAAAGAATATTAATTATTTAATTAGTTATTATAATTAGTTTCTGATCAATAAATCATACAGTATGATGTGGATCACACAGTACAATCTATACAAATTCAAAAATTTTGGTTTTCACTCACTAGCATGTGTGTGCATGGTCACTAAGCTAACATGCACCTTTTACAGTACTTTTGACTCAAGAATATAAAATAAATAAATGAAATATAAATTCTTGCAAAAATATCAAACCTATTCTACCCAGTCTTGAGTCTTGATCCTTTATGCCACGCTGTATGATGTACCTAAAATGTTAGTATGCACAAGGCAAATATCCAGTAATAATATCAGGATAAAAGAGTAAAAATTCGATAATGTTCGTTATCATCAAAATGGCATGCTTGGGCTCCCGGATTGTAACAGTAATTAATTATAGAGGCTTGTCTCTATAGGAACCCAGGATCCCAATATAAAATAAACCCTATCTTAGTTCACTAAAAGAGGGGAAAATCTTCTATATGTTGACTTAAGCAAATCCTAGGTTAATTTTGTATTTAAAATGATAGGTGAATGTGAATTTTATCCTTCAGGATGATCTTTTCATTCCTTATGCTGAGTTCAACTATGAAAAAAATTATTTCTCTTCTCAAGTTGATAGTGTAGTATTAGTCTATCTTTTAAGGTAAATAATGTTGGCAATGTGGATTTATTTAAAAAAACTCTAAATCCTAAATCAGTTGTACAATAATCATTACATTGATTAATTTTTCCATATGGCTAACGAAAATAATAGGAACTGGTGATTGAACATTCCCATCCTTCAAATAAAGAATGAATAAAGAATAACTATTCAAAAGAGAAAGTATCACCAAGTTATTTCAACCAGCACTCAGAGCAGGTTTAGAATTGCCAGAATATAAGAGTCCCAAAGAATCTGATCACACTGGCGACCCAAATTATTACCCATATCACTGAGTAATTAGCAGTCCTATCAAAGATTGTTAGATCTTCAAGGATTGGATAGAGGGGAAGTACATAAAGGGAGAATTCATATTGTCCTATAATGTTCTAGTTCATCCCAAGAGAGAATCAACACGGGTGGTTACATCCTCTTTTGTACACCTGACTAAAGGGAATCAGAAGAAGGAGCTAGCTCAGAATGAATAATGGGAGGCCACAGTCTTCCAAAAGATAATGAAAATGTTGAATCAGCTTGAGGGATTTCTTGATGTCAAGTGGAAGTCTCCTACTGTGCCAGTGTTAGAATTAAAAGGGTTACCTATTTAGATGCATCTACTTCTAAATAGCATCCTAGTCAAGCTAGTTCATCAAAGTCTAGCAAAGAAAAATTAAATTCTCTAAATAAAAAAGCTAAACTGAAAAAGCTAAAGAAGAAAATGATAGTAACCCAAAGGGTTATCGATAGTTTGGATGATTAGTACCAGACTGTGAGGTGGACTCTAAAGCTCCCTGACTTTATAATAGAGCTTAAGATTGGTAAAATAGATGAAGAAAATGAAGGTTTGCATATTGTGGAGACATGCCGGGTCATTTCGGTAATGCTAGATACCTCAATGAAAGAAGAGCTTATTGAGGGAGCTGAAAGTCTGAGGAGGTTGTCAGACCTCAATGAATTAGCCCGAGGGGGTGAATTCATAATTTAAAAATTACATAACAGAAATACTGATGTAATAATAATTTTTTTAGAAAATGTTTTTAAAACTAATCCAAAATGAATACTTAAAAAAATGTAAAGAAATTGAGAATTTAAGATACTTTTACAAAACAGGCATGTTTTTTTTGCAAGTAACAACCTATTTTAATTATAGTTTTTTATAAATATTCAAATTCATGCAGTAAATTCAACTTGTAGATAATAGAAAAATAAATCATAGAAAAGTAAGTGTGAAAAGGAAAAGAGCACACCAGAATTTTTTATAGTGGTTTACGTCCACTCCCGAAGTCCTCCACTCCAGGTATTACACTAAACTAAGTACCTCTCCTTTTGCCCCCACAACAAGGCTGAGAAGCCCTTACAGAAATCCCTTCCACTAACCCTAATATAGCAGAGTGCTAGAAGCTATATTACCCTCATGGTGCGGAAGCGAACTTTCAATCTTTTTCTCCCTCCTGGAGAAGACAGAGAACCTTAGCTCCTTTTTCTCCCTCTTGGAGAAGGCAGAGAACGACAACTCCTTTTTCTCCCTCCTCGAGAAGGTAGAGAACCTAGAGGACTTAATGTAAAAGCCTCTCTCCCAAGAGAAACTTCAAGGACTCACTAGGTAAAAGGAGGAACCAAGGTGTAAGCAAGCCTGGTGTAACCGTGTGAACCCCTCACAGTACTTCTCCCTCACGCTCAACCTCACCTTCTTCTTCCTCTCTCACCCAAAAAATCTCAAGAAATCTTCTCTCTCAAAGTACTTTCAAAAGCTAACAACTCCTCTCTCTTATTTCAAGAGATTATTAGAACATTACTTAAGTATTGGTCTTCAAAAAACCCTAAAAATTTAAGTTGGTCATCTCTATTCATACAGTATGATATGAGTTTATATAGTATAAACAATTCAAAAACTAGACCCGTCTAGTACAATGTAAATAGTTATTCAGATGAACTATCCAAATTTTGTAAACATATCATACAATACGACCGTGAGGTCATCGAATATGATCTATTTAACTTTTCTGTATTCATACAGGAGATTCATGTAATGATTGAAAATCATCTCTATCAATTATCCTGAACTATTTTTATCATACGGTATGGTTAGGCGATTTACAGTACATTGTCCAATATGATGTAAACATCATTTAATATAATTAGTTCAAAAATTACTATTTTATTTGGTACGATCTTTGGGATGTAAAAATTTCATCCTGTCAATTGAATGGTACGATCAAGATCGCATAGTATGATCTGTTATCATTAATTTAACCATGATTTGATTGACTAATTATGGGGAATAATTTACGTAAGATTTTAAAATATCATACAATACAATTATGATCATACGGTACGATTATTTCAAAAATTAATTTTGAATTTCTTACTTAATTTATCTGGCAGCTAGGGTTTATAAATTGAAACAAATAATGTAGTACAATATATATTGTATAGTTTGATTAGTTTATTACAATTAATGATTCAATTAGTCGTTAAAGACCATTTTTCAAATAATTGATTATATAAATCGTACAGTACTATTAGTTTAAAAAATAATTATCTTAGATTTTCCTCACTCCCCCTGTATGTGTGTGCATGGTCACCGATTATATGCACCCTTGTATAGCCAAACTTAAGAAATAGAAACTTATAAGTAAGTTAAAATTATAGACTCTTTAACTTGACATCCTACTTTCTCCAAGCTTGAGTCTTCAATAGTCTTGAGCGGTATATATTTTTCCTGAAACGTTAGTACGCTCAGACAAAAATAATATCCAATATTCATGCTAAGAGAAATAAAAAAACTCAATCAATAATGTTTGTTATCATTAAAAACACAAGCTAGGGAACTTGGATTGCAATAGGAGCAACTTTTAAGTCTTGTTTGATGGTGTCACTAATGGATTATAGCTCAGAGGAGGATTTATATTTCCCAAATGAAGATGAATTAGATCACATTATAGCATCACAAATGGAGCATGTAAAATTGGGTGGTGATTTTGAACATACAAATGAATCTTCTGAGGCAACAAGGGCTATTTCTGAAGAAGACACTTCATTAGGTGAACCTAAATCAAATGAAGTGGCCCAAATATAGCTAAGAAGTGGTAAGATATCACTATCTACACCGAAGAAAGGAGTCTCAAATAAGGTCAAAGAGAAAGAGATAATTATCATGAGAAAATCATTTCTAAAGGTCCAAAGAAGAAAAACACTCCAAACAAAGGGGTATAGTATAATATCTTATCCCATTTAAGAAATATTCCAATGCTACTCAGCATACATAAGGCTCTATTAATATCTGAAGATCGTCGAACTACATTGATTCAGGCTCTCAAAAATTCTTAAAGATATGAAGTATATTTTGTTGTGTGTTGCATGACTGAAGTCATATAGGCTCAGAATAAACCAATCATCACTTTTACTAAAGAAGATCTAATGCTTAGAATGGCATATTATAATTTCCCTCTATATGTTACTACAGAGAGTGATGACATCATGATTAGCTGAAATCTGGTCAATCCAATCTTCCATAAATCTCATGAGCCTGAGAGCAATGAGATCATTATCTCTTGATGTGTAGCATCTCGAGAAAGATAAGTTAATGGTACATGATTTTAATGAGAAGGGACAGAAAACTATGGGATCATTTATACTTCCTCTCATATTTGGAGAAATTTATACAACAACAACAATAAAAATAACATCAATAAATTCTAATATTTTCTAACAAAGTCTTTGTAGGTCTACCTCTACATCTCCTAACATAAGTCAAATCTAATACATCTTGTTTCCTAACTAGGTCATCAGAAGGCTGCCATTTTCTGAGCCCAAATTATCTAAGGCGACCCTCTCTAAAGCATACACCAGGGTAAAACCTCTTACTAATGTCTAGTGAAAACATACATGACTAAAGTAAAAAGAGATGGGCTTAAGGCTAATCCTTGATGTAATCCAACAGAAATAAGAAAATAATTGGTCAAACCACCTTGTGTTAGAACACAAGTAATAACACCTGTATATATATCCCTAATGACTTGAATATAATCATTATTAACTCGGGGGCGACAGCTGCCTCTGTTTTAAGAATGGGGGGAACGTCAGACCCTATCCCTACTGTTATCTCAACCACAGGAGCATCCTTATCTCTTTCAATAGTGAGTGAAAGTTTGTGAGGGTTGTTAAACCGTAAAGAACTAGTCCTAAGGCTAACTAAGAGGGGGGATGAATTGGTTATTTTAAAAATTTCTTAAAAATAAAAAGAAAACCTTTTTTATTATTTTAAAACAAGCAACTTGTGTGGAAGCAGATAACAAAATTAGAGATTTCAAACATAGATTAAATCATAGAGAAATGTGAAAATTAAATGCAGGAAAAATAAATAGAAAGAACACACCAGATTTATGGTGGTTCGGTCAACTTGACCTACGTCCACTCCCTGAAAATCTTCTTTTAGGTATTACACTAAAAGTAGTGTCTCTCCTTTTGCAGAAAGGCGGAGAAGCCCTTAAAAAATCTTTCCACCAACCCGATGAGGCAGAGTACCTTGAATCATTTTACTCCCTCCTAGAGTAGGTAGTGAACTTGAGAATCCTTTTTCACCCTCTTAGTGAAGGTAGCGAACTCGAGAATCCTTATACTCCCTCCTGGAGTAGGCAGAGAACCTTATAAATCCTTTTAATCCCTCCTGGAGTAGGCAGAGAACCTGGATCTGATGTTGATGAAGATCTCCCTCAGAGCCACTATATAACCAAGACAGAAGCTTGAAGAAGATGATTAAAACCTTGCTTGGAGCAAACTTTATGAATCCCTCACAACTTCCCCTCACAAGGATCACTCTCTCTCAAACTCTTCCTCTTCCTTCTCTAAGCTCTCTCTCAGGAGGAGTAAATAACAAAAGATTTTTCTCAAGTGACAATACATTTACTTGAGTAGTGGGCTTCAAGAAACCCTAACTTTTCAATTCTGTGTTACTGATCGTCCAGTATGATCAACAGATAATCCTGTATGATTATTACAAAATATCCCTTTCAACCAGGACGATCACATTTGATCTGTATGATCAGTATAAGCATTTTGTACAGATCATCATGTACAATTCTACTATCATCCGGGATGATTAGTTCAACATATTATATTAATCATCCAGTACGATATGGGATGATGGGTGGTGATCGACATATCATCCTGTAACCCTCTTGGGATGTCCAAGTTGATCACCTGGATGATTAGAAGAAAATTATGGTTTTCATCTTGGATGATAAGGGATTATCCTATAAAATATAAAAGATTGTCTAGTACGATCCAAGTATATCATCTTGTATGATATAATTGATCAATCTAATCATAATTAGTCTCCTAATCACAAGATCAATTTAGGCATGATTGTTATAAAACATCCAGGAAGATGCATATTGCCTTGTATGATTAGAATAAAATTTTAAAAATAAAATATTACCTAAATTATGATTGGAGGCTATTTTTCATAATTTAAACTGATCGTCCTATATAATCTAAATCATCCAGAGTTAAGTAAACTAATTACCAGGGATGCCCTAATTAGGGTTTTTATTTTTAACTAATCATCCAGTATAATTTGAAATCATCCTGTACAAAATGGTCAAAAAATAAAAAAAACCCTAACTCACCAAATTACTCCTGAGTGTGTGTGTGTGCAAGGTTACATAGCTTGGGGTGCACCAGATATAAGATTTGACTCAAGAAATATAAAAATATATAGAGATTAAAATTACAAACAGACTCAACCCTAGTCTACCTGATCTTGAGCTGATTTGCATTGTAAGTGATCTTATGGACCTGAAAAGTTAGTGAGCAGGGCAAAATAAAATAGATATGCAAGAATAGCAGTAGTAAAAAAATAATAATATTTGTTATCATCAAAATTACTGTACTTGGGCCCAGATTTGCAACAGCGAGGTCAATAATTATGTTTTTATTGATAGACAACCTCATGGAGTTAAAATTGTATTGTATGTGTTAAACTACAAGAGGATATTTTAGGAAACACATAATGATGACAATTGAAATTGATTTGAAAACATTTTGATGGAATTTTGAATATTTGAAGATTAGAATTAGATTTTTCCTGAATTTCGAAATTCAACATGTTGAATGTGGACTCAACATGAAGGTTTACAAATTTAGGGGAAATCAAGGGGTTTTAGCTCGATTCTTTTTTCCTTGCAGATCGACTCAGGGGTAAAAATGTTAGAGGCTGGATTTCAGAAGAACTGAAATTCAAAGTTGATTTTGGAAAGGATTGAATTTGCATTATTTATGTTAAACTATTAGAAAGTATTGTAGGGAAACATTTGTCAACGATGATTGAAATTGAATAATTTTGAAAGGAGATTTAAAAAATATTGAAAATCCAGCATCATCTTCACTTATTTTTGAAACTCAATATGTTGAATTTGCATTCAACAAATTTTGGGGGGAAGATTCTAAGAAGTCGATTCGACTCTTTCATCTCAATAAACTATTTAGGGGTGAATTGTCGAAAACTGACTTTACTAGAAGGATCAAAGTTTATGAATTAAATTTGGATAAGGAGTCTATATTCTATCACACATACTGAATTATAAGAACTATAATCTCATATATATTTTTTGAAGAGATGCAAATTGCATTAAACCAAGATAAATAAACAATTAAAAGCTAAATAGGAAATAAAGCTAAAAGACTTCCATTTCCTACCAAAGGAAAAGGAAGCACAAAAGAAAAGCAAACTAAGCATAAAAATAAAAGCGTATTTGCAAAATAAAAAAAGACCTAATGGAAATAAGATCCACTAATCCTCACTTTGAACCAGTTGGGGTGTTGGGGACACCAAATATTTTTTACAACAAAAAAAGGTTGGTTAGTATCCCAGAATTCCCAAGCAGATAAAAAGTGACAACTAGAAAGAGTCTCAAATTCTATTATTCCAAAATCATAATGCAAAAACACCAAACTGAAAACCTCAAAATCGAGAGGCCAAATTTCCACCTCTTCACTACTAATGCCAGACATTTTGAAACTCATCATCGCAGTCAACACACTGGCAGACAGGAAACTTAAAATCTCCACTCCCTTCTAGTCTTCAACAATTAAGACTTGATCTTTAAAGAACAAAGAAATAACATTCATTGGCTTTGATAGAATTAAATCCCACCAAAAGCCATCACCAATACGTTTAGGAAGACTCAACCAAACTTCCTTGGATGATCCAAACAAAGGCAGACCAGATGCTGCAATAACTCTTGCTCCAGTAGTAGAAATGCCAATACCCTTAGCAAACGGATCAACAATCCCATAAAACTTTACTTCCAAACTCAAAACCTAAGCACTTCCATTCAATTCCAACTCCATTGAATGACTTAATAGGATACAACAAATACACTCCCAACCCAAAGAAACCATGCTTAAATTAATGCAACCGATCTCAAACTGACATCCCAAAATGAAATCCTTGGCCAATCCAATCAACGACAAGATAAAAGTAATATGCAGCCAAAAAACTATACAGATGTCGGCATTCAAAAATGAAATCGTATTACATAATATCCAATCCCTTAAAACTATATGAAGGATTAATTACACCTTTAGCTTCATCAATCTTTTGTTCACTCTTGAATTTATCTGAGCTGCTGGATAAAAAAACTTCAATTTTAACTAAGAAATTAACATAAATTTCACACAAATCATTCCTGAAAAGCTAAAAATTGCCAAGAAAACCACTCCGATAGAATTTGAGAAAGGTAGAATTTTGCTAAAGGATTAAAACTTTGATTTTGGGATTAAAGGATTTTTGTAAGTTGTGAAACTTAGCATGCTTGAAATTTATTTATGGATGCAAGTTTACAACAACTATAAGAGGGATTTAAAAAGTTTTGTTTGATTCTTTTGCTTTACCAATAAACATGGAGGCAAAATGTCAAAGCCTGACTTTAAAGGAGTTTTCTTCTCTCACCTCTCTTTTGATATGTCTTAATTGATGTTGGCCACATTCACCCAAGGGAGAAATGGTTAGAGGGACCAACGAAAAGAAAGGTAGTCAAAACTACTGAATTAATAAAATTTGTACCTCTATTAAAGATGGAGAGAGATATATTTCCCCAGTGGAGTCATCATTTTTTTGTTTGATTAAAAAGTTATTAGTTTTGAAAAGATTAATTATCTTTGGGCGATTTAATTTCTTAAATTTTAATTTTGAAATTGAACACATCATTATGAATGATATATCATCTTAGGACTTGAGCATACCATTCCCTAATGGGTTCAATTTACAGGATTAAAATTTTATCCTAATTATTGTAGTCAAATTCGAGCAAAAACTACATATGACCTCGGAGGGTAAAAATGATTATTCACTCATGAATTTACCTATGAAAATTGGGATAAATTATCATTAATTTTATAATTAAAGTTACAATAATAATTAATATATCTTCATGAGGGAAGAAGATATCAATCATTATTGATTATTTGAAAATGATGATAAGATAATTAATTTTAACTTAAATTTTCCCAAAGATAATTAATTACGGTTTTGAAAAAATTGATTTTGAAAATTTGATCTGGGTTTCTAAATCTCCTATGAGCGTCCCTCAGGGTGAAACATCTAGAAAGTCACGCAGTTACATCGAACTATCAACCAAGAAGCTTAGAAGTCCTTTTTCCTCTCCCAGTGCATGAAGGAAAAGCTCAAGAGAAGTCATAAAGGGAAGAATTTCTACCTCTATCCTCAGCTCCTCGTCTAGAAGCCACATCTAATCCTAGCCTATCTGTCCTTGCTTCCTCTAATCCTGCCCGCTATGCCAAGCTGCTTCAACCTCAGGAATGATAGCAAGCAAGTCCAGGTTTGTTGTGCAAGTCACTGTCTTTCTCTGAGAATATAGATCTCCAAGAATCGGGCAAGCATTGGATTTCATATTCTTTCTTTGAATGTTGTCCCTTTCTGCTATAGGCTTCACTACATAAAGGTCTTTCCCACATGCGGGAAAAACTAACTAGCTAAAGGGACTATATATTTGGTTTATAAAATTTTTAGATGTACAATAGTAGTTAGGCAATATGGTTATTCAGATGCAAAGTTATTCATATCAAATGAAATGTTTTGATTCAACATTTTCTTAAATAATGTTAAGCTATCTTAAATGATCAACATTGGTTAAGATCTCTCTTGTTTTATTATTTGTTTTAATCATCAGATATCTTGACATTTTGATGTTAGCAGATTTTTCTGATATCAAGATGTCATGATAATATAAATTAAATAAAATCTACATAAGTGTAATTAAATGATATCATTAAACCAAATCACTGCATTTACTAATAGTATAACATTATATAATATACATTAATTTCCAAATAACCTCATATTTAATTATTATTAGTAAATTCTAATCATAAATGAGTTAGAAAGATTTAGTTTTAGATATCAGCAAAAATGTAATTTAGTTTTTGAGAAGTGTTTTTGGTCCTGAAAGCTTAAGCTGGCCAACCTTAATCCTGCTCAATTGCTTTTTAATCTTCGGCAATATTAATCAACTTACTTCTATGAAGTTTTTCTTTTTCTTTTAATGACCTTATTATATAATTTGTGTTGCATTGTATGCATGTAGAATTCAAAGAGCTGCTTCTCTGATGACACTTTAGCTGATGGGTTCAATGTTAATCGAGGAGACATTGTGTTCTACATGCCTTATCCCATGGGTAGAATGGAAATACTATGGGGCGATGATGCTGAAAATTTTCAACCAAAGAGATGGCTGGATGATGATGGGTCAGTCCGAAATGAAAGTCCTTTTAAGTTTACAACATTCCAGGTAAAAAGTAAAAAAATTAACTAGTTGTCAAACGTTGATCAATTTAAGTTTTTTTTTAAATGGCTTGTTTCATTTTTTTTACTCAATTTACTATAACTAGGAGGGAAAAAACTGTAAGAACTAACTGAATTCTTTACTAAAAATAGGTGTAAATTAAATAAAGTAGGAAATCTAATGTTTTACATCTTTTATTTAATACAAAGATTTTGAATTTACTTTATATCAATTTAACAAAGTGTTGGTTGAAGCTAAATTCAACTTTTGATTTGTATGGGACTCTTACCTTTGAAACTGTTAGTTCAATCCATGTCTTATTGTTCTTAATCTACATCGTGATGCAGGCTGGACCTCGTATATGCTTAGGAAAGGACTTCGCATATACACAGATGAAGATATTCGCAGCTATCCTCCTCCATTTTTTCAAGTTTAAACTTAGCTCCAAGAGCAATGATGTCCGTTATAAAACTATGATAACTCTTCACATAGATGAAGGCCTTTATGTGCATGCATATCATAGATGAATATGCGTCAATTACTTGTGCTGGAAATTATGTTTAACCCAAAAACATATAAAGTGCATTTCCTTAAATTTACACTATTCTTCGATTGAAGGAAAACCAAGGAAATGAAATGAATGAAGTTTGAATAATTTGTGGTTTGAATATTTATTAATGGTTATTGATTTGAGCTTTTCAAAATGTTTAACCTTGCACAATTTATCCCATTAATGTCGTGAATTATTCTTAAAAATTTGCTTAGCCATAAGTAGAAAAAGATGTTTCTTACAATTAGGAAACATTATTTTATATATATATATATATATATATATATATATAATTGTTCCAACCACATCAAGTCTAAAGAAGTTTTTTTTGTATAAAAAAAAATATTGACATTAGTTTTTTAAACATCATTTGATGGTCTTATCAAGCAGACGTGAGACTTCACTAGTGGCATCTCTATCTTGTATGAAATATTACTTATCCTCAATTGATAATGGAGATCAAATTATGGTTAGATAATACTATCTTTGAGTTGACCAAGCCGATTCCTGTGAACTCGAGTGATTGACAGTAGTCCAAACTTATGGTATGAGGCATCTTTCATAAATGATGTCTTAAATAAAAATTTGAGTACTATAGGCAATGTTCTAAATAATGCATTAATGATGACATATCAAAGTTTTGACAGAAAATTGGCTTGGGAATTCCCATTTAACCAATTGGGAATTCAAATAACCATTACTTCCCATTTATAGCATTGGAGCAAGGTCATACTCAGGCTCTATGAACCATACAATGAAGTTTGGGGTTGAGGGTTGATTTGGGATTAGATGAAGAAAATTCCTTAAGAGATTCTTCATCATGCCATAAAGAAAAAGAAGGCCATCAAATGATAGCACGCTTACTTCCTGTTGAGCACATATTTCAAGGCATACAAAGAAACAAAGCATCACCATGTTATATATCGATTTAAGAAGAAGGTGGGAGTAGAGGAACGACATTGAGTGGGTTAAGGAGAAGTCTTCCCTCTTTGCAGAATTGTAAAAAAAAAAGGGTACTCACTTGAGGCATAACAAGTTTGTGAGGCTACCAATATTACTATGATGGAAGAGTTCTAGTTAACATCAACTTCTCTGGCTATGTTAGTGAATTAAAATGATAAGTGGAAAGGGAGAATCAAGAGGTGAAGAAATCCATCTCTAAATAAATCACTTACTCTCAACGTTATTTGGCTTATAGGAAGTGGATTCAAAGAAATTAGTGTTGATACGAGAGACAACATGAGGAGGTTGAATGCTTTCTTGGATGCTTGTGAGTATAATAAGAGATCTCTGGCTAAGTATTTCTAGCCATTTACAAATAGAATATTTTAAGTTAATGCTACCTTTGCAAATGCTCTAGCTGAGAAGGCTTTGCAAGTTGAGTAGATTGTTGATCCCTTAAGCTCACAAGTTTGGCAAGCTCACTAATATTTTTGTAAGTTGAGTATTACAACACCATGAACTATGATGGACTAATAAACATATCAAGATGGATTCAACCCACTTTATCAAGAAAAAATTCATATAAAATTTCATGACAATAACAAGTGAAAATTAAACTTCAACATCATATTATATATTCTACTATTAATTTGGAGATTATTAAATCATAACTATTTAATGTGAGGGCAGTATGCTTTATATTTTAATAGATTATCTACATACTCACATTCTCACCTTAAATTTTTATTTTTAACTTATAAATAATAATTGTAATCATTCATAATGCTTTATAATAAAATTTTTATCATATTATATATATATTTATATGTATTTAAAATGCCTATATTTTTTATATCCCTAAATTCATTATTCTCTATGTATGAAGCCTCCCATTGTTGAGCTAGGGGGATAATTGTCAAAGGCTTGTTAGAATTCCATGGAACATAATAGATTTTTGAAACAAGTTTCACTTAGGATTTCGCTAAATTATGACTGGAACTTTTCACACTCTTTGTCCTCCATCTCCATGCCCATTGATATAAGCTATTTAGATTTAATTTATCACATTTATTAAAAATCCATTCAAAGCTTCCTAAGTTTCTACTATCTAATATTTTGTGAAAGGTCTTTCTTGCATTTTCTATGAAAACCTTACTATCAATCAAAAGGTTTCAGATTCATATAATATGTGTATGAGTTTATCCTACTTGACCTAAATGTCTCAAAAAAAAAAAAAAAAAAAAAAAAAACTTTTGTTGTGACATTCATTACTTTCTTTTTGAATTGCAATAAATATGATTGTGGATTGGGTAAATAGCATGTGCTCTTATACCCTTTTTTAAATTGCATTAAATATGAATGTAGATTAGGAACGTAGTAGGAGCTCTTGTACTTTCGATTTTTAGGTGTCTACTTGAGATAATTTTTTAGTGAATAATGCTGTTTGATTATAATTGTTTAATTGTTAGAAAGTATGAGCTGCCATAGTCCTAGACCGCTCAAAGGTGTCAACATCAGAGATCCCAAAATATGGGTAGGGTGATGCGTAACTCAGATAAAAGATTGACCAACTAGCAAATTTTGATAGTGGCAAAGGCTATCATATAGTAGCAAAGGTGGAATTGAGCAAAGATTAATTGAGTTAAGAGTTATTGGCAATACGACTGTGTGGGAGATAATAACAAGAATATATAAGGAAGGAATGTAATTTTTCATGGAAGCTAAAAAGAGCATGGGTTGCAGGACCATAAGGCTGGTATTAGTTTTAGGAGTTGTGATGATAGATGGAATTATGGTATGATAGCTAAGCATTGAATGGTTTGAGGTGTTGTTAGGCATGGATTGGAAGTTAGAATGATGCATGGATTACAATTGGTTTGTGATTATGAATAGGTTAATTATGAGGATAAGCTGGGATGATTTAAGAACATATATAATAATTATAATATCATCAAGACTTTCTTGTGATTTGCAAAGATAGGCTTTATTCATATCTGATGTAATATGATGAGAGGCATCATTGTTGATCAGGAGTGAAGAAGATTGTAAGGAACAAATGTTGGTGGTGCCAGGATTGGTTTCAAAACTTGCATATATCCCCATCAAGCATTTTATAGTGTGGCATTCATGTGTAGTATGAAACTTATTTTTATAGAATTGACACACTAAGTTGAGGTTTTTGGTTCTAAGTAGGTTAGTTAAAGACACATGATTTTATTGCATATGTTATTTTAAATTGGATGTTTTTGAACCCATCCAACCATGATTTGATTGAACTCATTCATTTGTGAGTTATTAGATATGATTGAGGAATGTCGTTCTCTCATGGGTTTTGTTAAGGAAATCTTTGTATTCAACTAATTTGTTATGGAGAGCTTTGAATTAGATGGGCTATTCATTTGTAGTACATATGGCACTGCTTTTACATGCTTATAGCCATTTTAATTTCTTGATTTCTAACTCATCTTTAAACTCATTCAATCAAGTGAATAAATATAAATAAAGTTTTGATTCACTTTATATATTTCAAATAAATTCATATGTAAAATAAAAAAATTTATTATTTCTCATGTGTATTTTAATTGAATCACATATTTACATTGAATTTAAAGTTTTTTTTTGACAACTTTGACCACTATTCTTTTGCTACTTTTTTTTTAAAAAATTACTTAAAAGCTATTATAGAAAGCATCAATAAAACTGTCCCAAACTAAGCCTAAATATTAAAAGTTAAAATCTTGTTTTTTTTATTATATATAGATTTTTATAAATAATGAATCGTTACTAATCAATTTACACATCCGCCGACAATATTAATTTGTTTTAGGCCCTATTTAGAATACTCTCTACTTTGGTGAATAGATCTTTGTTGTCAAGCTAAAATTAAGTAATCCATAATGATATGAGCTGGGCCAATAAGAGCCTGTGAGGTGGCCGATGACACTTTTCCCTCCTCTTGTTTTGACTCATGAGATTGACTTAATTAATCATTTTTCCATTTTGCCATATAAATCAAGCATCACAACTTCTCTTTCTTTTCAATTTCAAATCAACAAACTCAAGCAATGGGCCATTCTCTAGCTGTCATGGCTAAATTCCTACAACCAATAATAATACTTGTGCTGGTTTTAGTTGCCATCAAAATCATTGGAAGACATGGATTTTGGTGGAGGAAAGCAAAGAAGAGATACCATCCGATTGCTGGAACTATAGTCCATAAGTTTCTAAACTTTAGAAGATGTCCAGATTACCTCACAGATATCTCTCGCAAATACAAAACTTTCAGATTGTATGCTCCTTTTCGTAACCTTATCTACACCACAGACCTTGTAATCGTGGAGTATATATTAAAAACCAACTTTAAAAACTATGGCAAGGTGATTTACTGATCAATTCATATGTTTCTTTAGTTTCTTATGATTTAAGTGTTAGAAGAGCTTAGTTTGCATTGATGGGAATGAGTCTTCCTCTTACAAAACTTTGTAAGCCGAAGTAGAATAAAAAGTGATTGGAACAAGGTTTAAAAAGCCTTATGTTCTATTTGTTTATCTACTTATTTTATATTTATATATAAAATATGTCCTTTTTTGGAAATATATTTTTGGAAATATATTTGAGTTTTGCGGATGATTTCGTTATTTTCACTAACGGATCCAAAAAAATGCTGAATATTCTTTTTAAGTTTCTTAATCTTTTCCAAAATGCTAGTGGTCTGTTGTTTAATCCCCTTAAAAGTTATTTTATTACATCTAAGTCTATTTCTTCCCAAAGGATCATGTCTATTCAGAATAATTTTGGGTTTTATCTTAAACAATTACCTCTCAAGTATCTTGGTACTCCTCTCTTCAAAGGGAGGAAAAGATCTCACTTATTTGGGGATATTTTTGCTAATATTCAATCTAAACTCTCATCTTGGGCTTTTAACTGTCTTTCGTTTGGTGTTAGATTGGTGTTGATTAAGAGTATTTTGTGCTCTATACCTCTTTATTTATTTCATACTTTATACCCTACCAAGAATATCTGCAATAAGCTTGAGAGGATTTTCAATAAGTTTTTTTTGGGTTTTAAAGAAGGTAAATTGGCCATTTGTTGGACTTCTTGGGATAAGTGCTCTGGTTCCCAAGATGAAGGTAAACTTGGTTTCAAGAATTTAAGTGATATGGCTCTTGGTTTTTCTTATAAACTTTGGTTTAATTTAAGAACTAGAAATAGTCTTTGGGCTAAATTCATGGATCCGAAGTACTGTGCTGGCTGGCACCCTCTTCTTACCATCTTTAAGAAAGGGGACTCTTTTATTTGGAAAGGATCTCTTATATTAAGTGGGATGCTGAGAAATTTATTCAGTGGGGTTTAGGGAGGGGGATATTTATTTTTGGCAAGATAACTGGTTAGGGCCTTTTTCCCTTGATAATTTGCTTAATACTCATACTATTAGTACTTGCAAAGTTTCTCAATTTTTTCATGATGGTAAGTGGAATGTGGAGTATCTCTCTGAAATGGTGCCTTACTTTGTTATCAATCTTATCCTTAAGATTCCCCTCCAACTTGACCATAAGGACTATATTTTGTTCAATAAATCTAATGATGGTGGCTTCAAGTTCAAAGAGGTTTGGCACTCCATTAGAAAGCCGTTTCCTAAATCTCTGTCTTACACTGCTATTTGGAACAAAGGTATTCAAATTACTTATTCTATCCTTACTTGGGGAATTTTACATAATTATATTCCTGTTGATATTAATTTAATCAAGAGAGGTTTAACTATTATTTCTAAATGGCAATGCTGTTTTCATTTAGAGAATTTAAATCATGTTTTTGCTAATGGTCCCATTGCCATGAAAGTGTGGTTGTTTTTTGATAACTTGTTTAAAAACCAATTTTGTAAGGAGTATTATAATATCAAGAGAATTTTGCATGATTGGTTTATTTCTTCTAAAGGCAACATTCGCAATATTCTTCCTGTTATCATTTGTTGGTACCTCTGGAAGAGTAGAAATGAGTCAAAACATGAAAACATTTGTATGAATGCTTTGAATATTATTATGAAGATTAAAGATAAAATTAAGCAAATCTTTACTTCTAACCTGATTAATGAGAGTAATTTCAAGGGCTATCTTTATATTGCTGAGTTCTTTGATACCAAGCTTGCTTCTAGGAATTCATCTTGCAAAGATATTATTGTCAAATGGTTAAAACCTCCAGTTGGGGTTCACAAACTCAACACTGATGGGTCTTTTAAAACTGTTAATGCTGGTTGTGGTGGGCTTATCCGTGATCATTTGGGTAATATTGTTATTGCCTTTGCTGGTCCATCTCCTATTAAGAATGCTATCTTGGCCGAGCTTCATGCTTTGAGAAATGGAATTCAGTTGTGTATTTTTTTAGGGATTGTTCATGTTTGGATTGAGGTGGATGCCAAGCTTGTGATCCACTATATCAATAGTAATGCTAATGTCAATCCCTCTTATTTTTACATTATCAGGGAAATTCAACAGTGCCTCTCTCTCATCTCTTTTAAAATCTCTCACATTCATAGAGAGGGCAATTCTACGGCTGATTGGTTGGCTAATATGGGGTGCAATTTATTGGACTTTGTGGATTTTTTGGGCAATTCGATCAATGGCAAGATTGTCGGCTTGGTTAGGCTGGACCGTATGGGGATTCCCTATATTAGGAGCCAATAATGTTGTTTCCTCTATTTATGGATTTGGCTTCTTATAGTTTTTTTGGTGGCACTTGTCAGATCTGGTATTTCTTCTTGTTTAGTTTTTCGTATTTGCGTGTTTCATTATATTTTACTGTAGTGTCTTTCACTCTTGTTTGGGCCGATGATGCTTTGTGGCTCATTTCCCTTTCAACTGTTAATTGCTGGGGAGGTTGTTTTTGCTCTACTAGGCCTATCTCTAGAAAGTATTTTGAGAGCTGGTTTAATTTTAAGCATGAGGACCTTTGTTTGGTTCGGTTATTCTTAATTGGGACTCCTTGAACAGCATCTTTACGCATCTGGAAGATTATTTTCTTAATGTTTCGAACTTTAGTGTTATTCGTTTTTCGTATGTGGGCAAGAGTGACAGCTGCTCTTGGGATTTTATTTCTGCTTCAATGATCTGTAGTATGCTTTATCAATGCAACTTGGTGTACAGATTTCTTACTAATGAGGTGTTACATTTTTTTGGGAATTCTGGTTATCAGCGGTACCTCTGTGGTTACAGGTTATATGTGAAAGATATTCAAAAAAATTTTGGAACACTATCCATACCAATTTTGAGGTTTCTTTAAGTTTTTATATTTTGTTCAGAGGGATATATGATCACTTATTTACTAATCCTTTTTGTGATGCTTTCCCTTTCTTTTATTATCTGTCTACTACTATTGTCCCTACAAGCCTCTTTTTGTGCAGGTTTTTGGAGATTCTCTCCCATTTTGTGCAGGGTCATTTTTTGGTCGAGAAGATTGCGCTGAATGAGTTTTTCATCATCTTCTTCATTTGGATTGTTATTTTTGTTTTCCATAGAATGTTTCTAGGCTTTCATGTACTTTTCTTTAGAAAGGACTTCTGGCTCTTAGGTTCTTTTTGCATTTTTTGTGTAGCTCTTATGAGCAGTAGTGAGCTGGAGGTCCTTTTAAGGACCATGTAACCCTCCTTTTTTGAATTAACACGAAGACCCGACAGTGGGTTTCCCCCAAAAAAAATTATTTTATGCTTTTTCAAAGTACATATCATATGAATTCGTTATTAATTTTGAATTTTAATTTAGCACTCAACTTAACTTAGCCTGTTGGTTGGGAGCTTTGACTACTAATCAAAAGCTTTTGAGTTCGAGTCTTGCATATGTGATGTGTGTATGAGTTTGTCTTAATTGACCTAAATATCATATTTGAAACTATACTTCAGTTGTGACACGTAGCTCACCTTAGTCTATTTATTCAGAGCTTTAGCTATCAACCAAAAGATCTTGAGTTCAAATCATAAATATATGATATCTACATCATAATTGGCTTAAATGCCTAAAAAAAAAACTTCAGTTGTGACATTCGTTACTTTTTTTTAATGTAAATTACATTAAATGTGATGGTGGATTGGGTAAGTAGCATGTGCTCTTGTACTTTTTTTTATTGCATTAAATATGACTATAGATTAAGTAACATGAGCTCTTGTACTTTTGATTTTCTAGGTGTATGTTTGGGATAATTTTTTTTGTGTTTAATTCTTTTTTATTATAATTTGTTTAATTGTTAGAAATTTTTTTATAGCAAATTATAAGAAAGTTATTATTTGACTTTTAAGAAATTATATACTTATACTTTCTTGTTTGTTTCATTGCGTAGTTTACTTCCTTCCATCGTAACAAATTATACTTATTATAATTAAATCACCACTTATACCCGATGAAAATATAAAAAAGCAATTTGAAAATGATTTTCACACTCACCTGATGTATAAATTTGATAAAATAAATAAATAAATAAAATTGAATAAGATGCCACTTGCCTCCATTCCTTCATTTAAAGCACATGTCAAGCTAACATCTGTTAAATTCTATGTATGAATTTGTACTTCTCCACAACTTTCCCTTCTTCACAACTATGAAAATTTGAAGAAATTATTTGGAGATGGAATCTTCGCGGTGGATGGTGAAAAATGGTGTCATCAGAGAAAATTGGCGAGCTACGAGTTCTCAGCAAGAGCCTTGAGGAACTATAGTACAAGTGTTTTTAAAACAAATGCAAAAAAACATGCCTATATCATTTTTTATAAAGCAAAATTTGATGTGGCCTTCGATATTCAAGTTAATCAATTTTTAGAATTATACTCTTTATGTTTTATTTAGAAATAAATGGCATCATTCAAAAGTTTCTTCTTTGATTTTCAATTGGTAAGTTAAAATTAATTTAATGATAATGCAGGAACTGTTTATGAGTTCAACAATGGACTCGATCTTTAAAATTGGGTTCGGTGTTGACCTAATGAACTTGGATGGGTCTGTTGATGGGATTAAATTCACAAAAGCTTTCGATAACGCAAGTGTTCACATCTTAAGACTGTATGTTGATGTTTTCTCGAAATTTAAAAGTTTTTTCAACATCGGCTATGAGGCACAACTCAAGAAGGACAACAACGTTATTAATGACTTCATATACAATTTGATTCAAGAAAAAAAAGAGGATATGACAAGTGCCAAAAACAATTTGGTATATCTTTTATTTCTATTATTTATATATAACAAATCTTCATGTACATTATTGGACATAGCCCAACGTCTAATTTATCGCCCAAGGTTTGCTTTCCTTTTCACCTTTTTTTTGTACTTATTTGATTTAGATCTCTTGCATTATCATGTAGGAAAAAAAAAGACGACATCATCTCTCGATTTATGGCTGAAATGGAACATGATCCAAAAAATATAACTTACGAATATTTGAGAGATATTGCGCTCAACTTTGTAATAGCTGGCAAAGACACCACAGCTGGAACATTATCTTGGTTCATATATTTCTTGTGTAAGCATCCCTCCGTGCAAGAAGAAATTTTTTAAGAAGTAAAAGAAGCTACCCAAGCAGGATAAGATATTCATATCAGTGAATTGGCTGAGAAAATAACTGAAGAGTGTCTTGAGAAAATGAAGCGCCTTCATGCTGCATTATCCGAAACCCTAAGGTTGTACCCATCACTACCAATGGTAAGCTTCTTCATGATCAAACTCATTCGCTATAAATATGTCAAGGAATTTTTATATTTTATACACTGTTCTAAAATTTATTAATTAACTATTATTACATCAATTATTTAATATTATCGCAATATATCATCATCATAACTTGTATATTTTTATGTCAACATGTTACTAACTAGAGGGATTATATATTTGGTTTATAAAATTTTTAGATGTACAATATTAGTTAGGTAATAGGGTTATTCAGATGCAAAGTTATTTATATCAAATGAAATGTTGTGATTCAATGTTTTCTTAAATAATGTTAAACTATCTAGAATGATCAACATTGGTTACGATTTCTCGTTTTATTATTTTTGTAAATCATCAGATAGCATGACATCTAGATGTCAGCAGATTTTCCTTATATCAATATGTCATGAAAATATGAATTAAATAAAATCTATATAAGTGTAATTAAATGATATCATTAAACCAATTTACTGCATTTACTTATAGCATAACATTATATATTATACATTAATTGCCAAACACCCTCATATTTAATTATTATTAGTAAAATTTAATCATAGATGAGTTAGAAAGATTTAGTTTTAGACATTGACACAAATGTAATTTAGTTTTTGAGAAGTGTTGTTGGTCTTGAAAGCTTAAGCTAGCCGATCTTAATCCTACTCAATTGCACTTTAATCTTAGGCAATGTTAATCAACTTACTTTTATGAAGTTTTTCTTTTTCTCTAAATCAACTTTTTAAATAATAAGATAATTTGTGTTGCATTGTATGCATGTAGAATGTAAAGAGCTGCTTCTCTGATGGCACTTTACAGGATGGGTTCAATGTTAATCAAGGAAACGTTGTGTTCTAAATGCCTTATCCCATGGGTAGAATGGATATACTATGGGGCGATGATGCTGAAAATTTTCAACCAGAGAGATGACTGGATGATGATGGGTCAGTTCGAAATGAAATTCCTTTTAAGTTTACAGCATTCCAGGTAAAAAGTAAAAAAAATTTACTAGCTTTCAAACGTTGATCGATTTAAGTTTTTTTTAAATGACGTGTTTCCTTTTTTTACTCAATTTATTGTAAGTAGGAGGCAAAAAAGAAATGTAAGAGCTAACTGATTATTTTACTAAAAAATAGGTGTAAATTATACAAAGTAGAAAATCTAATGTTTTTCATCTTTTATTTAATACAAAGATTTTGAATTTACTTTATATCAGCTTAACAATGTGTTTGTTGAAGCTTAATTCAACTTTTAATTTGTATTGGACTCTTACCTTCCAAACTGTTAGTTCAATCCATGTCTTATTGCTATTTATCTTCATCGTGATGCAGGCTGGACCTCGTATATGCTTAGGAAAGGACTTCGTATATACACAGATGCATGTGTGAGTGTGTGCGCGCGCGTGTGTGTGTGTGTGTGTGTGTGTGAGAGAGAGAGAGAGAGAGAGAGAGAGAGAGGTGAAATTCATTTTTAGTCAAGTATTTTATTAGAGAAGTCATCAAATGAACTCCAAAATCATACGTAACACATGTTTTATAATGTTTAAATGAAGTTAAATTAAGAAAATCATGTAAGGAATTTCATTAAAATTTTTTTATTGCTTTGATATATATAATTTTACTTTTATTACTGATCACAATAGAAATGTATGGGTTCATTTCCTTAAACTAAAATCAGATGTGTTTCATATTTATAAGAAATAGAAGGCCATAGTTGATAATGAGATAGGTTTAAAGCTAAAATATCTTAGATCAAATAATGGTGGTGAGTATCATCACCAGAAGTTTAGAGAGTACAGTGCTTTGAATGGGACCAGACATGAAATTACTATTCCATAAAAATCACAACATAATGGTATTGTAGAGCACATGAGTAAGCCAAAGTCAGATTATACTCCCTTAGGTAGCCATTTTCAAATATCTAAGGAACAATCACCTAGATTCAAGGAAGTGTAAGAATAGATTGAGGGGACTCTATATGCATTAGCAGTTGAAAGTTTGATGTATGCTACGATATGTACGAGACTAGTTATAGTATATGTTGTGGGAGTAGTCAGCGGAATCATGTGTAACCAAGACAAACTTCATTAAGAGGTGGTTAAGTGGATTCTCTAATGCTTGAGAGGATCAATTGATAAAGCATTTTGCTATGGATGTGCAAGTATTGCACTTGAAGAATATATTGATTTTCATCTTACTAGAGATCTTTGAGGTAGGAGGGGAACAACTCGTTCTATTTTCACTTTATGAAAGACAACAGTGAGTTTGGGTTTTCAAGTTATAAAAGGCTATGACACTCTCAACTATAGAAGCTATATACATTACAATCATTAAGGCTATACATAATACTCGTACAATGCTACACGTTAATCTATCACATGTCGCCTCTTAATAGGCTGCAGAAAGATGAAGCCAACAAGGGAGCTCAGTGGCGATGATTAGGATTTGGTTGTGTTTAAGAGTGAGGCCTGGCAATTAGTTGGACATGACTGATGACTCATGTTGAAGATCTCAGGCTGACTTGAGGATGAAGGCGAGTGAGATATTGTGGGAATAAAAAGAGCTTTAGGTTAGGTGGTTGTAGAGTTGAAGTTGAACAATGTATGTTCTAATTAGGTGCTTTCCTATATCTAAGTTGGGTGAGTTTGGATGTTTTGGGAGAGTGCCAGTGAAAGGGATCCCTAATTAGCCCCATGTAGGGAGAACCCTATTGTAAGCTAAGACAAGTTGAGCACGTCGATTCCCCCTTTAGGTCCTAGATGAGTTCGCTAAATAAAACCTTTTTGAGGGTGAGTATTCTCGACAAGACCTGGTAGTAACCTGTGAAACACCTATGAAGGCATTCATGAGTAAACATATTATATGTATGATTATAAGAAAGGACAATAATAAAAACTATCACCAATAAATTATATCAACTTGATTACATGCTGATATGTTAACAATATGCATGTTAAAATAATTTTCATGGATCCTAATCAAAAGCTTCTTTAAAATGCTCCAGTAAACACGGATTTTGTCGAAGACATTGGTTATAAATAAAAAGGTTGACTTGAAGGTTGTTAAGATATTTTTTGAGGATCACGAGAAGTTAATTATGAGCAGATACTTGTGAGATAATTAGGGATCCATCAATTACTTTCTCATGATTAAAGTGGCAGTCAAGGCTGCATTTTAAAGAAAAATTATGAGCTGTGATAATCGTAGGCTGCTCAAAAGATGTCAACATAAGATATTACAAAATATGGGTAGGGTGATGTGTAACTCATATAAAAGATTGACTCAATAGAAAACTTCGATCTTGGAAAAGGCTATCATATAGTCACAAAGGTAGAATTGAGGGAAGGATAATTGAGTTAAGGGTTGTTGGCAATACAACTGTGTGGGAGATAATAATAAGAATATATAAGGAAGGAATGCAATTTTTCATTGAAGCTAAAAAGAGCATGGGTTGCAGGACCATTAGGCTAGCGTTAGGACAATAGATGGAAGGTTTGAATGTATGATAGCTAAGCATTGAATGGTTTGTGGTGCTACTAAGCTTGGATTGGAAGTTAGAATGATGCATGGATTACAATTGGTTTGTGATTACGTGTTGGTTAATTAAGGGGATAGGTTGAGATTTGCCGTAGAATTTCAATCAGCTGACTTTACAATGCGATTTAACACATATATAATTACTATAATATCACTAGGACATTTTTGTGATTTATAGAGAGAAATTTTATTCATATCTGATGTAATATGGTGAGAGGCATCACTGTTGAGGACCAAAGAACATTGTGAGCCACGATTGGTTTCAGAAGGGGCATATATCCCCATCAAGCATTTTACAGTGTAGCATTCATGTGTACTATGATTTTTTTTTTTTTGAATTGGCATATAAGTTGGGGTTTTTTGTTCAGTGTAGGTTGGCTAAAGTCACTTGATTTTATTGTATATGAGTATTTTAATTTGGATGTTTTTGAACCCATCCAACCATGATTTGATTGAACTCGTTCCTTTGTGAGTTATTAGATATGATTGAGGAATGCTGTTCTCTCATGGGTTTTGCTTAAGAAAATCTTTGTATTCAACTAATTTGTTATGGAGAGCTTTGAATGAGATGGGCTATTCATGTCTAGTACATGTGGTGTTACTTCAAATGTTTATAGCCATTTTAATATCTTGATTTTTCTACCTCATCTTTACACTCATTCAATCAAGAGAATAAATATTAAAAAAGTTTTGATTGACTTTATATATTTTAAATAAATTCATATGTAAAATAAAAAATTATTATTTCTCATTTGCATTTTAATTAAATCACATATTTAAATTGAATTTAAGGCTTTTTTTGGGATTGCTTTTGGCCACAATTTTTTCCCCGCTTTTAAAAAAATTTTATACTAAGAATTTGCTATAAAACGCAGTAATAAAATTATGCCGAATGAAACCTAACTATTAGAAGTTAATTTTTTTTAATATATATAGATTTTTATAAATAATGAACCATTACTAATCAATTTACTTATTGACCTATACTAATCAATTTACTCATTAGCTAATAATATTAATTTGTTTTAGGCCCAATTTTGAATATTCTCTACTTTGTGGAAAGATCTTCTTCATCAAACTGAAATTAAGTAATCCATAGGGATATCGATGGGGCCGATAAGAAATAGTGAGGTGGCTGATGATAGTCTTCTCTCCTCTTGTTTTGTCTCATTAGCATGACTTAATAAATCATGTTTCCATTTTGCCTGATAAATCAAGCAGCACAACTCTTTCTTTTCAATATCAAATCAACAAACTCAAGAGATGGTTGTCATGGCTAAATGCCTACAACCAATAATAATACTTATGCTGGTTTTGGTTGCCATCAAAATCTTCGAAAGACATGGATTTTGGTGGAGGAAAGAAAAGAAGAGAGATCAATCGATGCTGGAACAATCATCCATAAGTTTCTAAACTTTAGAAGATTGCAGGATTACCTCACATATATATCTGTCGCAATACAAAACTTTTAGATTATATGCTCCTTTTCGTAATCTAATCTACATCACAGACCCTGAATCGTAGAGTACATATTAAAAATCAACTGCAAAAACTACGACAAAGTGATTTACTTATTAATTCATATGTTTCTTGAGTTTTTTATGGTTTAAGAGTTAGAAGAGTTTAGTTTGCATTGTTGGAATGAGTCTTCCCCTTACAAAACTTTTGTAAGCCGAAGTAGAATAAAAAATAACCGAAAATAAGTTATTCTGTTGGAGGAAAAAGCCTTATATTCTGGTTGTTTATTTGCTTATCTTATATTTATATAGCAAATATCTCATTGTTTTGGTACATATCATATGAAATAGTTATTAATTTTGAATTTTAATTTTGTACGCAACTCTACATGATCTATTGGTTTGGAGCTTTGGCTACTAATCAAGAGATCATGGGTTTGAGTCTTACATTTGTGATGTGTGTGTTAGTTTGCCTTAATTGACCTAGAGTCCCCCAGAAAAAAAAATTAATTTAGTAGTGAAAGTTCGATAGGGATGTTAAGCCCTAGTGAACTAGTCCCGAGGCTAACCAAGAGGGGGGTGAATTGGATATTTGAAACAAAACAAAAATCTTTTTATAACGTGCAGCAGAAACGAATTAAAACAATGATAAAAAGATCAATCACAGATATCACCCAAGCAGATAATCGTAACAAAATAAAGTGCAGAAAAATAATAAGAAAGAACACACCGGATTTATAGTTATTCGGTCCAACCTAACCTACGTCCACTCCTCGGAGGCACCCTCCAAGTATTGCACTAAACCAAATAGTGTCTCTCCTTCAGCCCCTACAGCTAGGCAGAGAAGCCCTTACAAAATCACTTCCACCTTCCCTGGTGCGGCGGAGTAGCCGGGTCCTTTGACACCAAAGAGATCTTCTTCTTCCCAAAACCTCCCTCGAGACGACCCTTGAATCCAATGGTACTTAGGTGCAAGCTTGCCGGAGCAACCATGTGAACCCCCTCACACTCCCTCGAGAATCCCCCTTCCCAGGCTCTTCTCCCTCTCAAACTCCACCCTTTCCTCTCTCCCTTTCAAGCTCTCTCTTCAAGTTTTCTTTAAAAGAATGAAGCCTCAATGGCTGCCAAAGACACCTATCAAGTGCCTTGAGAAAGCTTAAATAAAGAGCTTAAAAAACCCTTCCAAATTATTTCTGGTGGCAAAGATCATCCAGGACGATCGCCGGATCGTCCAGGATGATGTGCTCCAAAAGACGGCTTCAGAAAACCCTAAAAACTCAATTCTGCCGCCAAAGCTCGTCCAGGACGATCCAGGACGATGTGCTCCAAAAGACGGCTTCAGAAAATGCTAAAAACTCAATTCTGCCGCCAAACATCATCCCGGACGATCGCAGGATCGTCCTGGACGATGTGTAGAATTTGACCTGATAGTCCCATACGATCCTGGGATAGTCCAGGACGATCAGTACAAATTTTGCACAAATCATCCAGTACGATATACATATCATCCAAGACGATTAGAACAAATTTTGACTATTAAATCCTTGCCTAAATTATCATGGAGGCTAGGGTTTTGAGATCATATTGGATCGTCCAAGACGATTAGTTCAATGAACAGATCGTCCAGTACGATTTGTTCAAAAGTTGAACTTCTGGTTTTGACAGGATCTCACTCCCCCTGAGTATGTGTACACATGGTCATAAATAAACATATACCATTACAGGACTTGACTCAAGGAATTAAAAATTACTTCAATGAGAAATACAATAAAGCCTATTCTACTCATTCTTGAGTCTTGAATCTTTCTTGTATTGATGCATGCTGTTCCTGAAATGTTAGTACACACACAAATAAATATACATTCCAAATATTAGAAGATGTGAGCCATAATATTTGTTATCATCAAAATAGAAACTTGTGAGCCCGAGTCGTAACAATCTCCCCCTTTTTGATGATGGCAAACATTACTGGTTGAATTTGCAAAAAGATATTTTCTCCTAATCTCCCCCTCACTAAGAAAAAATCTTTTAAAAATAGGGAGAAACACTTTCTTCTCTCTTTTAAATTTTTTTTTTTAAATAACTACAACAATAATACGATGTAAAACAAACAACACAAATAAAACAAACAATATGATGTAAAAAATATCATAAATACAACAGTACGTTCTTCCCCTTTGACATTATAAAAAAAAAGGAGGAGCAAAAATTTGAAAAGTCACCTCTTGAGGTTCTTCAAAAACTTAGTAAGGCATGAATTGACTTCTTTGAACCCAGAAAGGTTAGAGAATCAAAAAATGTTAATCCACACTCAGGTTTTTTTAAAAAGGCGAAAAAACTTTTTAAGCCAATATCTAAATCAATGAACAAATTAGATAAGGAAACAAAAATCTTTCAAAACTCCTTTCATGAAATACATCTAATAGAAGATTGATGCAAAGTAATGAATTAAAAAATCTTGATTTTTAAACTCAAGTAACGAATCTATCAAAAAGTCATAAGAGTTTTCTAAACTTTAGAGATTTACAAGAACGGAAGCAGCTTTTATGGGCTAATTTTGTGCCTCTTTTTCAATTTTTTTGGCGCTTTGCGCATCTTTTGATTTTTGATACACTTTGTGTATTCAATTTGGCAATTTCACATCTTTTCAGTTTTGGGCTCATTTTGTGCCTCTTTTCAATTTATTTGGCGCACTGCGTATCTTTTGATTGCCTCCTTTCTAAATCTTTAAAATCAGTAAACCTTATTCTTATGATAAAGACGAACAACCTGAATAAGATAATCTTGAAGTTGGTTTAATAATTTGCAAAAGATTCCTACGAGATAGATAAAATGTTGGGAGATGAAAAAAGTTTTAATTTCAAAAACTAATTTATAATCTGAAACAGATTTTAACTCAAAAGTAAGATAGCCTTATTCAAAGAAAAGAGATAGAGGGACAAAATCATGAGTTTCCTTCCTTTACTTGATTTTAGAGAAATCAACCACAACTAACAAAATATTTAGAAAATACAAGAGGTAAATTTTCCATTTTTAGAAAATAAGATCTTAAAAAAATAATTTAAAACAAGAGGTGTTATGTATGTGCTTGATCAGAGGAACAATAAAAAACATCAAAAATTTTAAAAGGAAAAACAAAAATACTAAAATACAGAAAACACAATGAATAAATAATAGTAACAGAAAAACAAAACAAAAACCATAAACACACAGAAAGAACATTAATTTACATCAGCTTGTCCCTGATCAGATGATGTAGAAGCTAGATCTGCCCAGGACATTTGTCGTTTTGCATTTTCAGCCCTTATTATAATTTGCTTAGCTTTATCCTTTTCCCTTTCAAGAAGGGTTCTTAAATTCGGGCACTGATTTTTCATATGTCCAGGCTTCCTACATCCAAAATAAATAATATCAGAAGAAATCTTAATATTTTTACCTTTTTTACCTTTATTCCACTTTTGTTGATGTTGATGTTTGTGCTTTAGTAGATTTTTCAATTTGTTTGTTATTGATAAAAACTCTTTACTTTCATCATCGTCTGACTCGCTTTTTCCAATGTCTTCAATTTTCAGCACAATAGTTTCACCTGCATCCAAAAGCTTTTGACCCAAACCTTGCTCGTAGGCAATGAGTGAGCCAATCAGATTATCAATAGAATATTCGTTCAAATTTTTAGATTCAGAAATTGTAATGACTTTGGCATCAAATTTATCAAGTAGAGAACATAGGATTTTATTGACATTTTCAAAATTTGAAAGGTCTTTACCTAAAGCATGTAATGATGTCACAATTTGAGAAAACCTAGTAAACATGTCCAAGATCATTTCATGAGGTTTCATGCTAAAAAGTTCATAATCATGCATTAAAATATTTAGCCTAGATTGCTTGATTTCATAAGTACCTTCATATGTAGTGCATAATTTATCCCAAATTTTTTTTCCAGAAGTACATGCGGATATTAACATATAATCATCAGAATTCAAAGCAGAGAAAAAATAATTCAAACATTTAGCATTCAATTGAGCATTTATTTGATCTGATATACTCCATTCAGAAAAAAGAATATCAATTTAATTTCATTTATAATACGTGACGGTATAGATTAACTAACTTGAATCATATGCCACATGCGATAATCAATAGATTGCAAGAAAGTAAACATGCAAATTTTCTAAAAATCAAAAGTAATATTTTTAAAAAGTGGTGGCCGGGTGATTGAATAATCTTCCGCAATATTACAATTACAAAAATTAGCCATGGATCGAATTCAAAAGTTTTTAAAAACTTGATTTTATGAATCCCTCTCTAATACCACTTGAAAGTTCGATAGGGATGTTAAGCCCTAGTGAACTAGTCCTGAGGCTAACCAAGAGGGGGGGTAAATTGGATATTTGAAACAAAACAAAAATCTTTTTATAACGTGCAGCAGAAACGAATTAAAACAACGATAAAAAGATCAATCATAGATATCACCCAAGCAGATAATCGCAACAAAATAAAGTGCAAAAAAAATAATAAGAAAGAACACACCAGATTTATAGTGGTTTAGTACAACCTGACATATGCCCACTCCTCAGAGGCACCCTCCAAGTATTGCACTAAACCAAATAGTGTCTCTCCTTTAGCCCCACAGCTAGGCGGAGAAGCCCTTACAAAATCACTTCCACCTTCCTCGGTGCGGCGGAGTAGCCGGGTCCTTTGACACCAAAGAGATCTTCTTCTTCCCAAAACCTCCCTCGAGATGACCCTTGAATCCGATGGTACTTAGGTGCAAGCTTGCCGGAGAAACCGTGTGAACCCCCTCACACTCCCTCGAGAATCCCCCTTCCCAGGCTCTTCTCCCTCTCAAATTCCACCCTTTCCTCTCTCCCTTTCAAGCTCTCTCTTCAAGTTTTCTTCAAAAGAACGAAGCCTCAATGGCTGCCAAAGACACCTATCAAGTGCCTTGAGAAAGCTTAAATAAAGAGCTCCAAAAACCCTTCCAAGTTAGTTCTGGTGGCAAAGATCATCCAGGATGATTGTTGGATCATCCAGGATGATGTGCTCCAAAAGACGGCTTCAGAAAATCCTAAAAACTCAACTCTTCCACCAAAGCTCATCCAGGACGATCGCAGGATCGTCCAGGATGATGTGCTCCAAAAGACAGCTTCATAAAATCCTAAAAACTCAATTCTACCGCCAAACATCATCCTGGACGATCGCAGGATCGTCCTGGACAATGTGCAAAATTTGACCTGATAGTCCCGTACGATCCTGTGATAGTCCAGGATGATCAGTACAAATTTTGCACAAATCATCAAGTACGATATACATATCGTCCAGGACAATTAGAATATATTTTGACTCTTAAATCCTTGCCTAAATTATCATGGTGGCTAGGGTTTTGAGATCATATTGGATCGTCCAGGACGATATAAATATCATCCAGGACGATTAGTTCAATGAACAGATCATCTTGGACGATCAGAAATCGTCCAGTATGATTTGTTCAAAAGTTGAACTTCTGGTTTTGACAGGATCTCACTCCCCCTGAGTATGTATACACATGGTTATAAATAAACATATACCATTACAGGACTTGACTCAAGGAATTAAAAAGTACATCAATGAGAAATACAATAAAGCCTATTCTACTCATTCTTGAGTATTGAATCTTTCTTGTATTGATGCATGCTGTTCCTAAAATGTTAGTACACACACAAATAAATATACATTCCAAATATTAGAAGATGTGAGCCATAATGTTTATTATCATCTAAACAGAAACTTGTGAGCCTGAGTGGTAACAAGTAGTGTTAACTGTCATATATATATAGCCTTTTTTGGTGGTAATACCGGTGGATTGTTCGTTGGAAATGTTTCCAGTGGAATTGTTGTCGAAAATATTTCATCGAATTTAAGTAAGCTGGTGAAAAATCCGTCGGTAATTTCATGCTCATTTTCCGCAGCAAATTACCCCCAGTTTTATAAAAACCAACGGCTTTGCTTGCAGGTTTTTCACCGGAAAACCCGCCATTAAGTTGCCGGCAAAATATCTGCCTGTTACACCACCGCTTCTATCGGCGGATATAATTCTGCCAGAATACCAAGGTTTTCCATTAGTGAATAAAAAATTATTATTTCTCATGTGTATTTTAATTGAATCACATATTTATATTAAATTTAAGATGGGACAGCTTTGGCTACCTTTTTTTTGAAGCTTTTAAAAAAAATTAAACTAAAAAATTGTTATAGAAAATAGTAATAAAACTGTCCCAAATTAAGCCTAAATATTAAAAGTTAAAATTTAGTTTTTTTATATATATAGATTTTAATAAATAATGAACCGTTACTAAACAATTTAGTCATCGGATGATAATATTAATTTATTTTAAGCCCTATTTTGAATCTTCTATACTTTCGTGAAAGATATTCGTTGTCAAACTAAAATTAAATAATCCATAATGATATCGGCTGGGCTGGTAAGAGACTCTGAGGTGGCTGATGACACTTTTCAGTTTTCTCACCTCTTGTTTTGTCTCATTAGCTTGACTTAATTAATCATGTTTCATTTTGCCTTATAAATCAAGCAGCACAACTCTTTCTTTTCAATTTCAAATCAACAAACTCAAGAGATGAAGAATTCTTTGGCTTTCATGGCTAAATACCTACAACCAGTAATAATACTTATGTTGGTTTTGGTTGCCATCAAAAACTTCGGAAGACATGGATTTTGGCGGAGGAAAGCAAAGAAGAGATACCATCCGATAGCTGGAATTATAATCCATCTATTTCTAAACTTTAGAAGGATGCAGGATTACCTCACAAATATTTCTCACAAATATAAAACTTTCAGATTGTATGCTCCTTTTCGTAATCTAATTTGCACCATAGACCCTGCAATCATGGAGTATATATTAAAAACCAACTTCACAAACTACGGTAAGGTGATTTATTGATCAATTCATATGTTTCTTCAATTTTTTATGATTTAAGAGTTAGAAGAGCTTAGTTTGCATTGATGGGAATGTGTCTTCCCCTTACAAAACTTTTGTAAGCCAGAGTAGAATAAAAAGCATTCGAAAATAAGGTTTTTTGTCGGAACAAAAAGCCTTATGTTCTATTTGTTTATCTGCTTATCTTATATTTGTATATCAAATATGTCATTTTTTTGGAAAAATATTTTATATTTTTTTTAGAATACATATCATATGATTTCATTTTTAATTTTGAATTTTAATTTAGTGGTCAACTCAACTCAGTCTATTGGTTGTGAGCTTTGACTACTAACCAAATGATCTTAGGTTTGAGTCTTGCCTATGTGATGTGTGTGTGAGTTTTCTTAATTGACCTAAAAATCTAAAAAAATAGTATATAAATATATATATATTGAAACTGTATTTAAGTCATGACACGCAGTTCATCTTGATCTGTTGGTTGAGAGTTTTGACTATCAACGTACTAATTTATGTGTATATGTGACGTGTATATAAATTTATGCTAATTGACCTAAATATTAAAAAAAATAACTTCATTTGCGACATTCATTACTTTTTTTTCTGTAAATTGCATTAAATATGATGGTGGATTGGGTAAGTTGCATGTGCTCTTATACGTTTTTTTTTTAATTGCATTAAATATGACTGTAGATTAAGTAACATGAGCTTAGTACTTTTGATTTTCGAGGTGTCTGTTTGAGATAATTTTTTTTGTGTTTAATTCTGTTCGATTATAATTTGTTTAGTTGAAATTTTTTTATAGCAAATTGTAAGAAAATTATTATTTGACTTTTAAGAAATTATATATTTTTTATTTTCTTGTTTGTTTCATTGCGTAGTTTATTTCTTTCATCCCAACAAATTATACTTATTATAATTAAATCACCACTTACACCCGGTGAAAATATAAAAAAATAATTTGAAAATGATTTTCACTCACCTGATATATAAATTTGATAAAATAAATAAACAAAATTGAATAAGATGCCACTTCTCTCCGTTTGTTCATTTAAACCATATGTCAAGCATGTGAGGTTTGTTCATAACAAATGCTACGTAACATCTGCTAAATTCTATGTATGAATTTTGTTGTATTTCTCCACAACTTTCTATTCTTAAATAATATTTTTTTTTCAAATTTCAGGGACAATACAACAATGAAAATTTGAAGGAATTATTTGGAGATGGAATCTTCGTAGTGGATGGTGAAAATGGCACCATCAGAGGAAATTGGTGAGCTACGAGTTCTCAGCAAGAGCCTTGAGAAACTATAGCACCAATGTTTTTAAAACAAATGCAACAAAACTTGCCTATATCATTTTGTATAAAGCAAAATCCGATTTGGCCTTCGATATTCAGGTTAATCAATTTTTAGAATTATACTTTGTTTTTTTTATTTAGAAATATAAGACATCATTCAAAAACATCTTTATTGGTTTTCAGTTGGTAAGATAAAATTATTTTATTGATAATGCAGGAACTGTTTATGAGTTCAACAATGGACTCAATCTTTGAAATTGGGTTCGGTGTTGACCTAATGAACTTGGACGGGTCTGTTGATGGGATTAAATTCACAAAAGCTTTCGATAACGCAAGTGTTTACATCGTAAGCCGGTATGTTTATGTTTTCTGGAAATTTAAAAGGTTTTTCAACATTGGCTATGAGGCACAACTCAAGAAGGACATCAACATTATTAATGACTTCATATACAACTTGATTCGTGCAAAAAAAAGAGAATATGGCTGATGCCAAAAGCAATTTGGTAAAATTTTCATTTATATTATTTATATAAAACAAATCTTCATGTACATATTATTTGACATAGCCCAATGTCTAATTTACCGGCCAAGAATGTCTTTTCTAACCACCTTTTTTTTTCTAGTACTTATTTGATTTTAATCGATTGCATTATCATGTAGGAAAAGAAAGAAGACATCATCTCACGATTTATGGCTACAATGGAGCATGATCAAAAAAATATAACTTATGAATATTTAAGAGATATCGTGCTCAACTTTTTTATAGCTGGCAAAGACACCACAGCTGGAACACTATCTTGGTTCATATATTTGTTCTGTAAGCATCCCTCCGTGAAAGAAGAAATTTTTCAAGAAGTAAAAGAAGCTACCCAAGGAGGACAAGATATTTGTTTCAATAAATTCGTTGAGAAAATAACTATAGAGTCTCTTGATAAAATGAAGTACCATCATGCTGCATTATCTGAAACCCTAAGGTTGTACCCATCAGTACCATTGGTAAGCTTCTTAATGATCATAGTAATTCGCTATAAATATGTCAAGGAATTTTTATATTTTATGCAATGTTCTAAAATTTATGAATTTACTGTTATTATATCAATTATTTAATATTATTCTTATATATATATATATATATATATATATATATATATATATATATATATATATATATATATCATGACTTTTTTATTTTTATGTTAACATGTTGCTAGCTAAAGGGACTATATATTTGGTTTATAAAATTTTTAGATGTACAATAGTAGTTAGGTAATATGGTTATTCAGATGCAAAGTTATTCATATCAAATGAAATGTTTTGATTCAACATTTTCTTAAATAATGTTAAGCTATCTTAAATGATCAACATTGGTTAAGATCTCTCTTGTTTTATTATTTGTTTTAATCATCAGATAGCTTGACATTTTGTTGTTAGCAGATTTTCCTGATATCAAGATGTCATGATAATATGAATTAAATAAAATCTATATAAGTGTAATTAAATGATATCATTAAACCAAATCACTGCATTTACTAATAGCATAACATTATATAGTATACATTAATTTCCAAATAACCCCATATTTAATTATTATTAGTAAATTCTAATCATAAATGAGTTAGAAAGATTTGGTTTTAGATATCAGCAAAAATGTAATTTAGTTCTTGAGAAGTGTTTTTGGTCCTGAAAGCTTAAGCTGGCCAACCTTAATCCTGCTCAATTGCTTTTTAATCTTGGGCAATATTAATCAACTTACTTCTATGAAGTTTTTCTTTTTCTTTTAATGACCTTATTATATAATAAGATAATTTGCATTGCATTGTATGCATGTAGAATTCAAAGAGCTTCTTCTCTGATGACACTTTACCTGATGGGTTCAATGTTAATCGAGGAGACGTTGTGTTCTACATGCCTTATTCCATGGGTAGAATGGAAATACTATGGGGTGATGATGCTAAAAATTTTCAACCAGAGAGATGGCTAGATGATGATGAGTCAGTCCGAAATGAAAGTCCTTTTAAGTTTACAGCATTCCAGGTAAAAAGCAAAAAAATTAACTAGTTTTTAAACGTTGATCAATTTAATTTTTTTTTTAAATGGCTTGTTTCATTTTTTTTACTCAATTTACTATAAGTAGGAGGGAAAAAAATGTAAGAACTAACTGATTTCTTTACTAAAAATAGGTGTAAATTAAATAAAGTAGGAAATCTAATGTTTTACATCTTTTATTTAATACAAAGATTTTGAATTTACTTTATATCAATTTAACAAAGTGTTGGTTGAAGCTAAATTCAACTTTTGATTTGTATGGGACTCTTACCTTTGAAACTGTTAGTTCAATCCGTGTCTTATTGTTCTGAATCTACATCGTGATGCAGGTTGGACCTCGTATATGCTTAGGAAAGGACTTCGCATATACATAGATGAAGACATTCGCAGCTATCCTCCTCCATTTTTTCAAGTTTAAACTTAGCTCCAAGAGCAATGATGTCCGTTATAAAACTATGATAACTCTTCACATAGATGAAGGCCTTTATGTGCATGCATATCTTAGATGAATATGCGTCAATTACTTGTGCTGGAAATTATGTTTAACCCAAAAACATATAAAGTGCATTTCCTTAAATTTACACTATTCTTCGAATGAAGGAAAATCAAGGAAATGAAATGAATGAAGTCCAAATAATTTGTGGTTTGAATATTTATTAATGGTTATTGATTTGAGCTTTTCAAAATGTTTAACCTTACACAATTTATCCCATTAATGTCGTGAATTATTCTTAAAAATTTGCTTAGCCATAAGTAGAAAAAGATGTTTCTTACAATTAGGAAACATTATTTTATTATTATTATTATTATTATATATATATATATATAATTGTTCCAACCACATCAAGTCAAAAGAAGTTTTTTTTGTATAAAAAAAAATATTGACATTAGTTTTTTAAACTTCATTTGATTGTCTTATCAAGCAGAGGTGAGACTTCACTAGTGGCATCTCTATCTTGCATGAAATATTACTTATCCTCAATTGATAATGGAGATCAAATTATGGTTAGATAATACTATCTTTGAGTTGACCAAACTGATTCCTGTGAACTCGAGCGATTGACGGTAGTCCAAACTTGTGGTATGAGGCATCTTCCATCAATGATGTCTTAAATAAAAATTTGAGTACTATAGGCAATGTTCTAAATAATGCATTAATGATGACATATCAAAGTTTTGACAGAAAATTGGCTTGGGAATTCCCATTTAACCAATTGGGAATTCAAATAACCATTACTTCCCATTTATAGCATTGGAGCAAGGTCATACTCAGGCTCTATGAACCATACAATGAAGTTTGGGGTTGAGGGTCGATTTGGGATTAGATGAAGAAAATTCCTTAAGAGGTTATTCATCATGCCATAAAGAAAAAGAAGGCCATCAAATGATAGCACGCTTACTTCCTGTTGAGCACATATTTCAAGGCATACAAAGAAACAAAGCATCACCATGTTATATATCGATTTAAGAAGAAGGTGGGAGTAGAGGAATGACATTGAGTGGGTTAAGTAGAAGTCTTCCCTCTTTGCAGAATTGTAAAAAAAAAAGGGTACTCACTTGAGGCATAACAAGTTTGTGAGGCTACCAATATTACTATGATGGAAGAGTTCTAGTTAACATCAACTTCTCTGGCTATGTTAGTGAATTAAAATGATAAGTGGAAAGGGAGAATCAAGAGGTGAAGAAATCCATCTCTAAATAAATCACTTACTCTCAACGTTATTTGGCTTATAGGAAGTGGATTCAAAGAAATTAGTGTTGATACGAGAGACAACATGAGGAGGTTGAATGCTTTCTTGGATGCTTGTGAGTATAATAAGAGATCTCTAGTTAAGTATTTCTAGCCATTTACAAATAGAATATTTTAAGTAAATGCTACCTTTGCAAATGCTCTAGCTGAGAAGGCTTTGCAAGTTGAGTAGATTGTTGATCCCTTGAGCTCACAAGTTTGGCAAGCTCACTAATATTTTTGTAAGTTGAGTATTACAACACCATGAACTATGATGGACTAATAAACATATCAAGATGGATTCAACCCACTTTATCAAGAAAAAATTCATATAAAATTTCATGACAATAACAAGTGAAAATTAAACTTCAACTTCATATTATATATTCTACTGTTAATTTGGAGATTATTAAATCGTAACTATTTAATGTGAGGGCAGTATGCTTTATATTTTAATAGATTATCTACATACTCACATTCTCACCTTAAATTTTTATTTTTAACTTATAAATAATAATTGTAATCATTCATAATGCTTTATAATAAAATTTTTATCATATTAATTTTATATATATATATATATATATATGTATTTAAAATGCCTATATTTTTTATATCCCTAAATTCATTATTCTCTATGTATGATGCCTCCCATTGTTGAGCTAGGGGGACAATTGTCAAAGGCTTGTTAGAATTCCATGGAACATAATAGATTTTCAAAACTAGTTTCACTTAGGATTTCCCTAAATTATGATTGGAACTTTTCACACTCTTTGTCCTCCATCTCCATGCCCATTGATATAAGCTATTTAGATTTAATTTATCACATTCATTAAAAATCCATTCAAAGCTTTCTAAGTTCCTACTATCTAATATTTTGTGAAAGGTCTTTGTTGCATTTTCTATGAAAACCTTCCTATCAATCAAAAGGTTTCAGATTCACATAATATGTGTATGAGTTTATCCAACTTGACCTAAATGTCTCAAAAAAAAAATAGTTATGACATTCATTACTTTCTTTTTGAATTGCAATAAATATGATTGTGGATTGGGTAAATAGCATGTGCTCTTGTAAATTGCATTAAATATGAATGTAGATTAGGAACGTAGTAGGAGCTGTTGTACTTTAGATTTTTAGGTGTCTACTTGAGATAGTTTTTCAGTGAATAATGCTGTTTGATTATAATTGTTTAATTGTTAGAAAGTATGAGCTGTCATAGTCCTAGACCGCTCAAAGGTGTTAACATCAGAGATCCCAAAATATGGGTAGGGTGATGTGTAACTCGAATAAAAGATTGACCAACTAGCAAATTTTGATAGTGGCAAACGCTATCATATAGTAGCAAAGGTGGAATTGAGAAAAGATTAATTGAGTTAAGAGTTATTGGCAATACAACTATGTGGGAGATAATAACAAGAATATATAAGGAAGTAAGGTAATTTTTCATGGAAGCTAAAAAAAGCATGGGTTGCAAGACCATAAGGCTGGTATTAGTTTTAGGAGTTGCGATGATAGATGAAATTATGGTATGATAGCTAAGCATTTAATGGTTTGTGGTGTTGCTAGGCATGGATTGGAAGTTAGAATGATGCATGGATTACAATTGGTTTGTGATTTTGAATAGGTTAATTATGAGGATAAGCTGGGATGATTTAAGAACATATATAATAATTATAATATCATCAAGACTTTCTTGTGATTTGCAAAGATAGGCTTTATTCATATCAGATGTAATATGATGAGAGGCGTCATTGTTGAGGAGTGAAGAAGATTGTGAGGAACAAATATTGGTGGTGCCAGGATTTGCTTCAAAAGGTGCATATATCCCCATCAAGCATTTTACAGTGTAGCATTCATGTGTAGTATGAAACTTATTTTTATAGAATTGACACACTAAGTTGAGGTTTTTGGTTCTGTGTAGGTTAGCTAAAGACACTTGATTTTATTGCATATGGTATTTTAATTTGGATGTTTTTGAACCCATCCAACCATGATTTGGTTGAACTCATTCATTTGTGAGTTATTAGATATGATTGAGGAATGTCGTTCCCTCATGGGTTTTGTTATGGAAATCTTTGTATTCAACTAATTTGTTATGGAGAGCTTTGAATGAGATGGGCTATTCATTTGTAGTACATGTGGTGCTGCTTTCAAATGCTTATAGCCATTTTAATTTCTAGATTTCTAACTCATCTTTAAACTCATTCAATCAAGTGAATAAATATAAATAAAGTTTTGATTAACTTTATATATTTCAAATAAATATGTAAAATAAAAAATTAATACTTCTCATGTATATTTTAATTGAACCACATATTTACATTGAATTTAATATTTTTTTTTGGACAATTTTGACCACTATTCTTTTGCTATTTAAAAAAAATTACTGAAAAGGTATTATAGAAAGCAGATATAAAACTGTCCCAAACTAAGCCTAAATATTAAAAGTTAAAATCTTGTTTTTTTTTATTATATATAGATTTTTATAAATAATGAACGTTACTAATCAATTTACACATCGGCCAACAATATTAATTTGTTTTAGGCCCTATTTAGAATCTTCTCTACTTTCGTGAATAGACCTTTGTTGTCAAGCTAAAATTAAGTAATCCATAATGATATTAGCTGGGCCGATAAGAGCCTGTGAGGTGGCTGACGACACTTTTCCCTCCTCTTGTTTTGACTCATGAGCTTGACTTAATTAATCATGTTTCCATTTTGCCTTATAAATCAAGCATCACAACTTCTCTTTCTTTCAATTTCAAATCAACAAACTCAAGAAATGGGCCATTCTCTGCTGTCATGGCTAAATTCCTACAACCAATAATAATACTTGTGCTGGTTTTGGTTGCCATCAAAATCATTGGAATACATGGATTTTGGTGGAGGAAAGCAAAGAAGAGATACCATCCGATTGCTGGAACTATAGTCCATAAGTTTCTGAACTTTAGAAGATGTCCAGATTACCTCACAGATATCACTCGCAAATACAAAACTTTCAGACTGTATGCTCCTTTTCATAATCTTATCTACACCACAGACCCTGCAATCGTGGAGTACATATTAAAAACCAACTTCAAAAACTACGGCAAGGTGATTTACTAATCAATTCATATGTTTCTTCAGTTTCTTATAATTTAAGTGTTAGAAGAGCTTAGTTTGCATTGATGGGAATGAATCATCTCCTTACAAAACTTTGTAAGCCGGAGTAGAATAAAGAGTAATCGGAACAAGTTTTAAAAAGCCTTATGTTCTATTTGTTTATCTGCTTATCTTATATTTATATATCAAATATGTCCTTTTTTGGGAAAAATATTTTATGCTTTTTTAGAATACATATCATATGAATTCGTTATTAAGTTTGAATTTTAATTTAGTACTCAACTTAACTTAGCCCATTAGTTGGTGACATTGTTATTTTTTTTATACAAATTGCATTAAATGTGATGCTGGATTGGGTAAGTAGCATGCGCTCTTGTACTTTTTTTTATTGCATTAAATATGACTTTAGATTAAGTAACATGTGCTCTTGTACTTTTGATTTTCTAGGTGTATGTTTGGGATAATTTCTTTTGTGTTTAATTCTGTTTGATTATAATTTGTTTAATTGTTAGAAAAATTTTATAGCAAATTATAAGAAATTTATTATTTGACTTTTAAGAAATTATATTCTTTTCCTTTCTTGTTTGTTTCATTGCGTAGTTTACTTCCTTCCATCTCAACAAATTGTATTTATTATAATTAAATCACCACTTATACCCGATGAAAATATAAAAAAATAATTTGAAAATGATTTTCACACTCACCTGATGTATAAATTTGATCAAATAAATAAATAAAATTGAATAAGATGCCACTTGCCTCCATTCGTTCATTTAAAGCACATGTCAAGCTAACGTCTGCTAAATTTTATGTATGAATTTGTATTTCGCCACAACTTTCCCTTCTTAAATAATATTTTTTTGCCAAATTTCAGGGACAATACAACTATGAAAATTTGAAGAAATTATTTGGAGATGGAATCTTCGCGGTGGATGGTGAAAAATAGCGTCATAAGAGAAAATTGGCGAGCTACGAGTTCTCAGCAAGAGCCTTGAGGAACTATAGGACCAGTGTTTTGAAAGCAAATGCAACAAAACTTGCCTATATCATTTTTTATAAATCAAAATCTGATGTGGCCTTCGATATTCAAGTTAATCAATTTTTAGAATAATACTCTTTATTTTTTATTTAGAAATAAATGGCATCATTCAAAAGTTTCTACTTTGGTTTTCAATAGGTAAGATAAAATTATTTTAATGATAATGCAGGAACTGTTTATGAGTTCAACAATGGACTCGATCTTCAAAATTGGGTTCGGTGTTGACCTAATGAACTTGGATGGGTCTGTTGATGGGATTAAATTCACAAAAGCTTTTGATAAACGCAAGTGTTCACATCCTAAGCCGGTATGTTGATGTTTTCTGGAAATTTAAAAGGTTTTTCAACATTGGCTACAAGGCGCAGCTCAAGAAGGACATCGATGTTATTAATGACTTCATATACAACTTGATTCGAGCAAAAAAAGAGGATATGACTAGTGCCAAAAACAATTTGGTATATCTTTTATTTATATTATTTATATATAACAAATCGTCATGTACATTATTTTACATAGCCCACCATCTAATTTACCGGCCAAGGTTTGCTTTCTTACTACCTTTTTTTACTTTAGTACTTATTTGATTTAGATGCCTTGCATTATCACGTAGGAAAAGAAAGAAGACATCATATCACGATTTATGGCTGAAATGGACCATGATCCAAAAATATAACTTACGAATATTTGAGAGATATTGCGCTCAACTTTGTAATAGCTGGCAAAGACATCACAGCTGGAACATTATCTTGGTTCATATATTTCTTGTGTAAGCATCCCTCCATGCAAGAACAAAATTTTCAAGAAGTAAAAGAAGCTACCCATGCAGGACAACAAATTCATATCAGTGAATTGGCTGAGAAAATAACTGAAGAGTGTCTTGAGAAAATGAAGCACCTTCATGCTGCATTAGTCGAAACCCTAAGGTTGTACCCATCAGTACCAATGGTAAGCTTCTTCATGATCAAACTCATTCGCTATAAATATGTCAAAGAATTTTTATATTTTATACACTGTTCTAAAATTTATGAATTAACTGTTATTACATCAATTATCTAATATTATTGTAATATATCATCATCATCATCATAACTTGTATATTTTTATGTCAACATGTTACTAGCTAGAGGGACTATATATTTGGTTTATAAAATTTTTAGATGTACAATATCAGTTAGGTAATAGGGTTATTCAGATGCAAAGTTATTCATATCAAATGAAATGTTGCGATTCAATGTTTTCTTAAATAATGTTAAACTATCTAGAATGATCAACATTGGTTACGATTTCTCATTTTATTATTTTTTTAAATCATTAGATAGCTTGAGATCTAGATGTCAGCATATTTTCCTTATATCAAGATGTCATGAAAATATGAATTAAATAAAATCTATATAAGTGTAATTAAATGATATCATTAAACCAAGTCACTGCATTTACTTATAGCATAACATTATATATTATACATTAATTGCCAAACAACCCCATATATAATTATTATTAGTAAAATTTAATCATAGATGAGTAAGAAAGATTTAGTTTTAGACATCGACACAAATGTAATTTAGTTTTTGAGAAGTGTTTTTGGTCCTGAAAACTTAAGCTGGCCAACCTTAATCCTACTTAATTGCACTTTAATCTTAGGCAATGTTAATCAACTTATTTCTATGAAGTTTTTCTTTTTCTCTTAATGAATTTATTATATTATAAGATAATTTGTGTTGCATTGTATGCATGTAGAATGTGAAGAGTTGCTTCTCTGATGACACTTGACCTGATGGGTTCAATGTTAATAGAGGAGACGTGTTCTACATACCTTATCCCATGGGTAGAATGGAAATACTATGGGGCGATGATGCTAAAAATTTTCAACCAGAGAGATGGCTGGATGATGATGGGTTAGTCCACAATAAAAGTCCTTTTAAGTTTACAGCATTCCATGTAAAAAGTAAAAATTAACTAGTGGTCAAAAGTTGATCAATTTAAGTTTTTTCTAAATGACGTGCTTCCTTTTTTTTTTGCTCAATTTGCTATAAGAAGGAGAAAAATAAATTAAAATATAAGAACTAATTGATTTCTTTACTAAAAAATAGGTGTAAATTAAATAAAGTAGGAAATCATATGTTTTACATCTTTTATTTGATACAAAGATTTTGGATTTACTATATATTAGTTTAATAATGTGTTGGCTGAAGCTTAAATCAACTATTAATTTGTATTAGACTTTTTCCTTTCAAACAGTGAGATCAATCCATGTCTTATTACTCTTAATCGATATCGTAATGCAGGCTGGACGTCGTATCTGCTTAGGAAAGAACTTTGCATATACACAGATGAAGATATTCGCAGATGTCCTCCTCCGCTTTTTCAATTTTAAACTTAGTTGCAAGAGCAACAATGTCCATTATAAAGCTATGATAACTCTTCACATTGATCAAGGCCTTTATGTTCATGCATATCTTAGATGAATATGTGTCAATTACTTGTGCTTTCAATTCTGTGTAACCCAAAACTATATGAAGTGCATTTCCTTGAATTTACACTATTTTTTGATTGAAGGAAAACCAAGGAAACGAAATGAAGTCCTAATAAAATGTGGTTTGATTATTTTTTAATGGTTATTGATTTGAGCCTTTAAAGTTTATTTTAAATATTTTGGTTCATGTTGGTTCATGTAAATGCCAGCATCTACATTTATACAATCTTAAAATATATTTATTTTACTGTTCCTTTGAAAGATTTTTTTTTTTGGTGGTATAACTTCTCTTTTATTTTGATTTAAAAATTAATTTTAATTTTCTCTAAATCAATGTTATCTTTTTTCTAGATTTTCTAAAACAAATGAAAAATTAGATGATTTTCTGTTGTAACTTTTTCATTTTTGTTAAAGTTAGATGATTTACTTTAAGGAAATACAAAAATATAACACAACAACACAAAAAATCTTGAGGAATAAATTAAGAGAAACAAGGGAAATAAGAGCCTTCCAAAATGTTTAGCCTTGCACTGTTTATCCCATTAATGTTTTATAATAGACCCTTATAAACTCAATATTGAATTTATCTCCAAAATTTGCTTAGCCATTAGTAGAAAAATATGCTTCTTACAATAAAGAAAAATTATATATATATATATATGATCACAATAGAAAGATATATTGTGATATATACATTTTATCATTTTTATTGTTGATCACAATAGAAATGTATGGATATATTTCTTAAAACACAAGTTAGATGTGTTTGATTTTTTCAAGAAATGAAAGATCATGGTTGAGAATGAGACATGTTTAAAGCTGAAATATCTCAGATCAAATAATGGTGGTGAGTATCGTGACATAAAGTTCAGAGAGTATTGTGCTTTGAATGGGATCAGACATGAATTCACTGTTTCATGGAAATCACAACATAATGGTGTTGTAGAGAACATGAGTGAGGCAATGTCAATTTAAACTCCTTTAGGTAGTCATTTTCAACTATCTAAGGAACAATCGCCTAGATTCAAAGTAGTACAAGAACAGATTAAGAGGACTTTATACGCTTTAGCAGTTGAAAGTTTAATATATGTTACAATCTGTACAATATCAGTTATAGTATATGCAATGGGTGTAGTCAGCAGATTCATGAGTGACCCAAACAAACTTCATTAGGAGATGGTTAAGTGGATTTTTTGATACTTGAGATGATCAATTGACAAAGCACTTTGTTATGGATGTGCAAGGGTTGAACTGCAAGGATATATAGATTCTGATCTTACTAGAAATCTTCAGGGTAGGAGGGGAACAACTGGTTATATTTTCACTTTATGAAAGATAACAATAAGTTGGGTTTCCAAGTGACAAAAGGTTATTGCGCTCTTAACTACAGAAGCTGAGTACATTACTATCATGAAGGATAGCAAGGAGATGATATGGTTGTAAAATTTTACAACGGAACTTGGAAAAAGACAAAGGAATGGGAAGTTGCATAATAACAGCATTAGTGCTATTTATCTAGCCAAAAATGTTGCATTCCATAATAGGATGATCATATCCAACTTCAACATTATGTCATTAGATCACTTCTAGAAGTTGATCAATTGTCTTTGGAGAAGATACACATAACTCAAAATCCCGTAGACATGCTGACGAAGATGCTGATAGTCGATAAACTAAAACTGTGTGTAACTTCAGTTAGTTTTCAAAAGGCTAAGGACATGCATGAGCCACATTACATGTATATAATTGGTGCTACATATCAGGAGAATGAGTGATCGCAATCAATTTTCAAGTGAGATATTATATTTATGTGTGGAATCTGACTGTGTAGATCAATAGGATTGTATAGCTAACTCAAACCTCAAGTAAGTCAGTCGAGCTCATCGAGGGGTTGTAAGTCAGCAAGGCCGCACACCCCCCCCCCCCCCCCAAAAAAAAAAAATATCAGTGCAATTGTAAAACACTATGATATTATATACTCTAGCATTGTAGCTTTGTATACTTGTGCTAGTTGGAGATAGAGAGCAAAGCACCACGGTGCTCCAAACCCTGGTACTACAGTGCTGCTAGTCAGGGTGGAGATAGAGAGTGAAGTGCTGCGGTGTTCCAAATCTCTAGTTGCGGTGCTACAAGTCGGGCTTATCAATTTTTTTTTCTCATTTTTATATTTAACTTAAAGGGTTGCGTCCCTTTGGGTGGTTAATGTATGTCTCTTTGTTAGTTCTATATGAGAATGATCTAAGGAGTGAAGAGAGACAATGGTATGAGAATGATCTAAGGAGTGAAGAGAGACAATGGAGAGAGAGAGAGAGAGAGAGAGAGAGAGAGAGAGAGAGAGAGAGAGAGAGAGAGAGAGAAGAGAGGAGAGAAGAGATATGTACAATTTCTGCCATTTTCATAATGAATTTTTGGAGTGGTGTGATTTCATGATTTTTTCCCCATTTTGAGTTTTTCCATGTTACATCCTGGTATTCTTTCTTTTTCGTTGTATTTTCTCTTTCTTGTTTATATTTGTTGTGTGGTGCTTATTTCCAGCAACCCAAATGATATAACTGCTAGCAGGAAAAAAAACCTTCATAGCTTTTCAAGTAATTATAGTCTATAACATATTTTCTATATCACAACAAATATTATGATGAGATTTTTTTGTTGAAGGAAAAAAACTTATATCCTTAACTAGTTTAATAGAAGAAAAAGGCAACCAATCAGAGCCCTTTAAATCACCAAACTCTTAGGATGCATTTGAGATAACTTTTTAGTAGTTTTAATTTGAGGTTAATACTTTGATATTTAAAATTAATGAGAGATGTTTGTGGGGATAGAGATTGACCTGATTAATATCTCATGATTCCATTATTCCATGAAAATCAATGATCTTAGTCTAACAACGTTAGATATCCATAGGTTGTAAAGTTCAGGGAATATGATTAACCATCATAGATTATCTTCTCTCAACTATCCCAAGTAGATCAAGATGATTTTATATAAATTTTAATTTATTATGATTTTTGTATTTAATTAATTTAGTGGACTTATTAGCATAGGAGCCAACCCAAATGTGATTTGATTTGGAGGTGTTAGCTTTCATAATTAATTTTTATTGCAGTTGTTTATAATTAATCTTATAGGCTGTGCAACAATTAGGGATTCTAACAACCTATTTGAGGCAGTGGCAGCTTAATGTAAAACTTATTAAAGCTATGTAATATATTGAACTTTTATCACTTACTAGTGAAGGAAAAAAAAAGAAAAAAACTACATTAACATAGTAAGCATATACGCAATATAATGTTATGGTTCAATGTTAAAATATTAATATAATGTACAAAATTAATATTTCCTCGCTACATATACACAATATACTTTTCTAGCCTCAATTGTTAAAATTGTACTTCAATAAAATCAACCATAATATTTTGGGATCTTTAATTTAAAAAATAAAACATAAATAAAGGCAAGTTGGTGTTAGAACAAGCGATTGGCTATCATTCTAAACCGCAGTCCACCTAAGCTTAACGCTGGCAAAGGGCTTGAGCAAGTTCGTTCAAATACCAACTTTGGTGATTTTTAAGATTTTTTTAAAAGATGGTGAATTAAATTAAAAAAATAATAATGGTTATTATTTTTAAAATTTGTCCAATTAAAATTCAAAACTAAGAAATAATTCATATGACATATATTCTAAAAAAATCTAATTGGTTCATAAAATATTTAAAAAAAGAGATATTTGATATATAAACAAAAGATAAGTAGATAAACAAACAAAATATATGACTCATTCCCTATCAATGCTGATAAAGGTAGACTAGGTAGTGCTACACGCAACACTACACCTAATTTCATAACTGCTCCACAATCTCCACCATCTAATTTTGGCTACTGCACAAAGCAAGTTCAAACCTGTTCCACTCTCACTGTTGTCTGGCTCCTCTGTCTGCTCTGCATCCTGCTGAAGATGGAAATTAAATGTTGTCTCATTATCATGGAAGGTCTTCTTCAGCATTTGGAATTTGTAGCTTTCTACTAATATAAATACATCTACATTCCAGTTGTGTGAAATAGATATGCATACAATATGTAGCTGAAATCAAAAATAGTTCGAAGGAAAAGTTTTCTCCTTTGTTTATCTTGTTTTGTGTTTACTGCTCTACTGCATTCCTTAAGGATTTCAACATGGTATCAGAGCTCTTTGCTTACATCTTCATCTATAGCTCCTCTAATATTCAGCTTCCTTCTTGATGTCTTCCACTGGTAACTCTTTCACTGCCTCTCTTGTGATCAACAATAGCACCAACAATATGATAGAAGTCCAAATCCTTGCTTCTCAGAAATTTCTTATGAATAATAACAAAAATATTGTTCACTCATACTTAACTTTTGATAACCACCCCACTTGATGAGCTCAAGTTCCAAGGTCTTCAAAGCAAATGGCTTCTATGGCTTCCTAGACGACACTACTCCACCACCTAATAAATATATATCCAGCTCAGATGGTGTTCCCTCTCTTAATCCTCTCTACATTCAATGGATGCTAGTCGATCAGAACTTAACAGCCACTCTATACTCTATAATTTCTCTTCTCTTCTACCATATATTCTCAATCTTTAGACTAGTTATGAAGTTTGGTTAACCATTGACAAAAGGCTGCAATCAACAAATCGATATCATATACTTCAACTCAAAAATGAACTTCATCATATCACCATGTAGGATATGTCTATGACACAATATTTGTCACTAATTAAATCCAAAGTTGATGTTATAAATGCAGTTGGCAGCACCATTGATTCTTAGGACATTATCTTATATACCTTGAATGGTCTACCATCATCCTACAATGCATTCAAAACCTCCATACATACAAAGTTGTACCCAATTCATCTTGATGATTTATACTCCATATTATATAGTGAAGAAATTAACTTAACTGCTGAAGCTCTACAGGATGTCCATCGATTGGATCCCCTGAACCTACAATTGCTCTCACTACCATCAGAGGAAGAGGTAGAGGTAGATTTGTTGTTGCTCGTGGTTGTCCTTATGCCCGTGGAGGTCATGCTTCTAGAAGAGATCTTCAACATTGAGGTCGTGCTTTTGGTAGAGGTTATGTTTAATGTCAAATATGTCTCAAACGTGGACACAATGTTGTTGCTTGCTAGTTTAGAGTTGACCTCAGTTACTAACCACAACCCTCCACAACTCTTTCAACCACCACAAACTCTTCACCTTAGGATTGGTATCTTCACATTGGGGCATCCGCTCATCTTACAGTCGACTCATCCAATCTTCAAACAACTCAACCATATTTTGGTAACCATCATGTGTATGTTGGTAATGGACAAACCTTACCAATTGTTTCCACTGGTCAAGGAATTCTCCTCACTCCATTTCATAAGCTACTTTTGCATCATCTATGTCACATTCCTCATTTAACTCATATATATTATCAGTCAAACAACTAGCTAAAAATAACAATTGCTCAATTTTGTTTAACTCTCATGATTTTCAAATCAAGGATTCAAAGACCAATTCAATTCTCCTCCAAGGTCCCAATCATAGTGGTTTATATCCCATCTCTCTCATAAGTATAGCTTCAAGCTCTCCATCAACTCACCTCTCCATCGTTTCCAACCAATCTATATGGCTTAAGAAGCTCGGGCATTCACATGCTGCTATAATTTCTACCATATCTTCTAAATATCCTTATATATCTACAATATCATCCTATGTTATGTGTAACTCATTTGCTTAGTCTAAATTTCATAGATCCAGTTTTTTCTTTCTCTACTACTGTTTCATTTAAATCATTACAACTTGTTCAATTTGATGATTGGGTTCCATCCCTTGTATCTTCATCTAATGAATTTTGTTATTATGTTATTTTTATGGATGATTTCTCTCATTATACTTGGATATACCCAATGTTGAAAAAATCAGATACCTTTTTACATTTTAAATAATTTAAAATTATGGTTGAAAAACAACTTGGTGCTCAATTACTTGCATTCCATTCAGCATATGGTACAAAATATGTAAATAATGTTTTCAAGTCCTTTCTCATCCAACATGGCATCAAACATCAACTAAGTTGTCAATATAGTCTTCAACAAAGTGATCTAGCTGAACGCAAACATCGTCACATCCTTGAAACTACACAAACTTTAATTTGCTGCTTGATGCTAATTTGCCATATCACCTTTGGGTATATGCTGCTCTTATTGTAGTTTATCTCATAAGCTGCCTTCCACCTCATACACATCACAAACTTACACCTAAGGCCCTACAATATATTTTTCTAGGTTATGCTAAAGCTTTATAAGGCTATCTCTATCTCAATTTGGCAACTGGCAAAATCCGCACTGCTATTGTTTCATTCAATGAACACATCTTCCCATTTCAACAATCTTCTTCTTCTAAAATACATCTAACCCCTACTCATTCAATCTTATATACTCCTCCCCTCACTCTTGTTCCACCACCCAAGTCCAATGCTTTCTTATATCAAATTTTGACTACACCACCAACAACTCCCACTCCAACAAACACTTCTCCCATTCTCTCCATCCACACTTCACACCATCTTTTAACAGCAACTTATGTTCAGATACTTCTAGTGCCCAACCAACAATCTCCCCACTAGAATTCCAAAAGCACCCCATGATTACCTGATTTCAAATTGGTTATCTCAAACCATGCTCAATTCTCATTCTGCTTCACTCTACTATCCCCTCTACCAATCCCACCTGTTACACTTCTATAGTTAAATTTCCTTAGTGGCATAAAGAAATGTCCAATGAGTTTTAGGCATTACCAACCGAAGGTACTTCGAATTTATCTCCCCCCCCCCCCTCCAAAAAAAAATACTCAAAATATTCTTAGGAGCAAGTAGTTGTTTTGAACCAAATTAAATGATAACTATTCACTGGAAATGTACAAAGCTCTTCTCATTGCACAAGGATATAAACAACATTATGTTTTGGATTTTACTGAAACCTTTAGTCCCGTAGAAAACTTGTAAACCATTCATGTTTTTTGTTCATAGTTATTTATAATGATCGATTCAAATGCGTTCCTACATGACAAGCTATTAAGAAAAGTATACATGGCTCAACCACTAGGATTTAAAGACTCTAATCATCCTACATGCATTTGTCAACTCAATAAGGCTCTTTATAGATTAAAACAGACTCCTCGACAATGGTTCTCACCCTTCACAAATTTTCTCATCTAATGGGGCTTTACATTTAGCACTGTGGATCCTTCTCTACTCATTTATTCATCTCAACATATTTCTCTTTATTTGCTTATCAATACTAATGGGAAATCATTCCAACACCCTATTCAAATTGCTTACTGATCTCCACAATCATATTTAGCTCAAAAACCTTGGCAATCTGAACACATTCCTTGGGCTACAAGTGCAACAATCTACTATTGGATTCTTTCTACATCAATTGAACTACGACACTTCAATTCTCAACAGAGTTAGTATGTCTACCTACAAATCATTACGAAATCATGTATCGAGCAAACATGATACCTCCCCAACTACGCTTAAACTATTCTCTAATTCTCAACTCTACTGTCACCTTGCAGGCTCATTATAGTATCTCACCATCACTTAGCCTGATCTTGCATTTGCTGTAAATCAAGTCTGCCAACATGTGCATAGTCCTCTTAAAAAATATTTTCAAATGCTTTATCATATCATTCGATATATTAAAGGTATACTTCATCTAGGTTTGCCTATCACTCAAGGAAATATTGTTCTTAAAGCCTTTGTAGATGCTGACTAGTCTGGAGATATATTGGATCGAAAATCCACTATAGGGTAATGTGTATTTCTTTGAACAAACCTCATCAATTGGTGTGTTAAGAAGCAATTAACGGTGTCCCGTTCCTCCACCAAATCTGAATATTGAGCCCTATCTATAGGAGCCACAAAAATCATTTGGCTCCGCAGACTACTTACCAATATAAAATGTGTAAGGATATCCTAATATAAAATGTTTTTTCAAGGTTTAAAAGTTTTAGATATGTGTTTGGATTAGTTTCAAAATTATACTAATCCCAACACAAACTCAAAAGTCTTCAAGTTCATCCTATGCATTTTGCATTAGAATAACCTTCATTAAATTTTTTCCTTTAAATTAGATAAAAATTATGTAAGAATATTCTGATGCAAAAATATCAAGATGAATTTTAAAATCCTTAATTTTACTCTATGATTAGTGTTGCATATAATATATTTATAAATTAATTTCAAATAGATGGTAAATTTAAGTCATATAATATTAATTTCTGTATGTTGTCAGGAAATTGGCAAAACCTAACGCTATGTTCCTGCTTAGTCCCACCTAAATGTTCTAATCGTTCTAATGGGTTACTTTAGCTTCAGCAATCAAACATTTTGGAAGAAAATAAAACAACTTTTAAAGAGGAACTATAAATAAAAGAACCATAAATCATTACTTTACCTTTGGCAACCAAACATTTTGGAAGAAAATAAAAGAACTATAAATAATTACTTTAGCTTTGGCAACCAAACCAAATAGAATTTTATTTTATATTAAAATATAAGCAAATCATAACAAAAAAAAAAGATAGTGATTCCTAACATCCTTTTATCAATTAATTTAAATTAATTTACCAGCTGATAGCCTGATAGGATTTTTTTTTTTTCGGTCTTATTTATATTCCTTCTATTTTCTTCCAAAATATTGGGTTGCCAAAGCTGAAGTAACCCATTAGAACGATTAGAACATTTAGGTGGGAGTACTGCCTAACAACCTTTACTTTTAAGTGGGAACATAGTGTTAGGTTTTGCCAATCTTGTGACAAAGTATATAATTAATATATGATTTAATTTTATGATTTATTTGAAATTAGCATAGTTTAGAATATAAATACAAATTAAATTTAATGAATTAAAATTCAATTAATTAATAATCGAATCTAAATAAGTTAAGATTAAAGCAAAATAAAGATTAATTAATATTAAATTAAAATATAATAAAATTGTAAAATAAAGCTAAATTATTAAACTTAAATAATTATAATTAATTGATTAAAATTTAATTAAAAATGAAAATAATCATTAAAAATATAAAAATATAAATTAAATTAATATTAAATTATAAAAATTTTAAATCAATAATCTATAAGTTAAATTAATTAAAGATCAACAGTCAATAATTAAATTTAATTAAATAGGTGATTGTTGGGTAAGCCAGGCTTACGAGACATCCCTGGTTTAACAAAGGCAGTCACTATTCAGCCTAAATAATCAATGATAAATCATTAATAAAATTCTTAGAAATTACAGCTTTATACCCTTATGCTTGATTTCTTTTAGAAAGGAAAATGTGTGTTAGATTGAAAGCTCATAAGGACCAAAATACTTAATTAAAATGCAAGACTTCTATGCAATCAATTCTATCATTTATGGAGGAAGGGTAGCATTATAATTATGGGCCCTAGGACTTGGGTTAGTGACTTCTGCACTTTGAAGCCACTAACTAACATGTTTCTTTAAAATCTAAAATAAAACAACTCAAACAAATAAAATCTACTGAAATTTGATTAATGAAATTTTAAAAATATTAAAAGTTAAACCCAAATCAAAACCTCCCTTGACTTATAACCAAAAAACAACTTCAAATCAAAATAACTCAAACCATCAAACCCCTTTGGACATATCAAAGTCACACAGCTTGTACACACACTAGAACATTTTTGCTAGGATCGTCGAGTCTAGTCTTAGGCTAGGCCATAGTGTGTTTAGTGTGATGCAGGTACCTTTGTTTGGAGGATACCCTTAATGTGTTTGTTTACTTTCAGTACTCTTGATGTAATGGCATATATGCATAATTACATTTATGTTGGTGCACTTTAATTTATTAAATCACATAAACATACACTATATTCATGCATGCATATGCATTTATGTTGTCTTTTATTTTATTATGAAAGAGAATCAAAGTAGAATGTATCAAGGATGCTTATAAAAGTAAAGATTCAAAGTAGAATGTATCTATGTGCAAATATATATGCAAATAATCAAATATAAATGTAAAGTGTTAGAAGTGGTAAAGAATTAAAGATATTTGCTTATGTATATATATAGAGTTCAAAAAGATAATTTCCTCTCTTTTGGATGGTATTCCCTTTTGGAATTCTATAAGAAAATATGAAGACAGAAGATGATAAGCAAGTATATTCAAATCTACATGTTTCATAGGTATGAAAATCCAAACATGTTGTGATGGATCTTGACCGCCTTACTTTCTTGCAGACCCTGAGTTGTATTTACTTTTCTAAATGAATAAATAAATAAATAAAATTTTATTTATGCATTTATTTCATGTATCATACATGACGCTTAATTAGATTTACTTGCATATTTTCTATAGCTCTGGTTTAAATATATGAACTAATATCCTTGACTCCCTCGGATTAGAACCATCCTATCTTACATTCATGAGGTGATTGATTGTGTTTAAGATGTTAGCTAGCAGCTCACTCCAGGCAAGTATAAGCCCATATTATGCACCTCTCAGTGTGTCTTTTCTAACTCTTGATGAATTCTAAATATATAATTTCTCCTAGGATAGAAAATTAGTCTTTGATCTTCTAAACTCAAATTTTTAATCAAATCTTTATACATTTAAGAATCTAATCCTCACTAAAGATAAAGAGAAGAGTGTATTCCTTTTGGATTAGAATTTAGGAACCTCACTATGCACCAAATTAAGAAGAGAATAAAATAGCATCCCTAATTGAGAGTATTCTTAGACTAATGTCTAAGATGTAATTAACCACGGGGGTTTGCACCTGTGGGAGATCGACACCCACATCAAATAAACTCCATTTGAGTTAATGTGGGGAAAATCTCATGATTATTAGGTTATACATATTATTATCCATCAAGGTGTATAAGCAAAAGCTGCTATTCTCCATGAATCATCTTATGTATAATCCTATCTACTCTTTCATTGGTTTGCTTGCATAGAGTGTAAAGGCCTACAAATGTTTTGTCCAATGAGATAGTGTGATCACACTCTTTGCATTCTAACCCCAGCGAGCAACATCCTTTTTGAGACCGACAGTGTGATGATATACTAACTCATTTTTTTCTAATTCACAACCCTATGCTTCATTTTTTCTATATAAATTAGACACTACAACTCATTCTCTTCAAATTCTGACCTACAAACTCAAGAGATGGGGCTATCTTTTGCCTTCATGGCTACATGCCTTCAACCAATAGGAATACTTCTCCTAGCTTTGACTACTATCAAAATCTTTGGAAGCAACAGATTTTAGTTTAGGAAAGCAAAGAAGAGATATCATCTGATCATTAGAACTTTAGTCCACATGTTTCTAAACTTACAAAGATTGCATGATTACCTCACAGATATCTGTCACAAATACAAAACCTTCACAATATATCCTTCTTTTCATAATATGATCTACACCACAGACCCAACAATCATTGAGTACATATTAAAGGCCAACTTCAATAACTACAGCAAGGTAACTAATCAAACAATCCATATCTTCCATCTATTTTTTCATATTTTAAGGTTAGAAGAGTTTAGTTTGTTTTGATTGGAATGCTTCTTTCTCTTATGCATATGTAAGGCTATTCGTGGCACCTTATTTTGCCTCCAAAAATTGATTAATCTCATGACAACTAATCCACTCTTCCTCCATTTAGAGAGCTTATAACTCACTTGCAATCTAAGGCTTTGTTTGAGATACTTTTTTTATTGCCTTGCATTACAAACTGTAGCCACAATTTATATTTGACCATTATTTTTTTATTGTTTTCAAAAAAAAAATATATATATATATATATATATATATATATTAAAAAAACCAATTTCTATAGCAACTTTAAAATTTTATTTTCTCAATACCAGCATTACAAAAGAATAAAAAAGTTGTTAATAATACCTTGGAGGAAGATAGATCTTGAATTAACCTTGCTGTTTTGAATTAATCCACCATTGATTCAATCCTCCAACAACAACACCTTCTTCTCCTACCTTGCTGTCGTCCATAGCAACCAGCCCCTTCTAGTTCTGGACCGGTTACCAGAACAGCCACCCAATTCTATTGTTCTGTCGCCAGAACAGCCTCATCCTTGGCTATCTTCTATGCCTAGACTACCGATCACCTCTTGTCTACTTCCACATAGAGAGAGAAGAGAGAGAAAATTGAGGGAGAGAGGGAGAGAGAAGAGCTCACTGATCTTGAAAAGGAAAATTAAATAATTTTTATTATTTTCCTCTACCATACAAGATAATACTATACCCTCTATATATAAACTCAGGTCAAACATACAACTATACAAAATGACATTAAAATGCAAAATAGTAAAATCAAAATAAGGGTGTCAACTTCTGACTCGACCTGAAAACTTGACCCAAAGTCGAACCAAAAAAATTCAATTTCGGGTCAACCAGTTTAACAAACGAGTTAGGTTCGGGTTCTAATTTTTTGACCTGTTTGAAAAATTGGTTCAACTCCGAGTCAACCTGCTAACCTGGGTATGACCTGAGTACTCAACCAGCATCTCTTGCCCGTACCCCCGCAGGCGCAGCTTCAGCACTAGCGCACTGCTTCCTCTCTGGCGCTGTCGACCACTGCCTAACGCACTGCACCGCGTCTGTACCAGCCTGCCTAACGCACTGCACTGCTTCCATAATCTGCACTAGCGCATCACTTTTGCACCGCATCCAGGGTCCAACATCTAAAAGTAAAAAAATAATAATAATAAATAAATCTTGTTAATTAGTTGATGTAATCTCATTTCACACCCACAAAACATTATGAACTAGAGCGATAATCAGAAGAAGATGATGTCATTTAGCAATGTTGTTGGGTTGAAAAGAGCAGGCTATTGGCTCATGAATCAAAGAATCCATCACCGAAAAATAATCATTTTCTAACGAAAAATTTCACTGACAAACTAACATAATCCATTGAAAAAAAAGATTGTTGCGTCCTGGAATATTCACAACGGTAGAGAAGTATAAATTTTAATTTCATTTCTTTGTACGAAGATTCAGCACGCATACAGATAAAAAGAGAGCGTGCAACATTTATAATAGACACCAAGATTTTTATGCGAAAACCCCTAAAAAGGTTAAAAACCATGGGGCCTGGCAGTTTGAATAAATCCACTATTATTTACAGTCGATTACAAATGAGGCCCTTCCTTGGGGGAAGGCCTTGGCTTGATGTAATAAATATACACCATATAAAATCTATTACATTATAGGACTTGAAAGAATCACTATTAATATGTTTGTTTGGTCGATAGAACCCTAGTTGGCAGGCGATGGAGGTCGGAAAGACCATTGTCTGGCGACGGAGGTCGGAAGGATCGCAGTCGGCAGGCGATGGAGGTTGAAGGAATCATTATCTGGCAACGGAGTTTAGAAGGACTATAGTTGTCATGCGATGCAGGTTGGAAGGACCATAGTCGGCGAATGACAGAGGTTGGAAGGACCATAGTCAGCAAGCGGAAGTCTGACGTCAGGTAAAAATCTAGCGACAGTCTAAAGTTCAGCGTCGGGTAGAAGTCTAACAAACGTTCGTCGACGGGCAGAAGTCTGGCATCGGGTAAAAGTCCGTTAGAAGTCTGGTGACTGGCAGAAGTTCAGGGTTAGGTAGAAGTCTGACGAAAGTCCAACGATGGGTAGAAGTACAACAACGAGCGGAAGTTTGACGTCAGGTGGAGGTCCGACGAAAGTCCAACGATGGGCATAAGTCCGGCGATAGGGCGGAAGTCCGGCGTCGGGTAGACGTCCAAGAAAGTACGGCAACGGGCGTAAGTCCGTCGTCATGTAGAAATCGATGATGGGCGAAAGTCCGACGTTGGGTAGAAATCCGACGATAGGCAAAAGTCTGGCATCGATCAATGGCCAGGACGTGGTCGAGGAGGAGTCTGGTGGTAAGAGAGCTCTTCCTTCTCTTCATTCTATTCTTTCACTTCTTGCTTGGGCTCCCTTTCTCTTCCCCCTTACTTGGGAAATGAGGTATCTATTTATAGTTTTTGTAAGAGTGGCATGGCCAGTAAATAGAAAGAAGATCAAGGGTAAATTGTGAGTTGTTTGAATGGACAGCCGATGTTGAATCCCTTGATCACATACCATTTATTAGACATTTGAATGCCTTAATGATGTCAAAATTTGTCGATCTTGAGCTCGTTGGATTTGTCTTGTTAAGCCGCTCGATTCGACTATAAGCATGTCACGTTTGGAAACTATTTAGAAATCCAAATTATAGATTGAACCTTCCAAATGCGCTTCGGGTCTTTGATTTGGACTCATTTGAGCTCGGATTGAGTTGAATTTACTATCGTTGGGTTCATATTTCTGAGATGTTCAGTTCAACTGCAAGTTTGCTGAAATCGGAGTTAATATGGTCTCCAATTTAATTTTGAAGGTTCTGACTTGATTTTGCTTCGATATTCATGCTCGATCAACATAATTTTTTGATGATATATCAGTTGCCCCCTTATTTTCGGACGTCAAAGCATGTAGAGTCCAAAAATACTTGTTATTACTCTACAAAAATTTTTTAATGCAAAATTATAATTTTTAAATAATTACGAAAGCCGCACCCTTGTTAAATAAACTAAACTGTTGCAGGTATTATAGTCATTACCACTGTCAAATATATTAATGTTTATAATTAATATATGTAAGTTATGCTTTATAAATGATAAATCACCAAAAAATTATCTTGATTGAGCATGAATCTCAAGGCAAAATCAAGTTAGAAACTTCCAAAATTAAAATTGGGACCATCTGAACTCCGATTTTGGTAAACCTACAGTCAAACTGGACGTCTCGGAAATACAAACCCCACAACACTAAGTTCAACTCAATCCGAGCCCAAATGGGCCCAAATCAAGGACCCAAAGCACTGTTGAAAGGTTCAAACCACAATTTGAATTACCAAACGAGTTCGAAATATGACATTCTTATAGTTGAATCGAGCGGCTCGATGAGACAAATCCAGCGAGCCCAAAATTGCCAAAATACGATATCTTTAACACCTTCAAATGTCTAGCAAATGATCCATGATCAAGGGATTCAACATCGGCCGTCCATTCAAACCACTCCCTAATTATCCTTGATCTTCCACCTATTTATGGGCTATACCACTCCAGGAAATCTATAAATAGAGCCCCCTCTCCTCTTTGAAAAGGGCACCTAATCCTAAGGAGAAAAGAGAGAGAACGGAGATCGCTCTTGCCTCCTTGCTCCTCTTCGACCACCACTGGAGTTCCGCCGGACCACTGCCTAACGTCGGACTTTCACCGGACCCCCACCTGACTCCCTAAACTCCGTCGGACCACCGCCTGACGCCCTGAGCTCCGTTGGACCACCACCTTACATCCTCAGCTTCGTTGGACCACCACATGAGGCCCTGACTTTCGCCGAACCACCACCTGACGTCCTCAGCTCCACCGGACCACCGCTTGACACCCTGAGCTCTGCCAGACCACCACTTGATGCCCTGAGCTCCTCCGAACCACCTCCTGACATCCTCAGCTCCGTCGGACCACTGCTTGACTCCCTGACGTCCATCGGACCACCACCTAATGTCCTCAGCTCCGCCGGACCACCGCTTGAAGCCCTGAGCTCCGCCGGGCCACCACGTGACGTCCTCAACTCTGCCAAACCACCGCTTGATGCCCTAAGCTCTGTCATACTACCACTTGATGTCCTTGGCTCCACCGGACCACCACTTGACTCTCTGAGTTCCACCAGACCACCACTTGAGGCCCAAACTTCTACCGGATCATCACTTGATGCCTTGAGTTTTGCCGAACAACCACCTAAGGCCTGGAGTTTGACCGGACCACCACCTGAAGCTCAGAATCTTGCCAGATCACCTGGTGACCCTGAAGTCCCACCAGAGTGACATTGGACTTTTCATATATTATTAATACTTGTAATATGATCGCCCTTGGAGGCGAGTCAGCCCACTATAACCTACTCGAGTTCTAATAGAATCATTTCAACTGGGCCAGGCCCCGTGGTTTTTCCCTTTTCTTGGGTTTTCCACATAAAAATCATGTGTTCTCTATGTGTGAGCTGGATATCCGTGCAACACTAAGACGTGAAATTCTAACTCTATCACCGTGTATATTCTAGCCCACAACAGTTTGGCACCGTCTGTGGGAACGCTAGTCCCACTATCCTGAAGCACCATTACGATGGCTAATAGGCGTAGTAATCGTAACTTGGGAGCCTCCCGCTCTAACTCACACCAATTCAGGAATCAATCTATAAATCATGTACACCCAGTATCCATCTCTTTTCGTCATGGGGGGGCAAAATGCTGCTGGAGAAGAAACTTAGGACCTTCCTTGGAAGATCGCATCAGAAAGATGGAGGAGTCTCAAAATGAGATCCTTCAACTCCTACGAGAGACTCGACAATCAATGCTAACACCACAAGAAGAGATGTTTCTCCCTCGGGATCCACCTGGTTCAAAGATGTTCAACCAGAACATCTTCATGTCGAGATTTCTCTAACTCACCTAAGGATGCATCTCCCGACACGTCCAGACAATGAACTTACTGACACAGTAAGCTCTACCCATCCTTTACGCGTAGGTCAACAACCTCGCATTCCTCCGGACATCCCCGAGGACTTAGCCCCACCACACATTACTGAACTCCCTCGCAATGTCCTACGGCATGAACTGTGAAGAATGGTTCAAGAAGAGTTCCCCATGAGAGGTGCAAGATAATCTCTTCATTAGTAGGACTTCCAAGAGTCATCACCCCTGGTCGAAGCCATCCTTCAACACCCCATTTCGGTAGGATTCAAACTACCAAATATTGATCCCTACGATAGGACATCTGACCGATACGAGCATATCGATCACTATAGAACTATCATGCATATCCGGTGAGCCTCAAATGCGCTCCTCTGCTAGGTCTTTCCTGCCACCCTCAAAGGGCAAGCTCAAACATAGTTCTATTTGCTTCCAAACAGAACCATTCCAATGTTCGTCAAATTGGCCAAAGTATTTGTAGAACAATTTATCGCCAATCGGAGAATTACTAAGGATTCTTCCCACCTCTCTGGGATTCGCCAGAATGAAGGAGAATCACTTAAGGAGTATTTTCAACAATTTTCCACCAAGGCTCAATAAATTTTATGAGTAGACCCTGAATTATTGAGAGAGTTTTCCTTAGAGGCCTCCATCTAAGGCCTTTTTATTCAGTACTTATGTGAGACACGGTTCTCTTATATGCTGACCTAATCTATTGTGTGGAGGCATAAATATTAACAGATAAGCTATTAATGCCCACAGGAAGCAATTTGAGCAAACTCCTGGAAAGCGTAAAAATGTCCCTACAATGGAGGACTCATTCTCGCAACAAAAGAAAAATTCATCTCCTAAACCCCAGTACCACAACACGAGTTTCGGCAAGAAGAGGAGTATACACCTCTCAATGCATCTCAAACTAATGTATTGATGGCTAATCGAGATTAATAAAATATTAGGTGGCCTAATCCTTTGAAGCTGAATACAAGAAATCCGGATCGATACTGTTATTTCCACCGTAGTCATGAAAACACTACTGAAACTTGCAAACAACTCAAGGATGAGATTGAGAGGCTGATCCGATAAGGATATCTCCGGCAATTCATCTAAAGCCCACCTGGTCGAAATGATGCTGGTCCAATTGGGGGGAAAATAGCAATAACAAAGATAACCATTGAATAATATTCAAATGGTTGGTGAGATTAAATGATCACACAGTGTATGCATTTGTGTTAGCAATAGTAGTCATCTTACTTCGTTATGTCTCTTTTATAAATAGGGTGTCGCTCTTATATCCCTAGTTTTTTTTTCTTCGAAGTTAAATATTGTGTTGTCCCCGTATGTATATCTTATGTGTTTAGCATGGTGTAACACTTATATCCCTAGGTTGTACTAGAAGGTTATTATATTATCTTACCTAATATAATGGTGTGTTGTACGCTCAATTTTGATATTGCCTACTTCTTTAAAAAGGATAAAAAAAATGTGACAATGAAAAACTACCGATGAATATAATCTCTTTATCTGTGATTTGAGAAATACGCAATCTTTATTGTGTCTCAATCACTGGATGATCAATCTCAGGGGAATTCGATCCGACCTCTTCCATATAGGTTAACATCATCGAGCGGGGCTCTGACATACTGCCTCAGATAGGTCAAACATTCTAGGAGGATGTTAATCAAATCTTAAATCCTTGATTCAAGAAATATATAATCTTTATTGTGTTTCAATTAATGGATGATCAATCCCAGAGGGATTCGATCTCGACCTCTTCCACACAAGTTAACGTCATCGAGCAGTGCTCTAATATGCAACCTCAGATAGCTCATACATCCTTGGTGGATTCTCTCGACCTCTTCCACATAAGTTAACATCATCGAGCAGTGCTCTGGCATACAACCTCGGACAGGTCATACATCCTTGGTGGATTCTCTCAACCTCTTTGACACAAGTTAACGTCATCGAGCAGTGCTCTTACATACAACCTCGGATAGGTCATACATCCTTGGTGGATTCTCTCGACCTCTTCGACACATGTTAACGTCATCGAGCATTGCTCTGACATACAACCTCGGATAGGTCATACATCATTGGTGGATTCTCTTGACCTCTTCCACACAGGTTAACGTCATCGAGCAGTGCTCTGATAAATAATCTCAGATAGGTCATACATCCTTGTTGGATTCTCTCAACCTCTTCCATACAGGCACACGCCATCAAGAAGCCCTCGATGATAAACTTTCTTCCCGTGGCCATACCCTCATCAGACTTCTACCCGATAGTGTACTTCTGCCTAATGCCGTGCTTCCTCCTGTTGCTGGACTTCTGCTCGAGATTTTCGTCAAACTTCTGCTCGACATAGAGCTTCCTCCCATTGTTAGACTTCTGCCCGTCACGGGCCTTTCATCGGACTTCTGCCCGATGTCAAGCTTCCTCCCATTACTGGACTTCTGCCCATCGCGGGACTTTCATCAGACTTCTGCTCGACGCTGAGCTTCCTCCCGTTGCTAGACTTCTGCATGGGATTTTTGTATGATTTTTGCCTGATGTCGAGCTTCCTCCCGTTGCTGGACTTCTTCCCATCGTGAGACTTTCATTAGACTTTTGCCAGACGTTGAGCTTCCTCCCATTGCTATACTTCTACCCGTCGATGGACTTTCTTAGATTTCCACCCGATGCTAAACTTCTACCCATCATTGGACTTCTGGCCGTCAACAGACTATTATAGAATTTGTACCCGACATTGAACTTCTACCCGATGCCGGACATCTGCCCATCACCAGACCCTACTCGATGATGATAACCTATATGTAAGAGGTCGAGAGAATCCACCAAGGAAGTATGACATATTCGATGTTGTATGTCAGAGTGTTTCTCGATGATGTTAACCTTTGTGGAAGAGGTCCAATCGAATCCGCCTATGATCTATTTTGCCTTGACTGGGAGAGGGTGAACGCCACTTGTATCCCGAATCAAAAGTGAAGAATGGTCAATCTTTAGACAGTTACTATCTTTTTTGAGGTCGAGATTAAGATCTTGCCCAAGGAGTAGAAGTCCAGTTAGGGACTGTATAAAGCATAAAATTTATTGGTAACATCATTACATTTGTTAGCAGCTTTATGATCCTAAGATATCATCTTGGATATTAGAAGAGTTCGAGGAATCTTCTTGGCCACGGCTGAAGTCAAGGTTTCCCCCAGTTCATATTTAATTCTCATAAAATTGATGCTGCAATAGTTGATACTAGGACGTTGAAACGAACGACCTTTAAGGTTGGAGCATAAAATTGCCCCCCAGTCAGGGACCAGGTTCCCACAAACGGCTATTGTGTCCTGAAATATTTATGGAGGTAGAGAAGTATAAATTTTAACGTCTTAACTTTGTACGAAGATACAGCATGTATACAGATAAAAAGAGAGCCTACATCATTTATAATAGACACTGAGATTTTTACATGGAAAATCCTAAAAAGGGGAAAAACCATGGGGCCTAGCCCAGTTTGAATAAATTCACTATTATTTGCAGTCGATTATAAATGTGGCCCTTTCTTGGGGGAAGGTCATGGCTTGATGTAATAAATATACATCATATAAAGTGCATTACATGATAGGACTTGAAAGAATCACTATTGATATATTTGTTTGGTCGACAGAACCATAGTTAGCGGGCGACGGAGGTCGAAAAGACCATTGTCTGGCAACGAAGGTCAGAAGGACCGCAGTCGGCAGGCGATGGAGGTCAGAAGGACCGTTGTCTGGCAATGGAGGTTAGAAGGACTATAGTTGGCTAGCCATGGAAGTTGAAAGAACCGTAGTTGGTGCGCGACAGAGGTCGGAAGGACCGTAGTCAGCTAGTGGAAGTCTAACATAGGGTAGAAATCTGGTGACGGTTAGAAGTTTAGCGTCGGGTAGAAGTTCGATGAAAGTTTGGCGACGAGTAGAAGTCCGACGTCGGGTAGAAGTCCGACAGAAGTCCAGTGACTGGAAAAAGTTTGGCGTTGAGTAGAAGTCTGATGAAAGTCATGCAACTGGTAGAAGTCTGGCGACGGGCGGAAGTTTAGCATCGAGTAGAAGTAGAATGAAAGTCTAACGATGGGCATAAGTCTGGCGACGAGCGGAAGTCCGGCATCAGGTAGAAGTCCGGCGAAAGTCCGGTGATGGGCATAAGTCCGTCTTCAGGTAGAAATCCGGCGATGGGCAGAAGACCGACGTAGGGTAGAAATCCGGCGACGGGCAAAAGTCTTGCGTCGGTCGGTGGCCGGGAGGTGGTCAAGGAGGAGTCTGGTGGTAAGAGAACTCTACCTTCTCTTCTTTCTCTTCTTTCTCGTATTGCTTGGGCTCCTTTCCTTCTCCCCCTTGCTTGGGGAATGAGGGGTCTATTTATAATTTTCTGAGAGTGGCATGGCCAATAAATAGAAGGAAGATCAAGGGTAAATTGGGAGTGGTTTGAATGGACAGTCAATGTTGAATCCCTTGATCACAGACCATTTATTGGACATTTCCATGCCTTAATGAGGTCAAAATTTGACGATCTTGAGCTCGTTGGATTTGTCTCGTCAAGCCGCTCGATTCGACTATAAGCATATCACATTTGGACACTATTGGGCAATCCAAATTATGGATTGAACCTTCTGAATGCGCTTCGGGTCTTTGATTTGGACTTGTTTGGGCTCGGATTGAGTCGAATTTGGTGTCGTTGGGTTCACATTTCTGAGACGTTCAGTTTGACTATAAGTTTGCTAAAATCGGAGTTGACATGGTCTCGGATTTAATTTTGAAGGTTCCAACTTGATTTTGCTTCGAGATTCGTGCCCGATCAACATAATTTTTTGATGATATATCAAAGATCATAATTGAAAAAAAAAAGATGGTTATGATGTTATACTTGTTGATTATATATGGTCAAAATTCGTTAACTATAATCCATCTATTACATTTTCAATAGTTTTGAGACTACCAAGATTAGCCATCCAAGTATAAAGAGTGAAGTTAAGAGAACTTCCTTGAACTCAAACATATTTTCTTCAGGGCACATTAGGTAGAATATAGAAGTTTGCTTTTTTGACATCAGTCAAAGAGAAAGCATTCCTTCCATTCCATAGAATCATGCATTTATTCCTAGAAATGGTAGTATTAATGATGTTAAAAATCAAGAAGGGGGGAATCAAAAACAAATTATCTTGATGATGCCGAGCCCATAAATGATAATTACATCAACTTTAGCATCACTAAGAAAATTAAACAGAGAAATGTCATTGCAACCCAGCATTTCTATTACGGAGGCACCAATCACCCAAGGGTGTTAAATTATAGAAAAGAGTTCACCATCACCTAAAGCCCAAAAATAGCTAGTGTCACTTCAAGAAAACAATGGGGAGAAATTATTCCCCAGGAGAAGATAGCGGATCATCACTCCTTTTTCTTACAATTTAGAATAGAGGAATTGAGCAATTGAAAGCAACCAACAAGGTGCAAAAGTTTGACATCTAGCTATCCACTTAAATAATTTGTAGATGACAAGTTTTAATTAAAGCTCTTCTTGTCATCAATGGGATATCAAGATAGTTGATAGGAATGCTCCCAATATTGATGTCAAGTAGATTACTAAGGCTTCGTTTGGGACAGTTTTCTTATTGCTTCTTAAAACTATTTTTTAGTATAAAAATTAAAATTTTTATTCTAAAAAGTTACTTTAAGAGGCACTGAGAAAGCCGTCTCAAAAAAAGCCTAAATCTGACATGATTAATGACATCAAATATGCGAATTTTATATTTAAGAAGATTAACAGTCACGCCCATAGTCTCAACGGGTAGAAGGAGAAAGATTTTTGGATTTTGAATGGTATAGTCCTTAGCTATGCCAAAGGCAAATATATTGTTTGTCTCTAATAAATGGCTCAAAATAAAATTGTTTGAGGAAATAGTGGGGATATATAAGCCACTATTAACATTGTTATTTATGATATAGATAAAAAAATTCTTTTCATTTGTAAAGAGGAATTGGGATAAAGGGCAACATTGTCTTAAATCATTGGTGGACCTAAAAAAGTTATTGCTTTCATCATCATTGATGACAAAAATTGGAACCTCCATAATATATGCTCCAATCCTACACTCGTTAATGAGAAGAAAATCTTTTGTCAAGCATCCTAACAAGAAGGGCAGTCTTATAGATATTATTTAATCCATCATGAAGATCCAATTAACTTAACATAAAAAAAGCTCTTGATGATAGGCGTAGCTAAATTTATTCATGATCTCATGAGTTGTGATCTGTGATGCCCTAAAATCGAACAAATGAGACTTGAATCAAATTGATGATCAAAGATAAAACCAATTTAAGGTTGTTAGGTAATGACTTTATAGAAAGTATTGTAAGGCGATATGAGGCCAAAATCATTTTAGGAGTTAACATGTGTGTGTTTTAGCATGAGAATGACGACATGCTTAATCATATTAGGTAATTACTTATTCCATTAGATATGAGTCAAGATATTGAACCACTTCAAACTTTAAGTTTACCCCTCTATCATTTTTTTCTTTTATATTTTATTTGCACTCAGTCTCTCTCCTGGTTGATTCCAATTGAGTAACTTTAATCAGAGTGAGGTCTTTTCATCTTTTTCTCCAATCTCAGAAAAACTTTTTTCTAGTCACAACGGAAAGCCCACTTTTTATCATTAACAACTGACGGAGAGCAAGTGACAAGCCTTTGGGCTGGGAGAGAGCATCGCCACCAACAAGAGGAAGTTTGATGATAATGAATTCTATGTACGGTTTGCTTCTATGTTTGAAGTTTCTTAGGTTTGCTAAAGCTTTTCCATATAGTTCTTTCTCCGTAATTTTTCATTTGAAGAATTATTTTTACATCTAAATGATCATTAATAATGAGAAAGGCAAGTCAGTGCACGATTTTGTTAATTTTCAAGGACAATATAATCATGAAATTTTGAAGGATCTATTTGGAAATGGAATGGTCGGACTAGATGGTGAAAAATGGCTTCATCAGAGAAAATTGGTGAGCTGTGTTGTCCACAAAATCTATGAAGAACTATAACATCAGTACTTTCAAAACAAATGTAGCGATACTTGCTTATATGATTTTAGAGAGAGCCAACTCTGATGACGCAATGGATATTAGTTTCATTATTAATTATAAAAAAAAAAGACTTTTTTTCCTTGTAACTCAGATTTGTTGCTTATGTGGAAGCTGATGCTCTATATTTTTGAATCAACAAATAAACCCTAGTCATATTCTGAAGGGGAATTTATCTTAACATGTCTCATAATATATGTAATTGGTCAAATATCTCCACTATATATTTATTAAGAGAAATATGTCCACAAGTTTAGTTTTGATGAAATTACTCCAATAAAAAGATAATATATTGTATTTGTGGACTGTTCATTGAAGGAAAAACCCTTTGAAACTAGTGTGAATTGGTTCATCAGACCTAATTCAAACAAATGATCAAACATTGGTTCAAATTGGGATCATGTGAAGGAAATATGTTCAAAATGTTATTCTCACACCTCTGGTTTGTCATTCATACTGAAGAGTGAGGCATTTGCAGAAGAGGATCTCCTTCACATGTCACCTATCCCATCAATGTTGCCCACATCGTGCTCACTTTACAAACTCTTCTTCCCATGTTGAAGGTCCTATCGATATCTACCCCCAACGAGTTCCCATCACAAAATCATCTTCCCCTTCAAATGTTGATGATCCCATCGGCCATCAATGCATGCCCCTAGTGAACTTTGGTGCAATGCCCCAGGATTTAAGGGAAGGATTAAATCCTAACCTAATTCCTCTCAGTCATAATAGAAATTACTATTTATCTTTACACATAATATTTATCTTTGTACCTTCCACAAAAAATGCTTTTATAAGACTATCAGAACATACTTATTATGAGAGCCATTATTTGTACTTTTAGAGATAGATTACTTCATAGAGGTGTCAAGTATATTAGAATGTACTTGCTATCAAAATATTTCCTTCACTTGAATTTATTTAAATTATCAAAATATGCAATACATGAATATATTGTACACGTGTCTCGATACCTGCTTATAGCTCCACTTTCACTTATAACTCTTTTTAACCTCCCACACGTGTATAAAGTAAGTGGGGCTAGAATAGAATAGAAGTCTATTGCATCCACATAAAGCAGATTGGTCATAATAGAATAGATACCTTCCACATCCCACAAGATAAATGGGGTCATAATAGAACAAACATGGGCCTTACAAAATTTCAAAGAGCGCACTTGTAACATTTCAAAGATCAGAGCTCCTTCAATGCCATGCCATAAATTATGCAACTTGAATGTAACAACAAATAATTATGATTTTAAATATGAGTATGATAATATATGAACTACCAAAATTACTAAAGTAGGATAACATTACATACATAAAACCCTACACACTTAACATTTTTTCCACTTATAATTTTAATAGAACATTTAAATAATATTTTAAAACTTTTAAAGAACTATCATATTTCAAAAACATCTCATTCATTCAATATGCAAAAAAATCATCACAGAGAAAACCAACCAGTGAAATTTAAACTATTCATTACCAAAGTGTCTAGAATAAAGCATACTACAATATATAAAAAGTAATATAGTAAAAATATCATAAAATCTAATAAAAATTTATTTTTATCTATATCTTATTATAAAGTTATTGAAATTAAAATCAGAAACAGGTGCATAGAAGTTTATCTTGTGCTCGACGAAACCCTCAATTGGCTCGACAGATGAATTCAGCTTCATGCCCCCCTAATCTTTCTCCTCCTTATTCTCGCTCCTTCCCTTCTCCCTTCTCTAGCAACTAATAGAAATTATGTGTGTGTATGTATGCGTGTGAAGGAGGGTGGGGGTTGAGTGGGGTAAGGAGGAGGTTTTATATTTTTATACATATATAAAATCATTTTTTACTTAGTGCCACAACACTAGCAAGGAATATTCTAAATCCTCCCAGATTCATATAAATTGAGAGCTAAGTGCTATCGTGGTGCCACCCAGTGCCGCAACACTCCCTCAAATCTTCTTTGTAAATAGAGAGGATAATGCCATAGAGCCGCAATGCTACAAAGAGCATTTTGCTGCTATGGCTTTCTCTTTTCCACTTTCAATTCTAAACTTGTTGATTATATACTTTAGGACTTAAAGTCAATAACTAACTAAAAAATAAGGATTCATACAAGATTATTTTAATTAGCTAGATCCTGAATCAATGAAAGTTATATCATACCCTCCTTACAAAAAATGACATCATTGATATTTCTATATAAGTTAGTATAGATAGAGTTCATAACAAGTTAGGATACAACTACCTTATCTTAGTTTCTTTTTATCAAGTTGCCTCTTGATATGACTTGTGTTTCCACTGAACTTTAGCCATTGGTATATGCTTGTTTTCAAATGTTTTACATCACAGTTTAGTATTTTTTTATGGATCTTCTTTATAGGTCAGATTAGGTTGCACTTTTACCTTATCTTTAAAATTTTAATGATTTAAATCTAATACAGCCCTTTGTAATACTTACATATGGAACACATTATGGATGTCTTATATGTGATCAGGCAAAGATAATATGTATGCCGATTTTTCAACTCTTTCAATTACTTCAAAAGGTCTAATATACCTAGGAATGTGATGTAAAAAATACTAGACTATGATGTAAAATATTTGAAAAACAAGCAAAGTTTATTTCCAAATATGAAGCATATCTAATGGTGAAAGTTGAACAACAGAAACCCAGTGAACTATTAATGCCTTTTCTATCCCTGAGTGGAAATAGGAGGAATTCACCATGGATTTTTCTGTGAATTTTTTCAAATCTAAGCAGGGTTGTGATGTGATATGGGTGATTATAGATTGATTGACTAAATTTACTCATTTTCTAGCTATTAGACAAATAGATTCAGTTGACAAGTTGGCTCAACTATGTGTGAAGCAAATTATTAAAATACATGAAATTCCCAAGATTATCATCTTTGATTGTGATGATAGATTTATTTGAAAGCTGCGGAAGGGTATTTGTAATGTTCTCAAATTGAAGTTGGATTTCAATACAACTTTTCATTCCCAAAGAGATGGACAGTCAAAGCGAGTTATTTAGATATTGCAAGATCTATTGAGGTAATGTGTTTTGAATTTTGAAACAAGCTAGGAAGATCATAATCCTTTGATCAAATTTGCTAATAATAACAATTTTTAGGCAAATATAGATATGGCTTTGTATGAAGCTCTGTATGAGAGAAAGTGTACTAGCATGCCTTTGGCTTGAAAAAAAGGAGAAAGAAAATTAATGGGTTCTGAGTTGGTGGATAGTACTAAGAGATGATCAGATTAATCAGAGAAACGTTAGAAGCAATTCAAGATAGGTAGAAGAAACATTATGATTCAAATAATAAGTTTATTAAATTTCAAATTGGTGATTTTGTATTTTTGAAGGTCAGACCAATGAAGAGTGTAAGTATATTTGGAAAGGTTGGTAAGTTAATTCCTAGGTATATTAGACCTTTTGAAGTAATTGAAAGAGTTGGAAAATCAGCATACATATTATCTTTGGGGGGGGGGGGGGGAATTTTCGAGATTCAAGAAAGGGTGGAAAATCTCACAAAATCAAGACAATCAACTCTCTTTCAAAATGAAGACCAAAGTCCTACCAACAAGATAGAAATCCTATGTATAACTTATAATTCTACTTATAGGGTGATTTAATTCTCTTGATTGAAACGATAATAAAGCTTATAAGGGGGTACACACTACCTATCAATGAAAATATTTTTCTGGTGCCTAGGTAGGGGGAATTGCACACCACCTATATAAGATAATATTGAGTCTCTTTAGGAGGTAGAGTTAGACTCTACAAAGAAGAAATTTAAAGATATGGAATCATAACATTGAAGAATAAACCATTTTGATGAAGGAGGGGCACTGAAGCTTGAAAAATGGATACACATCATCTATCCATGATAGCATTTTATTAGATCCTTCAAACAGGAAGGCACCACCTATATAGGACAGTGGAGAGCCTCTCTTGGGAGAAGAATTGGGGAGGGAAAGTGGGGGAAAGTGATAGGAAACACTTGTAAATCTCAAGTATTTCTGATCAATCTCCTGAAAGCAGCAAGAATTCACCATAAAAATAGTGACAAAGCCATGAAAACAGTAGGAATTTGTATTATTTGATGAAATAGAAACGGAAAATAGCAAGATACAAGTAAACCTCTATTTGAGAGGAGGATCGATCTCTCCCAAATCTCTAGACGCCACTAGAGCCCAAGAAAAACCTAAACCTAAGAGATCTCAAATTTCAGCCAAATTCAAGATGCCCTAACCCTAAGAAAACAAAGTATGTAATGCATACAAATCAAAAGGAAATCTCTAAACAGTCCCTACATTTAATTTCCTTCCTAAACTTCCTCTTCCTAAAATGGGTCCCGTGGACTTGTGGCTCGCACGGCTTGTACAGGAGGCGGAACTCTTCCGCCCTTTTGCACACTGGTTCGGTCCCGTCGGACCGGTTAGATCGGTCCAATAGATCAATCTAACAATATTTCCCTCCCAAAGATCCACCTTGTCCGCAAGGTGGAAAGACGACACCCTTCTCCATTCCTTCTTCATCATAAATGGTAAGAACTTGAAGAGTTATGTCCTTACATCTGTGCCCCGGCGTATACCTCTCCTCCCATTTGAAACAGATCCCCTTTGCCCTCTTCTCCTGTAATTCTATTTCTGTGAGGTTCTTGATGTTGTCCCTAGGTCTTCCATCGATAGTCTTCTCCTTTGGAGTCTCCCGAAAGGTACCTGGTGTCGACTCCTTGGATGCCAAAAAGGTGGTGGTCATCTTGTACGTGCCTCTTGAGTTGCTACCTTCCACCCCTTTCTCTAGATGCCTCTGATCCTCCACAAACTGAGCTAGTTCCATAGTCTCTCCCAAGTCATGAGACCTTATTACTCTAGCGGCTGCCCGGATCTCTGGTGTCAGTCCCTTCATGAAATTTCCCTCGAGCACTGTCTCAGGAAGGCGGTCCAATCGGCTAGCAAGGTACTCGAATCTCTACCGGTACTCAGTCACTGAACCCTCCTGTGTCAAGGTGAAGAACTGCTCGTAGAAGTATCCTCCCCTGCCAGTTCAAAAATATTCTACTAAACAATCCTTGAACTCTCTCCAACTCCGTATGGGTCATCGCATGTCCCTCCACTGATACCAAGATAAAGCCTTCCCTTCCAAACATAGGCCTGCCATTGTCAGTCTCTCCTCCTCTATCAACCCATTGACGATGAAATATCTTTCTACCTTATAGATCAACCCGTACGCATCCTCCCCCTCAAAGATTGGCATCTTCAGTTTCCTCACCCTCAGGTCACACCAGTTTCCCCTAAATCCTTCATAACCTCCCATTCCTCAAAAAGGAGGTGCTCCCCAATTGCACGATCTTTCCTCCGGCGATCATACCCAAACCTTTCATCAAAATTCCCTCTTCTTCTTTCAAAATCAGCACCCCGACGATCGAAATCATCGCCTCTCCTTTCAAATTCAGCACCCCTTCTTGCATAGCCAATGCTCATCTTCTCCCTAGAAAGTGGTTCTATAGGAGGCATTCCATCTTCTCCTTCCAGGATCTCCACTTCTGAATTTTCCCTTCCCCTAAACATGTTAGGGTTCTCATCTCTTCCATGGCCGCTGGTAGTTTCTTTTGCTTATGATGCCACCGGTTTGGTTTTGGCTTCAAGCAATTTCTTCAACATGTCTTCCACCATGATGAACTTTTCATCCATCTTTTCATTGATAGATGCAATCTGATTTTGAAAATCAGCAATCTTCTCCTCAAAATGTGCTTTGAGTTGCCCAAGTTCTCCCTCCAAAACTTCAACTCTTTTTCTGGCAATCTTTCTTTCAACAAATTGCTAGATGATCTTTTTACGGAAGCGAAAACACCGCTAAAATTCTGAAATTTCAGCCGCCTTTGGTCCCAAGACAACGCTCTGATACCAATTTGATAGGAAACACTTATAAATCTCAAGTATTTCCGATCAATCTCCTGAAAACAGTGAGAATTCTCCACAAAAATAGTGACAAACCCATGAAAACAGTAGGAATTTGTATTATTTGATGAAATAGAAGTGGAAAATAGCAAGATACAAGTGATCCTCTATTCGAGAGGAGGATCGATCTCTCCCAAATCTCTAGACGCTGCTAGAGCCCAAGAAAAACCTAAACCTAAGAGACCTCAAATTTCATCCGAATTCAAGATGCCCTAACCCTAGGAAAACAAAGTATTTAATGCATACAATTCAAAAGAAAATCTCTAAACATTCCCTTGATTTAATTTCCCTCCTCAACTTTCTCAAAATTCCTTCCTAAAATGGCTCCCGTGGACCTGCGACTCACTCGGCTTGTACAGGAGGCGGAACTCCTCCGTCCTTTTGCGCACTGGTTCGGTCCCATCGAACCGGTTGAACCGGTCTAACAGAAAGTTTCCTTTAAAGAGAAATTTGTTCTCCTAAAGGAGTGGTGCTAGAGTCTGAAAGGGTGATATGTGCTGCATATCCAGATAATATTTTACTGGAGCATGTGAAGGGAGAGACGCCGCATATACAAGATAATAGAGAGCCTCTATTGGGAGAAGAATTAGTCAGGAGATGTTGGGCAATTTTTCTCGAAAATGTAATTCATTCTCTTGAAGAAGGGGCGCTGAAACTTGAAAGGGGGGATCCGCACCGCCTATCAAAGAAAGTTTTTTGCTTAAGCCTACAAAGGAGAAGGCATTGCCTATACAAGATAGTGGAAAGCCTCCCCTAGGAGAAGGATGGAGAGAAAAAGATGGCGCAAGTATCCTTCTATGATGAGGTATTTATACCTAAAAGAAGGAAGAGGAGTTATAAAAGTTAAAGAGAGGGAGTTACAAAAATAAAAAGAGAAAGTTATAAAAAATAAAGAGAGGGAGTTACAAAAAATAAAGAGATAGAGCTGCGTAGAAATAAGAGAAAAAATTTAATTGGCGATGCATGATGGGGACGAATCTTGAGGCAAATTTTAAATTAAAAATTTTTAAAATTAAATTCAAGATCTAAACTCTGATTTTTGCAAAGTAATAGTTTAACCGAACTCTTGATAAGGCAAGCTCAGTGATACCAAAAGTAATCCAATCCGTGTCTAAATGAGACCAAATCAAGTACTTGGTGCATAATTGGAAACTTAAGATATTAATTGGATGACTAAATGACCTCTAAATTTGGCATGCTTATAGTTAATTCAAGCGGCTCAACGAGGCAAACCCAAAGAGCCTAATATCATTTAATTCTGATGTCATTAAGGAATTTAACTGCTGAGCAAATGCTTCATGACCCATGGAATTAATATGCATTGTACGATGAAGTGCTTGGATTTTGGTCAAATTTACCAAATTGCCTATCTCAAGAAGCCTATAAATAGAGGCAAATTCTCTTTTGAAAGAGAGGTCCAAGAGCTAAGAGAACTAAAGAGCTCTCTAGCATTTTTTTGGCTATCATTGCCAACAATTACCGCCACCTATTGTCATCACCGACAACCACCACCAACAATTGTCATCATCATCTCTAGATTTCTATCAAGATCTAACATTATTTTTGTGTTTCAGTTGTCTGCTTGTAGACACCAGATTTCTGTAATCCTATAAAAGAGAAATTAAACTTATTGTTCTCAAATCATAACCTTCTTCTTCAATTGTGAGAAAAGAAGGATTCTTGTATCTCCTATTATACAATGGATATTTCCACTAAGTTAGGCCCCATTGTTTTTTCCTTTTTCTAGATTTTCTACATAAGAAAATTATGATCTCTTATAACTTTTATTTGTACGTGCTGAATTTTTGTCAAAAGCTATACTTCTTATATTCTACCGACGCAAATTTTTTAGAACATAACAAGCTTTAAATTATTAAATTTATTTTAAAATTAATATTATCTATTTAAAAAATTAATATTATTTTAATCTCAAAATAAACCTAATAATTTTTTGTTCTTCTAATATAATCCCGAAGTAAAATTTTTCATGAAATAATTTGTTTCCCTTAAAATACCATATATCTCGGTAGGCAAAAGAAGACAATCAATGATGCAAAATGTGTAATTACTTGTTTATAATTTGTCTTATATCTAGTTATTAAAACAATTGATTCATTTAGCACAAAAATGTTTAGTTCAAGAAATTTTTGTACTAAAAAGCTGCTTTAAAAAATAGTAAAAAAACCTTCTTAGATGAAGCCTTAGATGGGGATCAAGTAGTGGAATATTATTCAAAAGTTAATATCTCCATTTATCTTTTTTAATTTCAGGGTCGAAATTATTTTAATGATATTGCAGGAACTGTTTTCGAGTTCAGTGATAAACTTAGTATTCAAAATTGGATATGGAGTTGAAGTAAAGAGCTTGGATGGGCCAGTTGATGAGATTAAATTCACAGAAGCTTTGGATAAAGCAAGTGGAAAATTAAAAAGTTTTTGAACATTGGAAATGAGGCGAAGCTCAAGAAGGACATCCAAGTTATTATTGACTTCATCTACAAGTTGTTTCATGAAAAAAATAAGGAAATGGTTGATGGAAAAGGCAATTTGGTATTTTTTTTCATCTATCTTCTTCATTCTTTTTGTTTTTTCATCAAGTTCAATATATACATTACAAATATTTTGTTACGGTCGTACTCTTAGGCTTCATTTGGGACGGCTTTCTTATATTTATTGCTTCTTAAAGCATCTTTTTAATACACAAAGTTTAATTTTTTACTAAAAAATTAATTTAAGAAGCAGTAAGAAAACCATCCCAAACGAAACCTTTGCTGAACATTATAGTTTTTGAATGCATATATATCAACAATTGGATGAGTAGACTTTAGGGTAAAAGAAATCTCATAAACCTATTACTTTTTTATGTGGGAGAAATTATAGATCTTTGCTGTTGGAATGAAAAAGTTTTCTAAGGCTAGATAAGATTAAAGAAATAATAGAATATATATTTTGATAAAAAATATTAAAGAGATACAAATTTAAAGGCATCACCATACCAAAAAGAATAAACTAAACACATAAGCTTACCTACACACTGTTCCTTGCCCTTATTAACCCCTCTATCTACTCAGCTAGGGCCTTAACTTTTTGGAAACATTTAAAAACAACTATGAGCTCCAAAGCTTAGTAGACTACATGAACCTACTAAAAAGTTTAAAACAACTGAGAGGTTAGCGTCACAGAGCCATCCAACATAGCTACAACACTGCAGCACTCCACCCTACACTGTTGTAGACTTCAAAGGATTTTTCCCATACTTGGAATTCTGATTTTAATTCCAATTTATCATATATAAGACTTACAAAATTAATAAAAAAAAATGTTTGACATTCAAGCATGAATTTTTCAATAGCTTAAATCCAACTAAATACAAGGTTTTAGAATTACTGTGCATGAAGTCATTGAACATATGGAACTATTTCGGCCCAAAATTTCTTTGGCAAACTCTTGCTTTTAAACATGCTTCTTGCCATGTCAATAATAGTTATATTCTTCCTTTTCTCTAGTCTATTTTGTTGAAAGGATCTCAGAATAGTTAGAGATCTTCATACCCCATTAGCTTCAAAGAATTCCTAAATATTTTTTTGAAGTGAATTCTCCTTTTCGATTGGATTACATGGCTTTGATCCTTAGTTCAATTTCTTTCTTAGTAGCGACCTTAAACTTCTTGAATACTTCAAAGAACATTAGTTCTTTCTTCAAAAAATACACTCATATTTTTTGTGCAAAATAACCTATGAAGAGAAGGAAATAGTTATTCTTTATTTAATGAGATTGTCTTTCTTGGATCACAAATATCTATATGTAAGAGCTCAAGTGTCTTTCTAGCTCTTAAGCTTGAATCTCTTGGAATAATTTTCTTGAAATGCTCCCCACGTTGAAATGATTCATATAATTTGTTAAGATGTTTGATGCAAGGTAGCTCTCTCACCATCTCCTTCTTGGAAAGCAACTCTAGTTCTCTAAAATTGAGATGCCCAAATCGAAGATGCCACAACCAAGAAATATTTTTATAAAAAACTTTGACATACTGCAATATCATTTTGAAAAGCTAACATAAATATTTTATTTCTTGATATTGGCATCATAGCAATCAAGTTGCCAATATTATCTTTTACAAAGAGAGAATTTTCTTTTTTAGTGAATTTCATATTTTTTTCTCTTATAGTTTCTCTAAACTTAAGATATTACTCTTTTACTCAACTGTCAAATATCGAGCTCGAGCTCAAGTTCGAACTCGAGTCGAGCTCAAAAATCGAGCTTGAGCTCGATTCATTCCACTACAAACGAGTTCGAACAGCTTGTTGAGCCTCTGGCACGGTCCGGTTCGCCTTCCGAACTTGCAACCTTCCAAGTTCCATCGCGTGGTCCTCGAAAAATTTTTTCTTGATTTTTACAACTGCAGCGGGAGGAAGAGAGAGAGAGAGAGAGAGAGGGAGTGCTGAGTGTTAGTCTTTATTATTCCTGCGAGAGGAGAGAGAGAGAGAGAGGGGATTAAGATTTGAGAATCACCCCAATAATTCTCGCAATATGCATGACCCGTAAATTTCAAATACACGTGTGGTGGGATTAATATTAATTTATTTAAAAATTAAATTTAATAATTTTGAGCCGGCTCATGAGCTCGCGAGCTGAGCCGAGCCTCATCAAGCTCGAACTCGAGCTCGTTTAATAAACGAGTTTGAGTTTGAGCTCGAGCTCGTGGCTCGATAAGCTCGACTCACGAGCTCATAAACGAGTCGAGCCCAAGCCGGCTCGGCTGACTTACACCCTAATAACGATCGTTGGTTTACAGGGGCCAGCTCGTTCTTTGAACCCGAGCAAGATAAAACTGCTAGCTCTGGTTACATGAACTATTAGCCCATGACAGCCTCCGCACGCCTGCTCCTTTACTATGTTCTCTCTATCCACCGTCAAAACCACCGCGTCCTCCACCATTTCCTGCCGTTGAGTAGCGGTATCACGGCTACGAAGACCCTTTGTTGCCGTCGGAGAATCCGATTCAGTTCTCAAATGGCGTCCGGCGGAATGCAAGCTCCTACTAAGTCGACGCAGACAATGAGATTGCCGAATGGAGAATTCTTTGACATTTCAGCGGCTTCGGGCGTCACGGAATCGGAGTTTAGGTGGATGTCCTTTCTATAAATGCTACTAGAATTTGGTAATGGGTAAAAATTCGGGTGAGGACTTTAATCGAACAGTGGATGTGCGCCTCTTAGACAGGTGAATGCTTTGTTGTTTCAAACAATTTTTGAAGCTCCCAATCCGCAGCTGAGTTATGTTTTGACGCATGAATAATTTGCAGTCTGATGCGAAATTTGGGCTGTAGTATTGGAGATTTTATTCCAAATGGCTTCCGTTTAATTTTGTTTTGAGAGTTTTGCCCTAGAATAGCTGGCGAAATATTTCAATAGCCGATTGAAGACATTGGTTCTAATTCATATTTCTCAGTGGGTAGCTTTATATATTCCTAAACTTGTTTTTTTGAGATATAGATATTACATTCTTTGATTTTTGTTTCATGATCACAGAATCGCCATCGAATCGGCTTTGTTCAAACAGTGGCTGAAGAATATGCAGATTGAAAAGGTCTTTTAGCTGGTGGACAAATGCATCTGCAGCATGTCGAAGTTCAGGTACTCTCTGAAGCTTTTTTAGGTACAGTGCTATTTGGAAGAAAAAAAGTGTGGTTGTTTATTTTACAATATTTGGTAGTAGGATCTTACCAATTCTTGTGATCACCTTTTTTTCTTTTCTTTTGTTTTTTTTGTATAGATTTTCTGCATTATTATGTTAAAGTTAAACATTCGTTGCATCTAGCCTTGTTATGTTAAAAAAATTGAGGCAGAGATTAATGATTGATTTTCATGTGCTTTTGTTTCTTTCAATCTCAAACATACAATCATATAAATAAAGGAGGAAGAGAGATAAGATTTTCTTGTGAACAATTAAAATAGAAAATCAAAGGCCTTACCTAATTAAACAACTTTAATCTATTTGAATCACAAATAAGATCCCACCCCTCTCCAAATTGGAGAGGGCATAATTACAATGTATTAAAAAGAGTTATCTATGTTGAGGTGGGGACTTTGACGATTATGATGTTGATATATCATAAAAAAATTTCCTGATCTGGCACGAATCTCGAGGTAAATTATGATCGGAAACTTCCAAAATTAAATCAGGAGCCATCCAATCTCTGATTTCAGCAAACTCATAGTCAAATTAAACATCTTAAAGAAGAACCCAACAACACCAAATTCGATCCAATTCGAGCCTAAATGGGTCCAAATGAAGGGCCCGAAGCACATTCGGAAGGTTCAAATCATAAATTAGATAACCGAATGACATTTAAATCTGGCATACTTATAGGCGAATCGAGAGGCTCGATGAGATGAATCCAACGAGCCTAAGATCATCAAATTATGACATCATTAATTCACTCAAATACTTGATAAATTGTATATAATCAAGGGACAATATTGGCCATCCATTTGAAACACTTCCAACATGTCATTGATCTTCTTCCTATTTACTAGTCATGTCATTCTCAGAAAACTATAAATATACCCCTCATTCTTCACAAGAAGGAGGAGGAGGGAGATAGAGGAAGAAGAGAAGAGCTCTAGGGACTTGAAGAATCCTGGAGCTTCTCCTCGGCACCATCATCGGCAAACTTCTGTCAACCATCGCCGGACCATCATCGGACCATCGTCCGTCTTCGGATCACTGTCGCCCGCTGACTATGGTCCTTCCGACCACCGTCGCCCGACTACGATCTTTCCGACCTCTGTCGCCTGCCGACTATGGTCCCTTCGACCACCGTCACCGACTATAGTCCTTTCGACTACCTTCACCGACTACAGTCTTTTTGACCTCCCTCGCCTGTCGACTATGATCTTCCGACCATCGTCGCCCGATTGCAATCATTCTGACCTCCGTCACCCCCTGACTACGATCCTTCCAACCATCGTTGCCCAACTACAGTTTTTATGACCACTGTCACCCAACTATGGTCTTTCCGACCTCCGTCGCTCACTAAGTACAATCCTTCGGACCTACGTCGCCCAATTACGGTCTTTCTGAACACTGTCACCCGACTACAGTCTTTCTAACCTTCGTCACCAGCCGACTACAGTCCTTCGGACCTACGTCACCCAACTACGATCTTTCTAACTATCGTCACTCGACTACAGTCTTTCTAACCTCCATTGCCCGCCGACTACAATCCTTCAGACCTACGTCGCCCAACTACGATCCTTCCAACCATTATCACCTGACTACAGTCTTCCTGACCTCCGTTACTAGACAACAGTCTTTCTGACCACCGTTGCCCACCAATTACGGTCCTTCCGACCTCCGTCACCCGACTATGGTCCTTCTGACCTTCGTCACCTGACTGCGGTACTTCCGACCTCCATCACTTGACTGCGGTACTTCCGACCTCCATCACTAAACAACAGTCTTTTTGACCACCGTCGCCCGCCAACTACGGTCCTTCAGACCTTCGTCACCCGACTATGGTCTTTCTGACCTTTGTCGCCCGAAGATTACGGTCCTTTGGACCTACGTCGCCCAACTACGGTCTTTTCAACCACCGTCACCCGACTACGACCTTTCTGACCTACGTCTCCTGCTGACTACGGTCCTTATGCCCAGGATCATTCACTACGGTCTTTCCGACCTCCGTTGTTTGCCTACTATGGTCCTTCCAACCACTGTCACCTTATTGCGGTCTCTGTCACCTCTGTCGCCCAACTACGGTCCTTCAGACCTCTGTGCCATACTACAGTCTTTCTGACCACCGTCAGCCGACTACTGTCCCCTCGATCACCTTCATCCGACAGCGGTCTTTTCGACCTTTGTCACCCGCTGACTTCGGTCCTTAAGACTACCGTCACCAACTACGGTCTCTCCGACCTCCGTCGCCCGTCGACTACGGTCTTTCTGACCTACGCCACCCACCAACTACGGTCCTTCCGACCACCGTCACCGACTATGGTCTTTTTGAACTTCGTCGCCCGTCGACTAAGGTCCTTCTGACCTTCATAGTCTGACTTCGGTCCTTCCGACCTACATCGCTCGCCGACTATGGTCATGTAGACCAAACGAACATGTCAACTCTGAATCTTCTAACTCCCACCATGTAATGCACTCTATATGATGTACATTTGCTACATTGAGCCAAGGCATTCCCCAGAGGAAGAAGCTCATTTGTAATCAACTGTAAGCACTAGTGGATTCATTTAAACTAGACAAGGCCCCGTAGTTTTTCTCCCTTTTCTGGGGTTTCCATATAATAACTCTGGTGTCTCTTATGAATGCTACACCTCTATCTTTTATCTGTATGTGTACTGAATTTTCATACAAAGCTAGGACACTAAAATTCATATTTCTCTATTGTCGCGAATATTCCAGGACGCAATAGATGTCAAGATATAGTTGATGTTTTTGATGGAGAAAATATGAACTAGTTTAAGAATGGTGGCTTCAGTTGACTAAGACGATGAGTATTATGGTAGACTTAGAGGCGGTGACAAAATGAGCCTAACGACAACATTAGTTTAGCTGTTACTGAGCTCGAGCTCGACTCGATTGCTTGAGCTTGTTTAGAAAGCTCAAGCTCAACTCGATTTCTTTGTTTTAAATTAAAAAAATTAATTTTTTATAGAATTTTTAATTTTTAATATAGAAATAATTCAAAATTATGAAAATATATTATATAATACTAATTTAAATTAATTATTTAATACATTTTAATTAAATCAAGTGGCTCAACGAGCTTTTGAGCTGAGCCAAGCTTGAGCTTGAGCTCATTTAATATACGAGCTTGAGTATTGGCTCGAGCTTAAACTCGTGGCTCGACAAGCTCGACTCACGACCTCATTAACGAGCCGGCTTGGCTCACTTACACCCCTACCTCAGACCATTGTTGCCTTATTACGATCCTCCGACACCATCGCCCGAATATGGTCCTCTGATCCCCTGCCATTCAACTATAGTCATTATAACCTCTATCGCTCACCAACTACGGTCATCCGATCATCGTTGCCTATCTAAAGTCCTTCCGACCTCCATCGCCCATTAATTATAGTCTTTGACAGTCGTCGCTCGTTTGCAATTCTCCGACCACTTTCGCCTGACTATGGTCTTCCGACCATCGTCCCTTGACTACAGTCCTTCTGACCTTGTTGACTAAAAAAAGGAGGGTTTTTGAATAGATATGAAGCAACAAAAACCTCTTCCGATACCTATTTCCATCAGCCCCACATCATGATGCGAAGCAGCTGTTCGCTTATAACCACCCGTTCATTTCTTCAAAACGACAGACATGAGCGGTTCGAAGAAGCATTCAGACTCCTCCCCTTGCTCGTCTCTCTGTATCGCACCCAGACAGAGAAAGCCGAAGCCTTGTCCGCCCTCACCTTTGTCGAAGCTCGCCGGCCGAACCAGCTTGACCTTCACACGCCTCCATCCGACAGCCTAGTAGCCCGAGCCCTCCGCCCATCTTCGCCTCCCACGCCCTGACCCACCTCCACCCGACCGACCCTAGCTGTGACTCCCAAGCCCAAAGCCGACCAAACCGAACTCCCTGCTTGCCATCTCCACTCCCGCTCGCAAGCCTAGTCGGCCCGTGCACTAGCCCGACATGTGCCCTCTCTCTTCTCTCTCTTTATATGTTTTATATACATGTAATTATATATATATATATATATATATATATATATATATATATATATATATATATATATATAATTGTATAATGTTTATTATTATATATATATATAGAAAAATAACATAAAGTAGAGAGAGATAATAAAATAAGAAAAGTGAGGATGAGATCTTCAAACAGGTGTTGAAGACCTACGCCGTCAACCTTAGGTTCGGCCAGATTTTGCATTGCATTAGTTAGGACACGGGTGTTAGTGTTATGCAGAACACTAAACCCATTAGATTTATGATTCAAGGCTATTATTGCTTTGTAGTACGCCTCATCGGTAGGTAGGTCTTCTGTCTTTCAAAGACCATAAACTCTACATATCCGCGTCACACGGATGACGCCACCTCCATCCTTCTCTCCTGCATGCTTTGAGTGCATGATTTACTTATTTTCTCTAGTTTCTTCTCACTACCTTAGTCCCTCTGGATGTTAATCTGAGCCGTGTATGTTGACTAAGCCTAGTTGAACCTTTCTTTCTCTTTGAGTAGGATTTTCTAGTCTTATCCCCTTGTGCCAATCCCAATTTAGGAAGAATAATATAGAATCCTTAATCAAGAGTTTTCTCAGGCTCAGGCTTGCGATGTAATTAATCACGGGGGTCTGTACCCGTGGGAAACCGCATCCCACTCTCAAATAAATCCCATTCGAGCTAATGTATCGGGGGGGGGGAATCCATTGTGATTAGATTGTACATATTATTATCTAATCGGGGTGTGTTGGTGAGAGCCACTATCCTCAATGGTTAATCATATGTATGAACGAATCTGCCCTTCCATTGGCCAGATACCGCCTCCCTCGCGGGGCGGCGGTGTTTGTTATCCTTTCGGAGGTCCACAGGTTTCTGGCGACCATGGTGGGACAGGTTTCTCTCTCCATTTTTGAATTCTATATTATTCTTTCTTGTGTGTACTCTAGGATTGGTACTCCTTAGATTAGGGTCCTTCCTTAGTTAGGATCGTTCTTTTTTTCCTTAGTTAGGGTTTCCCCCTAGCTAGGTTTCTTTCATTCCATTTCCCTTAGTTAGGGTTTTCCCCTAGCTAAGTTTCCTTTCTTCAGACCTTCTAGGTCATTGTGTCCCCCATCTATCATTCCGCTTCTTATTATTTCTTACTAATCATTTCAAATTTTTTTTCTTCTTCTTGGCATACAGTGCCATGGCTTCCTCCGTGCCTTCCATTACTTTCAGCTTTGGTTCTGACGTGCGGGTGACACTTCCTGAGTCCCGGCTAGCTAGTCCTCCCGCTGGATGAATCACTTTTGGTTCCTTCACTGACTCGGCCTTCGTCACTCTTGGCGGGCCGACCCCTGCTGAGGTTGCTGCCTACTCTCATCTCTAGAGGAGAGCTCGCGCAGCCATGCGACCTTTCAGACGTCCAGTTGCTCGGCGGACAGCCCGGGCACCTGCTCATCCTACTCCTGTTCGTGTGCAGCCAGCACACCTTGTGGTTAGGCAGCCAGTGCCTAGACCCCTCCCTGTTCAGCCAACTCGTCCAGCGGTTAGGCGACCAGTGCCTACCGCACCTGTTGCTCAGACTGCCCCGGCCCCTCAGCGCCGGCAGGCAGTAGTTACTCCTGTTGTTGTTTCGGCAGAGGCAGCTCGAGTTCGGGTTCCCCCTCCGTCTTCCTCTAGGAAGAGGGGTGCCCAGACCGAGGCTCCTTCTCCTTCCTCCCGTCGGGTTTCAGGTTTCGCTCGGTTGTCTCACCCAAAGACCCTCGAGCAGACCTCGACGCTTCCTGTAGTCCCTGTTCCCCCTGTCACTCAGGTAGTGGGTTCAGATGTTGCTTCGTCTTCCGCCTCAGGCCTTGGGAGATGGGTCCGGAGGAATAGAAACCATAGACTTCAGTTGCCTGCATCCGAGGCAGACAGACAGCGGATGGCAGATTCGTTGGCTCACCAAGAGCTAGTTCAGAGGAGAGCGGTCCCTAGGCAGCGGGCACCACGATCAGTTGCAGTTTCCCCTACTGCGGACGTTACAGTTGCCCCTGAGATAGTAGCTGTTCAGGGAGGATGCTTCTCTCCACTGACACACAGTGGTGATGAGGAGGACGTTGCTCGCATTGCGCCGGCCCCTCCTATCACTACTACTTTACCACGCGCTAGGATCCCCAGGGATGATGCTGCTCGAACCCTCTCTCAGAGGATTCAGAGCATTATCCGCTTAGCGCGGGGTCGAGGCCCTGTCAGTTGGGAGAGGTTACTCCACCAGATTTCTCAGGCGTCCGTTCAGTTGCAGAGGCAGACTGTTAGGCAGAGGTACATGTGGCGGAGAGGACAGCCACCCAGGCAGCCTGTTAGTTCAGTTCTGTTGGCGAGACCACAGACAGTTACTCCAGTTGTTGGACGACGCCCACGTCGTCATGGACAGAGGCAGCAGTTGGAGCCTCCCAGACCCCAGCTCCCTTCAGTTGTAGTAGCCCCGCAGCAGCCAGTTGCCCCTACTGGGTCCCGTCATAGTAGATGGGTGTGGAGACGATGACAGGCAGAGTCCCCTATCGAGGAAGTACAACCAGTTCAGGCAGTTGAGCAGTTAGAGGCAGTTGTTCCTTCCGGATCAGAGGTAGTTCCGATGGTCTGTGATGCAGGGACAGACGACGATGTTGCAGTTGCTCCTGGTAGTTCACCGATTCAAGCAGAGCCAGCCCTTAGCCCCTACGGAACCTCCTCCCCTTTGAGTCCATATGCGGAGGATTTCCATCAGACCCTCTATGAGGATGATGCACTTGAGGATGACTTGCTTTTGGAGGAGTTAGATGGAGATATACTGGTGCACAGAGTATGCGTGGTTACTAGACGTGGCCACTCAGACGAGCAGATAGAGGCAGATGATGATGATGAGCAGGGAGAAGTTGAGGTAGGTGGATCTCACCGGTCAGTTGAGACAGATGCCACAGTGCTACAGTTACAGACTCAGATGACAGAGATGGCTAGGGCCATGGCAGCGATGACAGCTCAGTTGACAGCTTTGGGGGCGATGCCCCAGATGACGGGCGTAGGCACTCCTGCTACGTCTAGGGACGAGCCAGCAGCACCACCTGTAGTAGCACCAGGTCCTGTGGGAGTAGACAGGGCCTAGAGAGCAGTTCCAATGGCACCTACAACAGTTGCTTTTACTACCCTAGTCTAGAGTCAGTTCAGTTGTCAGCTGGACAGATTCAGGATCTGATTGCCCAGAAGGTCGAGCAGGCTATCTCCTCTAGGAAGTCTTGAGACGTAGTTAGCAGGGGGCGTCCTTACCCAGTAGAGTACGAGCACGAGCCCTACCCCCTGGTTTTATCCCTCCTAGGTTCAGAGTCTTTGATGGGTTTGGGAACCCAAGGCAGTACGTGGCCCAGTACCGAGCCATCTGTTGCAACATAGGAGAGAACGATGCACTGATGTTGAGACTTTTTGTTAGCAGTCTAGTTGGGTGGCCTTTGCCTGGTACGCCGACCTCCCAACGACTCAATTATCACATTTACAGAGTTAGAGCAGCTTTTTGTTCAGAGATTTATTAGTGCTGAGCCCCGAGTTACAGTTGGAGAGCTAGTTGTGACTAGACAGCGGCCCCGAGAGCCTCTCCCAGATTATATAGTCAGATGGAGGAACCTCAGCCTACAGTGTGAGCCCCAATTACAGGAGCAGCATGTAGTAGAAATTTTGTTGAAGAATATAGATGGTCCGATAACACCTTATCTGAAGGGTTTCAACATCAGAACCTTTCAGAAGTTGTTGACAAAGGTGATCAGTTTGCAGGACAGCATACCCGATGCAGTCCCTCCTAAGGTTGAGAGTCAACCTTCATGTAGACCTCAGCGGCAGGAGTCTTCAGGGGCACCTCCACCTAGGAGAGGGGAGGTACACAGTACTTATGGACCATCAGATAAGGGCAAGAAGCCCTTAGTCAGTCCAGAACCACCTCAGTAGTCTCACTTACCGGGCCAGTCAGTAGTGCAGCCTAGACCCTCCCGTAGGACCCCAGAGAGTCAGCAGTACCTACGGGAGAAGCTTAGTAAGGAATATCCCTTTAAAAGGGAAAGTGTAATGAAGATATTCAAATTTCTTACTAAGAGAAACATCTTAACATTCCCGAACAACAGTAGAGTGGAGGAGGGGCAGACAGACCACCCACTATATTGCCCATTTCACAGACATATCGGGCATGTTATAGAAGATGCTATGTATTCAAGGACAGAGTTGAGAAGCTCATCGCTAGTGGACAGATCCACCTACAGGACACCGACCTGGTTCAGCCCATGGGCAAGACACCTCAGACATTTCAGATGATCTCGGGCTCCAGTAGTTGCAGTGCAGCCAGAGTGGTAGCTAGATCAGTCGTAGCAGATCACCCAGAGGTTCTGAGGGAGAGTGGCAGCTAGCACTCTCTCGGAAGATGAAATAGATGATCCGGCAGACAGTTCAGAGTTTAGAGGCAGTTGAGAGGAGGCCTACCCAGGCCAAGTCGATAGTTGCCAGCCCAGCTTCTTCGCCAGCACCTTTTTCTTCTTCTGTTCCTATTGTAGTGCCTACTGAGCACATTTCTTTTCCTGTTTTATGTAACAAAAAAATGTATGAAAAGGAAAAGATTGTTGTAACTTCCGAGGGGAAGACGGGACGCCTTCCAGCACTTACGTTGAAGGACTTCGTTCTCCTTTCGGCTGATGATGAAATAATAGAAGAAGGTGATTCTGGCTACTTTTGGTATTCTGTTCCTGTTTTTACTTCTTCTAGCACCCGCTCTTTCAATGTTTTATATATATCTTGTAATAATACTGAATGTGATGAGGAGTCTGAGTGTGATGAAGAGCCGGTCTTTATGATTCCAGAGGGTGGTTGTTACATGGATTCGGAAGATGAATCCGAGAACCCACTCCAGTCACTTTCCTTGAAGCCAACACAAGCCATTACCGTTGAACCAAGTGAATCTCCTGTTGAAGATGACTCGATACAGGAAGTTCACTTACGTTCAGGGAAAGTTCTTCCACCTAGAATGGCTAAGAATATAAAAGAAAAAGATAAGAACATTGTTACCCAGCAGGACGAGCCAATCCTTTCCTCCCAAGAACAGTCTAAGGAGAAAGGGAAAGGCCCTCAGCTGGAGATTGATTATAATGTGTTGGCTCATTTAAGGAAAATTCCTGCCCTTCTTAGTGTCTATGACACTTTGATGATGTCTTCTGACTTGAGAGAGACCCTGGTAAAGGCACTACTCGAACCAGAGTCCTATCAAGCATTCTTTGCTTCCGAATCTGTTGGAGATGCTTGCCATTTGAGAGAGATGTCATGCATTACCTTTTCGGATCGCGATCTCCTCTTGGGTACTGCCGATCATAATCGTCCCTTATATGTCACCCATGAAGTCAATGGTTATGAGTTGAACAGGGTCCTCATTGACCAAGGAGCTTCAGTAAACATCATAAGCTATGAAACTTCAAAGAGCTTCTCCCTTGGTCATTTGAAGTTAACCGCTGATAAGATTATGTTGAAAGGCTTCAATGACCAAGGACAGCGTGCCCTAGGGTCTATCACCCTGCCCCTGAAGTTTGAAAATTTCCTTACCGAGTCAAAGTTTCATGTGATCGAGGCTGATACTTCATACAGGGCTCTCTTAGGAAGGCCCTGGATTCATGAGTATGGAATGGTGCCCTCTACCCTGCACCAATGTATGAAGTATATGAGGAATGAAGTCGAGTACTCCATTCTCGGGGATACCCAACCCTTTTTCGTGCACGAGGTCTCTATTTATGATGATGCTGAGTATTACATACCTCATAAGAAGAGTAAACCTCCTTCTGCCCAGTCACTAGTAATACCTCCCAGTACTGTACAGGGTCCTGTACAGCTACCTGCGCGAGGTCCATCACAGGTTAGTATTGAGGCAGATACCTCCACTGCAGACCCTGTTAGATCTCCTTTCTAATTTGCAGTTGGGCACGATGTTCCCCCTAGTAGAGGTAGGGGAGAGTGAGGTAGAGGTAGAGGTAGAGGTAGAGGGTCGACTCGCCCGCCTCGAAACTACGACACTCAAATCCCTCGTCCCTCATATTTTTACGCTTCTCCTTTGACTGTCGAGTCCAACTCCTATGACGATGAGGTGATTATTACTCCTTATCACCCAACTCCCTCGCCAGCCCCGGATTTTACTGATTATAGTTCACTACCTACCTTTTGTAGGTACTTGATACCCGAGGGTGGTTTAGTTATTGACAGTGGCTCAGACGAGGAAGTAGACCCCCGACGTCAGACCATTAGTCGACGACCCCTTTCCCGTCAGATACGTGGGATAAGAGTTGAGGAGTCTCATCAAAAGTCTCTGGTTACCCCCTCCACTAGTGATGGTGGTGCACTACAGGTTAGAGGTCGCCCTCCGCCCCCTCTATACGAAACCTTTGTGCCACAATGAGCTAGTGAGTGTGCCTCGTTATCCCATAGTGTGGGTGCCCCACTAGGTCCTGAGAGTCAGGGTTCAGCGGAGACCACTGTGGATAGCAAGGTCACAACTGCCTCTCGTTATTTTTCCCCTTTTGTGGAAGGCTGCGTAGAGCGGGGCGCAGTCATCTCGACTTGGTCAGATGAACAGGCTCTACGGCAGGCTCGTGTTTGGCGGACCGATATGTCTCAGACTAAGCAAGGTTTATGTTATGTTGAGCAGAGCTCACCTAGCCACGCTAACATTCGAGCTGTTTCCCACTCATATCCGATTGTTTCTCTTACCGATAAAGAAGACCCGGATGATGACGAGGATAGAGTACTTGATGCTCCTCGTGAGTTTGAAGATGGCATCACTTCTGCCATGGATGAACTGTGTGAGGTAAACTTAGGCACTGAATCATATTCTAGACCTATTTTTTATAGTGTCTTGTTATCTGACTCAGAGGCTCAAAAATACATCGAGCTACTCTCAGAGTTTAGAGATTGCTTTGCCTGGAACTACAATGAGATGCCTGATCTAAATCCAGATATAGCTGTCCATAAACTATCCATTAAGCCTGATGTAGTCCCTGTTAAACAAGCATCTCATAGGATGAGGTTGGAAATAGAACAACAGGTGATCGCTGAAACTAAGAAGCTTATAGAGGTCGATTTCATTCATGAAGAGAAGTACCCTACTTGGCTTGCCAACATTGTTCCAGTCCACAAGAAGAACGGGCAGATTTGTGTCTGTATCGACTTTCGTGATTTAAACAAGGCATGTCCTAAGGATGATTTTCCTCTTCCTATCCCCGAGCTTATGGTGGATATAGCATCATCCCATAGCATTTTCTCCTTCATGGATGGTTCATCTGGTTACAATCAGATAAAGATGGACCCGGAGGAGGAGAAGTTTACTGCATTTTGCACACCTATAGGTGTATTTTGCTACAAGGTGATGCCCTTTGGTCTCAAGAATGTCGGGGCCACCTATCAACGTGCTCTGACAGTTATCTTTGACGAGATGATACACGAGCAAGTTGAATGCTATGTGGATGATCTGGTAGTCAAGAGCAAGGTCTGTAGAGATCACCTTCGAGATCTACGAATCGTTTTTGAACGCCTGCGCAAATATGATTTAAAAATGAATCCCCTAAAATGCGCATTTGGAGTTAGTGCAGGAAAGTTCTTAGGGTTTATAGTTTGCTACCGTGGCATTGAGATTGATCCTTCCATGATCAAAGCCATAGTAGATCAAAAACCCCTAGAAGCCTTACCCAGCTAAGGTCTTTTCAAGGAAAGCTTGCTTTCATGCGGAGATTTATCTCCAATTTGTCTAGTAGGTGTCACCCCTTTGCTGCCCTAGCAAAGAAAGACGCCCGCTTTACTGGGATGAGCGTTGTCAGGAGGCCTTTGAGAGTATAAAGCGCTACCTGATGAACCCCCCTATTTTAGCTGCACCCATCCCAGGGAGGCCGTTAATTCTCTACACTACGGCCCTGGATGAATCCTTGGGTGCACTATTGGCTCAGGAGAATGAGAAAGACAAGGAGAATGTCTTGTACTACCTCAGTAGATGGTTGATACCCGCAGAACTGAAGCACCCAGCAATGAAAAGTAATGTTTAGCTTTGATCTTCACGGTACAGAAGCTTAGGCATTATATGCTTTCACATAAAGTCAACATGATCTCTCGAGTCAACCCTTTGCAGTATCTGATGACCCGTCCGACCCTCTCAGGTCGTCTAGCACGATGGTCTATGATCCTACTGCAGTTCGACATCACTTTTATCCCTCAGCGGGCCGTCAAAGGATATGCTCTAGCTGATTTTCTTGCTGCTCACCCGATCCCTACAGACTCCCCACTCAATGATGACCTGCCTGACGAGCTAATCATGAGTGTGGATGAACAGGAGTCCCCTACTTGGGAGTTCTACTTTGACGGTGCGTCATCCGTTAGAGCGTTGAGCCCGAATGAAACTCCTATAGTTAGGGTAGGTCTGAGCCTTATTTTTGTATCGCCTGAAGGTCACACTCTTAGATATTCATACAGTATTTCAGAACCTCGTACCAACAATGAAGCTGAGTACGAAGCTCTGATTTTAGGACTAGAATTGACCATTCAGATGAATGTCATACGGGTAAAAATCTTTAGAGACTCACAACTGATTATAAATCAAGTAGCGGGAGTCTATAAAGTACTTAAACCTGAGCTCTTGCCCTATCACAATAAAGTAATGGAGCTCTTGTGTTTGATTCCTGAAGTGACCTTAGCTAAAATCCCTAGATCTGCCAATGACAAGACAGATACATTAGCTAAGTTAGCAAATGAACTGGCTGACCCAACTGGCAACCTATTATCTATCGTTGTCCAGTGCCGTCAAGCCCTATGCCCCGCAGACCTGTCTTCTCCCGATCAGACCCTCACAGTGTTCTCAGTTGAGGAAGAGTCAGATTGGAGAGTACCCTTTATAGAGTATTTGAAGCATGACAGACTTCCAGATGATAGATCCCTTACTGCTCAGATCAGAAAGAGAGCTCTATCATTCACTTATGTGAACGACACCTTGTATCGACGCTCTTTTGACCAAATGTGGTTGCGTTGCCTCAACAACGAGGAGGCTCACAAGGTCATGGGCGAGATACATGAAGGTCTTTGCGGTGCTCATCAGTCCGGACCAAAAATGAAAGGCAGAATTAAATGCCTTGGTTACTATTGGCCAACTATGATCCGTGATTGCATGGAGCACGCTAGAAAGTGCCACTAGTGCCAAATTCATATCACGGTGATTCACCAACCCCCTAACCCGCTGCACCCTACTGTATCATCTTTGCCATTTGAGGGCTGGGGCACGAATGTAGTGGGTCCTATCGACCCTCCTTCCTCTAAGGGTCATATGTTCATTTTAGCTGCCACTGATTACTTCTCTAAGTGGGCAGAGGCTGTGCCACTTAAGGAAGTCAAATCAGAAGATGTGAGGCATTTCTTTCGTGATCATATTGTCTATCGCTTTGGTGTCCCGCGTCGTATCATTTCAGATAACGGCCCGTCATTTAGAAGCACCAAAATTGCCAGATTTGCCCGCCGCCATAACATTTATTGGCGATACTCTTCAATTTCCAATCTCAAGGCCAATGACTTGGCGGAGGCATTCAATAAAACTCTCGTGCAATTAATAAGAAAAATCTTAGTTGCAAACAAACGAGAGTGGCACGATAGACTTCCCGAAGCACTATGGGCCTATAGGACTACATACTGTACTCTTACTCAGTCAACCCCATATGCTTTGGCTTTCGGGGTTGAGACCGTCCTCCCACTTGAGGTCGAGCTCCCCTCGTTGCGTGTGACAGTCAGCCAGAATCTTTCCCACGAAGATAACGCCTGACTATGGATGGAAGAGCTTGATGGTTTAGAAGAGCTTCGCCTACAAGCTTATCAGAACCTCAAACTATACCAGGCCCATATGGCTCGATCACATAATCACCTTGTCCGACCCCGTGCTTTTCAGGTTGGCGAGTTGATCCTTATTTTGCGTAGACCTATCATTTCATGCCGTCACTGAAGTGGTAAGTTTGAGCCTGTCTAGGAAGGCCCCTTCGCTGTAGAGCAAGTCTATGAAGGTGGTGCCTACCTACTCGTTGATGCCAATGGTGTTCACCCTATACCTGTCATCAACGGGCAGTACTTGAAAAAGTACTATGCCTGAGTTCGCTCTTCAAAAGGGAGGGGGGGTCTCCCTACCGCAAGTAATTATTCCTCTATATATGCACCCCCTTTGGAGGGGCTTCTTCACTTTTCGCCAGTCTGTGCGGCCACGACGATTTGTCCTCTACCACACGATATTTGTTACGTGAAGTATGAGGCTATCCTTAGGGGTGGTGAGGTGAGATGATATGATTCGTACACTGGTATAAACTCTAGTCTCTATCATCTCCCTCGTTTGAACTCTGCAAGGCCAGATCTTGACCCATATCAGTCTAAATAACGATTCAAGTTCTATTTTTAATGGTGGGATCTTTAAATTTAACGTGTAAAATTTCTAAAAGAAAGATTAATCTGAGAAAAGTCTGAGAGCTTGAAACACGAAGTAAATTTTTGAGAGAATTTTTTCTTAGAAAGTACAAAACTTATTTTTCCTGATGAAAGATTTACCCGTCTTTTTTAGAAAATAAAGTAATGGGTGGTTGACTCCTCTAAGCGCTTGAAAGAAAATTACAATGATTCCAAAAAAAAATGTGTGCCTTCTCTCTCATCCCTCGCTTGGGATGATTTCATATTTTGAACTAAAATTTATATCAAATTGAAATTAGATTTAGAGATGAATATTTTCCCAGTCATCTTGCAGTTTTCTATTTCATAGGCGTCTTTCGCGTGCTGTTGAATCTAACTCATAATTTTCTTATTCGAGTTGTTCATTCTTATCATATGATTGGGTTTGCTTTGTAGATTTTTCCTCCTGGCACGAGAGAGTGAGTTTTTCTTCTCTTATGTTTGGAGGATAATCTTACAACTAAGAAAGTTTTCTTTTAGGGATTTAGAAAGGGAGCCAATCACAAAAATCAAAGATACACAAAGTGTATCAAAAGTGAAAAGATGCACAGTGCGCCAAAAATCGAAGATACACAAAGTGTTTCAAAAGTGAAAAGATGCGCAAAATGCACCACAAAGTTAAAGATGCACAAAGTGCATCAAGTAATTAAAAGATGCGCAGTGCGCCAAACCAAGTTGAGGGGCTCAAAATGAGCCCAAAGTGAATAAGTAAATGGCTTCCCTTTCTTGTAAATCTCTAAGTCTCAGAAATTCCATACCCTTTGATATTTGTGATACTTGAGTTTGAAAATCATGATTTTGGATTCATCATCGTGCAACGATGTTCTATTAGATATAAAAATATTTTCATACAAGAGGATTGAGAAGATTCAGTCTCTCTCTTTAATTTAAACCCTTTTGAATTAGATATTTATTTAAAATATATAAGAGAGAAAGCCCAGCTCAGCTTGTAGGGAGCTTAAGCTGGGTTAGCAAAATTTAAATCCCTAACCTTTTCGGGTTTAGATGGAGTCAACCTATATTGCTGGACTTTCAGAACCTTTTTTTTAAGGTTCAAGATGATTAAGAGGTTAGTTTTTCATTTCTAAAAATAGTCCTTTTACTCTCTGATCAAATTTTCACTCTTAAAGGGATGTGTGAATCAGATTTCTCTCAGATTGATTGGTAAGTGCTTGAACATCTCTTAGTGGTCCCACTATTGAGTTTGTTTAAATGCTTGCCATATTCTTTTAAAAATTCGTGCACGAAAATATTTTCACCCCACCATCTGATTATAGATAATTCTTAAGGACTGATAAGAGTCTCACATTTATTGCACCTTCCTCTTCTGAGTTCTGGTTGTTTGGGAGTTTCCCCCTCTCTGTTCCCCCCAGTTTCACTTGGTGCTCCCAAGTGTGGTCTGGAATATCAAAACCAATTCAGACTTCTTTGGTACTGGGTCCATACCAACCCATGCTAGCTAGGGATGATAATGTTGGTCCACTATCTTAATCTAAATTTCATTCACATATCAATCGTGCTATGATTGTGCCACCAGTTTTATTCATGTGGCGAATGTGGCCTGGGTTATCAAAGCCAATCCTATCTCCCTCTTTGAGTTCCAATCATTAGAGGATGTATCATACTAGGAGTAACGCACGGATATGGTAAACATTCCCTCTACCAGGTGTTATCTTTGATAGTACGAGACATACTTAATATTACAAATCTGGTTTTGATGATGACAAACATGTTTCCAGTGTGTTTTGCTTGGCTAACTCGTTTCAGGCACAAAAGATCACGAGCAACTCAAGCCAACTCAAGATCGGGTCCAAGTGTGTCCAATGTACTGTTTTTCTTTTTCTTGAGTCAATTGTAATGTAACTGTTCCCCCAGCTAAGTAACCTTGCACACACACACTCAGGGGGAGAGCTTGAGTGAAATAGAGTTTATTTTCAAATTTTTGTTCAGATCGTCCTGGACGATAGTCACATCGTCCTCGATGATCAAGTAAAAATAGAAATCCTAATTAGGGTGACCAAGTTAAGTGGGTCTGATTAAGCAGATCGTCCTAGACGATCTTTGGATCGTACGGGACGATATGCTTAAATCAGAAATTCTCAGCCGCCAGATCAAGTTAGGCAAGTTTTTATTTAAGATATTTGGTCGGATTATCCAGGACGATACGTGTATCGTCCCGGACGATCCAGTACAATCATGCCTAAATTAATCTGATAATTAAGGAAAGTAATTTATATTTGATTGATACGATCATATCGTCCTGGACGATCGCAGGATCATCCCAGACGATCATGATCGTCTAGTGCATTTTAGCTGTACGACCCAAACTGTCTACATGATGATTTGGGCACTTTTTGAACTAATCGTACAGGATGAAACCCGTATCATCCTGGACGATCAAGTCATCTTTTGGTCGTCCAGCACAGTTTGCTCTGGACGACCTGAACTGTCTTCTAGACGATATTCCTCGATTTCTACTATTCGTCCCGGACGATATGAATAATTTTTTCAACTGATCGTCCAGAAGAGCCAGATCGTCCAGGCTGATGCAGCTGATTTTGAACTGATCGTACAGGACGATCTATCGATCGTCCTAGACGATCTTGGCCGACCAGTTGAGATTTAAGATAAATTTTAAGCCCTCCTATAAAAGATCTTTTTCTTTCAACAAGAAAAATCTTTTGCCACTTTCCTTTCCAGAGAAACCCTAGAGAGAGAGTTTGGGAGAGAGAGAAAGGATCTTGTTAGGGGGAGTTAGTGAGGGATTCACTAAGGTTGCTCCAAGCACGGATTAGAGTCATCTTCTCCGCTCGTCGTCTTTCGTCTAGTTGGTGTTCGTTGTGGGAGGATCGTTCGCAAGAAGATCCGGGGTTCTCTGCCCGCTTCAGGTGGAAGCAAAAGGAGTCCGAAGGTTCTCTGCCTGCTTTAGGAGGAAGCAAAAGGAGGTTAGGTTCTCTGCCTCACCTAGTGGTGGAAAGGAGATTTTTGTACAGGCTTCTCCGCCTTGCTGTGGGAGCAAAAGAAGAGTCACTTTTTGTTTAGTGCAACACCCGGACGGGAGGCTCCGGGGAGTGGACGTAGGTCAAGTTGATCGAACCACTATAAAATCTGGTTTGCATTTTTGATTCTGTTCTGCACTTTACTTTTCTGATATTAATTGTTTAGGTGAATATCTGTGATTGATCTTTTCGTTCTTGTTTACTTGTTTCCACTACAAAGTATCGAAAAGATTTTTTCTGTTCCTCGTGAAATTTTTAAATAAATAATTCACCCCTCCCTCTTGGTTAGCCTCGGGACTAGTTCACTAGGGCTTAACATCCCTAGCGAACTTTCACTTAATCTATGGTTGTGAACATATAAAGAAAATATGCATTTATAAAATAAAAGAGGGAAGCTTTTAGTAGAGCAAAACCGGTTGCCCTTGTCACAGGCAAAACCCGGTAATACTCTCTAAGAGCTCAAATTCCCCGAAGTTTTTCTTTTCTCCTCTACGAAGCGTCTGAGTGATCGCTTCAAGGATGAGTTTACACTTGGGATTATTATGGTCTTTTATAATCATGATAGTCCTTGTTAGTGATGTGGTACATCTTGCTCAAGATGTTAACATCCCACCTTTGCGAGCTCTGATTTCCTAGCAGGAAATCAGCTCTTTAGTTTCTTTTAGTGACCTACTTTTTCACCCTTGCCCTGCTCCCAACTACTAGAGCAGTCCTATGAATCTAGTAGTGTTGCTCCCACCTCTCACAGGGTCCCACCAGTCAGGGTGAGTGTTACCTCTGTGATGTTTGATGTTTATTGATTTTACTCAAAAATCATTTCCCTCAGTGTCGAGTGTGTCTCCTCGCTATCTCGAGTTGTTTCCCCAGTAATGTTGCAGTACGCCTGGTTACAGGTGTTAGCATCACTGACTTGAGCGCTCTGATTTTTTAGCAGAAAATCAACTCATTTTCTACTTTACTCTCTCTCTCATTTGTGCTCTACCCCCAGCTGCTAGGGTAGCTCTACAGATATACTGATACTATTCCCGTTCCCACAGGGTCCCACCAGTTTGTGTGGGTGCCACCACTGTGAGCTTTTCATAAATATTATTCCCATGCAATGTTACTTCCCTTAGTGGCGAGTGTGTCCCCTCGCTACTCTTGTGTGCTTTCCTGGTTGTGAAGCAGTACATCAAGTCTCAGATGTTAGCATCGCTTCTTAGTGAGCTTTAATTTTCTAGCTGAAAATCATTTCACTTGGCTTATAGTGACATACTTTCCCACGGTGACCTGACTCTTGGCTGTAGAGCGATCGCTTGGATGTGTTTATGTTGCTTCTTACCCCTACAGGATCCCACTAGCTTATGTGGGTGTACCACTGTAGTCTTTTATGATTATTTCTCCTTGTATAGTCCTTTTCTCTGAAGCAAGTGTGTCCTCCTTGCTACTCTAGCTACTCATTGGGAATGAGATTACCCCCTCGCACTTTACTGAGGGCATACCTTTCCCTACTGTCCCTCGAGGCATCATCCTGATGCTTCCAGATTTGTGTGATCTTGGTTTCGCCTAGGCAGTTTCACTAGCATTAGGATACTCGTGGCTACGACGATTTATCCTCTACCATGTAGTACCCAAAATACTAATTTGAAACTCCTTAGATGACCCTTCTCTCTGTAAAATTTTTCACTTTCTACTCCTCTTTCCATCCCTACACATATGCGTGTTAAGGTATGGTTGAGATGACTTTTCCCTGATTGCTCTACTGCAGGCATATACGCCAAGTAGACATCAGACTTTACTTGGTGGAGAATGCTTAGTAGAGCCCCTGCAAGGCATATATCACCACCCCTTTACTCTGGTTGTCTCGCCGCACTAGCAGACATCAGACCTTTACCCTGATCGTCTTGCTCTGATCAAGCAGACATCAGACTTTACCCGGTTGAGTGGGAGCCCGACAGAGTCCTTGGGAGGCATTCCTCACCACCCCTTTACTCTGGATGTTCTGTAAAAGACTTATCAGACTCCAATTTCATGGCTTATTTACTTTTGTTGAGGTCAGGCAGAAGTATTGAGTCACCCCTATCCGCTATTCTGAGAGGAGCAGGAGGAGACGTGATCCTTTTACCTTCTATCCTACTATTTGAAATGAACAGTCAGGTAGTTGGTTTTACTTACCGGTTGAGAGAGCCCGACAGAGTCCCTGGGAGGCATTCCTCACCACCCATTTACTCTGGATGTTCTGTAAAAGACTACGCAAACTCCAATTTCGTGGATTATTTACTTTTGTTGAGGTCAGGCAGAAGTATTGAGTCACCCCTATCCGCTGTTCTGAAAGGAGCAGGAGGAGACGGGATCTTTTCACCTTCTATTCTGCTGTTTGAAATGAACAGTCAGGTAGTTGGTTTTACTTACTGGTTGAGAGAGCCCGACAGAGTCCCTGGGAGGCATTCCTCACCACCCATTTACTCTGGATGTTCTGTAAAAGACTACGCAGACTCCAATTTCGTGGCTTATTTATTTTTGTTGAGGTCAGGCAGAAGTATTGAGTCACCCTATCTGCTGTTCTGAAAGGAGCAGGAGGAGACGTGATCCTTTTACCTTCTATCCTACTATTTGAAATGAACAGTCAGGTAGTTGGTTTTACTTACCTGGTTGAGTGAGTCCGACAGTGTCCCTGGGAGGCATTCCTCACCACTACTTCTTCCCTGGTTGTTTTGCTCTGATCAAGCAGACATTAGACTTTACTCGGTCGAGTGAGCCTGACAGTGTCCCTGGAAGGCATACCTCACCACTCTTTCACATTCTATCACTACTGTTTTGATATGGCCAGGCAGATAGTTGGTTTACTTTACTACCCTACTTTTTGTGTTTTCTCTCCTCAGCTCTGCCCTCACCATGGGGTAAGGCAAGGAGAATATCTCCCCTACTCTGTCACCTTTTGGTGGCCTGTTACCACTCTACTTTTTGTTCTCTCCTTGGCTCCACCCTTGCTACAGGGCAAGGCCAGGAGAAGATTCCCCTTTGCTTCCTCTTACCTCTCTTTGGCACTCCTTTCCATGGGTCTTTACTCTACTTCTTTTATCACATTTGGTCAACGCCAACACGAGCGGTTCACTAATTCGTTCGCCACTCCTATTGGGGGTCCGTTTGTTGACCTTATTTTCACCTCAGGCTTGGGTCCTGGGCCGACCCAGTTGGCCAGGTCAACCCAATTGACCCATATAGACATTAATGGGTTTAAATCATATCCCAATTCATTCAAACCCCTTCCCTGGCTCCACCCAAGTCTCCCTTGACCCAATTGACTAGGTTGACCAAGTCAAGCCTTGACTTGGTCAACCCTAGTCTAAAGGGGTCAAATCAAGCCTTTGAAAATTTATTTAAAACCTATTTAGAGCTCTAAACTCTTGCCTACTCAACCCTTGACTTAAACCACGGCCAAGGGTGTTTATTTTTCCCTCCTAATCATCGTAGGATTGATCCAAACCGTTGATGGGAGGTCTAGACCTTTAAATAGGGATATTAGGATTTGTTTGCAAAAGGACTTTTGATCTCTCTCTCTCTCCAAGGCCCCTCAGCCCGAGATATTTGGTGAGAGAGTTCCTACCATCCTCCTCCACCCTTTCCCACTCAAACCCGGCGGTCAAAGCCCACCGGCGGCGAGATTCCGGTGACTTAAAGCTTGGAACGTTCAAAGCTTTGATCCAATCAATCCAAGGCCCATCTGACCGCGATTTCTTCAAGAAAAGTGTACGAGGATAGTCTATAAGTGCAACCTAGCCGAAATCTCCCTAATCCCACGATGAAAATTCCTAAAAACTCTTACCGTATGTCACATAGTTTGGATTTAAATAGCGTTTTGTATAGATTGTTTTAGATCAAAATATTATATCCACATGATTTCTGTTCATACATAGACCTTAGATCTAAAATTTCATCAAAAAATACTCATCATAATTATACTTATTATTATTATTATTATTATTATTATTAATATTTTATTTAAAATTATTTTAAAACTTATTATTATTATTATTATTATTATTATTATTTTATTTAAAATTATTTTAAAACTTATTATTGTTATTATTATTATTATTATTATATAATGTGTTAATAATAATGTTATTATTATAATAATAATATTGTCATTATTATTATAATATATTAATGTTATTATTATTATTATTATGTATTAGTAATAATGTTATTATTATAATAATAATACTATTATTATTATTATAATATATTAATATTAATAATATTATTATATAGTAATAATAATGTTATTATTATAATAATAATGATAATAATATCATTACCATTATTATGTATTGATAATAATTATCATTATTATTATTATCATTATATTTAAAAACTATTTTTAAATTTCTTTATTATTATTATTATTATTATTATTATTATTATTATTATTATTATTATTATTATATTTATCAATATTATTATTAAGTATTATTTATTATTTTAATATTATTATTATAGTAATAATATTATGATTATCTTAATATTATTATGCTAATAATAATATTATTATCATAATATTATTATTACATTATTAATATTATGATTATTTTGATATTATTATTATATAAATAATATTATTATTATCATAACCTTATTATCATGTTAATAATAATATTGCTTTAATATTATCATTATATTAATAATAATATTATTATTTTAATACTATCATTAGATTAATGACATCATCATCATTTTAATGTTATTGTTATATTAATTATTATTACATAATATTATTTTAATATTATTATTATATTACTAATACTTTAAAATTATCTTAACTATTATTATATTATTATTAATATTTTAGAGCTATTTTAATTATTATTGGTTATATTTATTTTAAAATTCAGAGATGTTAATATTTGATTTGTTCTAAATTTATTAATAATTTTAAATATTGATTATTCTAAATAATTTAAAAATTGCTTTTAAACCTATTTAAACTTAGAAAATTCATAACTTTCTCATGTTAAATCGGATTTTGACGCACAATACCTCGAAGTTTTCAGAAAAATATGAATTTTAATTTAAAAATATTTGCTGCATGTGATTCTGTCATTTCAGGATGTTCTCTGTATTACTGTGTCATTTAACTATTAAAATATTATTTAATAAATATAATTGGCTATTTTAAAATAAAAATTTATTTTAAAACCCCTTGGTGGCTGGTAGGCCTCCCATGCCTATGAATTGAACTAATTTCAACTAGCTTATTTTTAAACCTTTATTATTATATATTTATAATATTTATGTATTTTAAAACTTGTTTTAAAATTAAATATTATTTAAACCCCATAATTTTGGGAGGTCTACCTCTTTGAAATTTTAAACCTAGATTATGCATATGAAGAGCAATTCATGTGGGAGAAGGATTAGTGAATGATTGTGTCCCAATCATTCACAAATCACTTCATTAGGTTTCTTTACTTAGTGTTTTTGTAATCCTTGCATGTGTAGGTTGCACAAGCACTTAGCCTAGGCTCTCCTAGATTTAAGGACATGGTTTGGTGTGTTTATATTTGCTGCATTTACCCTTTATGTTATGCCTAAGGGTTAGCTAACTCACTTTACTCCTGCTTAGTGTAGTGATACACTAAGGACAATAATTAAGGACTGTCTAGCGAACTTAGAATATTTCTAGGAGCTAGGATAGATCCCGGATTGCTATGAAACTTTAAACACTAGTGTTTAGTGACATCTGAAACCCCCTAGGAATTTTCTAGGAATTTTCTGGACTCCTTAAAACACTTAACTAGCAAACCCTAATTTACCCGTTAATTAAGTCTTAGAAACCTCAGAAAAATCTAATAAATCAATTTTAAATCAGAAAAATACTCATAATACCTCAAACTCTCCAGAATTCAATCCCAACCTTATATAATTAGGGCCCCTTAATTTGATATTAATCTGGACTTTAATTCAACCTTAACCTAAAATCACCTTTTTGCCTTAATTAAATCATTAAAAACTATTAAAAAATCTCAAAATTTCCCCAAACACTTGGGAACACCTCTTTAGGTCATTTCTGACCTTTGGGGGTGATTCCAATTAGTTTGGAGCGGATTTGGGCGAAAACCCCCAAAGTACCCCTAATTAGGCAATTTCGATAATTTATTTAATTGCCCCAACCTCTAAAAATCATAACTAATTACAGAAAACTCCAAAATGGGCAGACTAAAAGGCATTGAACTCTAATTAAGGTCTAGTATTTATTAAAAATATTAGGTGTCTAGAAATTAGCTTAAAATGAAAAGTCAACTTTCCGGTCAACCATAGCTTATAGTTTGGAGCCCGAAACTTCTAAAATTCATAACTTTGCGTAGGAAACTTTAAATCCAGCAAGCTCATAGGCATTCAACTCACATTAGGGTCTAGTATTTATTAAAAATATTAGGTGTCCAGAAACCAACTTAAATTAAAAAGTCAACAATCCGGTCAAACTTAGTTCAAAACAAGACCAAAACTTTGGAAATTCATAACTTTGGACAGAAGAATCCAAATTGGGCATGCTAACTGTCTAACTGATCAGGTTAAGGCCTAGTATTTTATAAAAATATTAATTATTCACAAATCCCCTTCAATCAAAAAGTCAATTTTGGACCCCCCTTTGCCTAGAGTATAGGTAGACCTCGAACCTCCTAAAACTCACTAATGCAATTTAAACTTCAAACACCATTACCCTAAGTATTAAAACTGACATACACATCAAATCAACCAAAATGGATCCTACTTCACTAATATTTATACTTTAATTGAAATTCCCTCTTTAGACCTACAACAAACTTGGACACTAGGCAATTATAACTAACTACCCTGCTTAGGATCTACCTCAGCCACACAAGCTTCTACACACACTGTAAAATTGTTTTCTAGGGCACCACTTCTAGACTTAGGCTAGGGCGGTGTTTACTTTTCTGTTGTGTGCCGAGCTTTTCTGGATTTCATTGCATGTTGTGATTGAAGTATTGATGTGTTTGCTTACTTTTACTGCACTCTGGGATTGATGTGATTGCACGATAGACTACTCATAGGTTAGGATCGACCTTGATACTAATGATATTTTTTGCAGGTGGCCATGCTCATGCAGCGCTAATGAAAGGGGGGGCAATAATTATCATTTAAATGCTAATGATATTTTATGCAGGCGCTTCAGAAATTACTCAGTCCCCCTAAATAAATGAGGGCTAATTAAAAATTATTATAAATTGCTACAGGTGCTCCAGAATTGCTTAGCCCTCAAATAATTAAGAGCATGGCCAAGTGTGGCTGTGATGAGTACTTTATTTTCCCTATAATTGCTTGTGATATATTAAACCGCTTGGGATGATTTTTATTAGGATAACCTTGCAGGAGAGTCTAGAATTTACTGCTTTCTATTAATGTAATCATTTATAATATTGGTATTGAGTTGTGAAAGTTTATTTTGAGTGGGGATACAAGAATCCAAAGGTTGGATTTCAAAGAGGAAATGACACCCAATATGAGCGTAGTCCTTTTCTATTTGGAAATCCAAATTTGGATCATTCTACTACCTGAGGAGTCCAAGGAAGAGGAGACCCAAGGAGTCCAAAAAAGTTGAGATCCAAGGAGTCCGAGAAAGAGAAGATCAAGAAGATGAAGATCTACAGTATCCCACTTAAAATAACTTGCGTCTGTATTAGAATTAGAAATCCGGGTTGTTGGCAGTGGTGCTCGGCCACTTTATTTTCTGCAGACCCTGGTTTGTAATTAAAGGACAGTTGGTCTATGGACATTTAATTGATTTATTTAATTATTTATTGTGCTTGATTTGATGTTGATTGCGTATAGGATACTTGCTTTTCTTAGTTTCTTAGCGTTTGTGTGCCACTTTTGTTTCAGCCTGGATTTCATTAGGCTCTCTAAGGACTAAAACTTTTTTTACTCACAACTAACATTCAAAATTCTAAGGTTTAAATAATTTAGCAACCTAACGATCTAGGGAACTGCCGGAATCGTCCGGGGTCGCATGCATATTATTGCATTTCTCTCTTTCCTTCTATAAGACACTTCCCCGCTTGCGGGTAGAGTCCAGATAATCTGACTATGAGGATGAGGTGCCGGACCTGGGGAAGCCCAGTCTAATTCTAAAAATTATTTTTATAAGCCTTTTTAAAATTCTGTGCATATCTGATTTGGATACTTTAACCAGTATGCATTGCATTAGAAATCAACTAAATCAAAATTTTAATTGCATTAGTCATAGGAGCATTCACCCAACATCAGTCTGGGGCCAATTAGAAAATCCTCTAGACGTCGGCCCTACTTCCAAGAACTATAACCTACCTACCCATATTTCATAAATGACTGGACAGCATGGTTTTGAAGCGACTAGGTGGTTAGCTGGCTCCCCAATCCAGGCCGGGGTAAGTCCAGATTTTGCATTGCATTAGTTAGGACACGGGTGTTAGTGTTATGTAGAACACTAAACCCATTAGATTTATGATTCAAGGCTATTATTGCTTTGTAGTACGCCTCATCGGTAGGTAGGTCTTCTGTCTTTCAAAGACCATAAACTCTACATATCCGCGTCACACGGATGACGCCACCTCCATCCTTCTCTCCTGCATGCTTTGAGTGCATGATTTACTTATTTTCTCTAGTTTCTTCTCACTACCTTAGTCCCTCTGGATGTTAATCTGAGCCGTGTATGTTGACTAAGCCTAGTTGAACCTTTCTTCCTCTTTGAGTAGGATTTCCTAGTCTTATCCCCTTGTGCCAATCCCAATTTGGGAAGAATAATATAGAATCCTTAATCGAGAGTTTTCTCAGGCTCTGGCTTGCTATGTAATTAACCACGGGGGCTTGCGCCCGTGGGAAACCACATCCCACTCTCAAATAAACCCCATTCGAGCTAATGTATCGGGTGGGGGAAACCCATTGTGATTAGATCATACATATCGTTATCCAATCGGGGTGTGTTGGTGAGAGCCACTATCCTCAATGGTTAATCGTATGTATGAACAAATCTGCCCTTCCATTGGCCAGATACCGCCTCCCTCGCGGGGCGGCGGTGTTTGTTGTCCTTTCGGAGGTCCACAGTGTGCGTGATTTTAATTGAACAAATTTGCAGTCAATTTTGAGTATCGACGATGTTTCGAACACAGCGACAAAGTCCGTTTTGGGATTGGACATCATTTGGGTCACATTGCACGTCATTTTCCTTGATTTGTGTGTTATCGCCTCGGGATTCATGCCGCTTCGCCGGGCAATCCCAATTGAACAAATAAAATGTAGTTTCTAAGTGTCGACGATGTTTCAGACGCAACGACGAAATTTGTTCTGCGATCAGAAGTCATTCGGGCAACATCGCATGCCATTTTCCTCAGTTTGCACGTCGTCGCCTTGGGATTTGTGCTTCTTTGTCGGACAATCCCAATTGAACAAGTAAAATATAATTTTTGGGTGTGGACAATATTCCAGACGCAACGATAAAGTCTGTTATGCGATCTGATATTGTTCGGGCGACATCGCGCTTCAATTTCGGGTGTCTGTCTTTCCTTTCGATCGATATTGTCCAATTTAACTGCAAGGGGTCCCCACTAAGTGAACTCGATGTCTTGATTGCAACGGCACAGTTCATTTAACAATCGGAACTCGTTTGACCAATCAAGTGATGCGTTACGTCGACGCTCATGTTGCTTGATTCGCTGATTTTGCTTTCCTTTGCGCATGGTTTGATGCGTAGGGGTTAACACATTCCATGACCTATAGATTCTTTTGGGTTTCTTATTTGGATTTATCATATTTTGTTGAATTTCTTTTTTGTTTGACCTTGAGGGCAATGACATAGTTGAAGGGGTGGGTGATGATAAATAACTATTGTGGGTTTTGTGTATTAGTACTCAATTAATTATAGAATATAGTATGAGTTATGCTAGAGTTAATAGCAGTTAATGAGTCCTAGAGAGTCTTTGCATTTATATAAAAACTTCCCTTCAGATTTTCTTAGGGCTTGAATAATGCAATTACGCAGCCAATTCTCTTACGATTCTCTTCCTCGGTTGTCTTAATTTCTCACCTTCTTGAGTTGTCAGCACTCTCGAATTGCCATTTATCGTGGTGAGCGGTGCTTTTATTTTATTTTTTTATAAATTATCACTCTCATTGAGCCTTCAGTCGGTGCTCCATTGCTTTCAAAGTCACTAGATCCAACATATCAAATCTTTGCTACCCTCACCTATGGCGATCTCCATCACCATCTTCTACCCACTTTAAGATCTTTACCCAACTTTCATAGCCCAACTAAACCCTCTTATTATATTACTCGCATCAATTATGACATCCAAGTCTTTTTTTTTTCAATGATGCGACAGAGCTCTACTACATTTCCATCCAACTATTATGCAAATAAAAATTCACTTAAGAAGGGGAGATTTAACCAATAATAGATATTGCATAAATAGAACAAATTTCATAATGACTCGTTAACGAGAAAAATAATTCTGTGCGGACACTGGTATCGAGCGGTACTGCTGTCGGTACCGAGCGGTACCGAGCACGGTAGCGAACGCCTAGTGATATGGCATATTTTTATTGGTCTCTGGACACATTCGGTATCTGGGCACAATAATCTCTCCATTAATGAGGGTCAGCAAGGATTGTTTTTAAAGATGCAAATTGGGTGTAGTAATAAATGAGCATATGGAGTCGGTTCGAATGCAACCACCCACTTTATTACCTGCAAGAGAATACGAAATTTATCATAAGATAATATAGCTCAAATTGATATCGTAAATAAACTTATCCTAGCACCAATAGCGTTCTCGTGTTTATTTATGTATTTACTAATTATTAATGGTCTACTCAAGCTAAAATCATTAATAAAAAATAATTAAGATAGTTCAATTAGAGTTAATATGTATAATTAGAATGAAAAAAAATTATAAGCATAGAGAAAGTATTTCAAATGCAAGGATTTTAAAAGTTATGGTGCTTGATTTGAATTAAAAGAAATGCAGAGTAAAATTTTGATGTATTTGGAATGTACTATCAAGTCATTTTGATTTATTAGATAATTATTAGATTAGAATGATTTCAAATACAACTCATATTCTTTGACATTGCCATTGACTACCATCGCTTCATAGCGATAGCTACTTCCAATGACGATCATCTTTGCCACCCACCACAACCTCCCATGGCTTTCTGTTGGCCTTCAACGACTACCATCTTTGGGCTTTATATTATATTCATTTTATTTCAAGCCAAACAAAATAAAGTAACTGCGTGCATTTATTTTACAGTTATCCAAATAACTTTAAATATTTTAAATACATTATATTCTATTTTATTCTGCATTCTCTTTATAGCAAACTGATATGATCGTGGGTTCCATCTAACAAAGATAAAAAAATCAACATAATTTATTAGAAGAAACACACGAGAGAATGTCCAATAGGAGATGTCGATAGGCGGCTTGTAAATGAATCAAATTGAGTCAAATATTTCATTATTAAAGTTATTTTATTTATTGAGTTTGAGTAGAGCTCGAACATAATTGCGGGCTTTAAAAATTCGTGCCTTAGCCTCCCCTGCTTTCAGGAGAGTTTTAATGGAGTAGGTTCCAGAGTAAATTTTCAGAAGGCATATTAGGTTTGAAATAAGACACTACCTAGAGATTTTGCACTCATTTTGCGAGGATTTTATGATCTGAGTTTTGGTTTCCTATAGGCGCAAGCACTTATTGTTAATTACTCCTCTCGATAATGAGAGAGAACTTTCGATTAAGGCTAGTCATCAATCAGATACGTAATATATATCTGGCATATAGTAGCAGCGTGCTCGGATGTTTGAAAATTTTATATTTAAAATTAGAAACTTCAACATCTTACACTTAAAGTGGATGGTGGGGGAAAGTGATGATGAGCCCAATCAAGATCCCATGGTTCCGTCATCCTGGGCCATCATGGTCCCTAGTCTACTTACTCAGAGGAGGTAGTCGACCCAACCTGACAGAAGGATCCTTGTCGACAGCCATGGATTGTTTCATCTAAGGGTATCTTGTAAACCTGGGGTGAATATTTATTTGAGGGAATAAATTTGAATCCACCTTAGCTGATAGAGGGCTTTGTGCCCTATCGATCATATCCTATTGATTAATATCTCCTATATCTCAATGATTTAACGCCATTAGGGAGCTTACGGGCTCTGGCCATGACCACAATTTAGTGGTGTCATTTGGAGGCAAACCACCCGGTTCAAAGGGCCCTGGTCATAACCGTTTATCTGCAGTGCCAATTAGCAATAAAATTATCTGTTAGATGACACGTGCCGCGTCCTTAATGGCAAGAGAATATTTGAGAATAAATCTTAGTGATATTATCGACAATACATTAGCTCTTTATGAGCTGAAGTGATATTTAAATTTGTCCAACTCGATAAACTGTTGCAAATGGTGGATGGATTTTGCTTTTAGGCTTTGATGGTTGAATTTCAATTTAAATATTTTTAAGTTTCGATGTTTTCTTGCAGTTTAGAATTTCATGGACATTTGGGTGGCATTTCGAATATTTGGAATTGACCCCTCTGGTTAAGATCTACATCCATTCCGATCATCATCGCGGTATTTATGAGCAATTGTATTTTATCGACTGAACCCTGTCGACTTTGTTAGTTACCGATAGAGGATCGGGTTCGTTGTCGGTTGCATACTTTTATTAGTGAATGTTTTTTTGGTTATAGGCCTGTAAGACTTAATATGAATGTATTAAAATAAATATCTTAGTCATCACCATGACCGTATATTTATTTGATAGTGTGATCCGTGTCGACTCCTATATACTCGCATAGAAGGATCAAGCTCAAACTTGGGTTTATTATTTTACCTGCGCAGCATTCTCTGATGTCACGTGTGTACCCACAACACGCTCACTTGGGCCCATGCAGGTGTTTAGGGGATATTTTTGTAATTATCTATTGAATCTTATTGACTATGTCTAATTACTGATGGAGGATCAAGTTCGTTGCCTGCTTTACACTTTTATTAGTGAATTTTCTTTGTTGAGGGTCTTGAAGGCCTAATATGAATGTATAAAATAAATATCACGGTTGACTCACTACCGTATACTTATTTGATGGTTCGAGTTGTGTCAACTCTTATCCATTCACATAGAAAGAATGGTCTCAAACTTAGGTTCATTCCTTGACCCGCGCAGCATCCTTATGCAACGCATGTGTACCTATAATACGCTCGCTGGGGTCCATGCAGGTATTTGCTTGTATATGTATTTCTTTGTGTTATATTTGCATACTTGCACATACATTTATATTTTCATTCGCATATTGATGTGCTTATATGTGCACTTCTGTGTTTGTTTGTATACACGTTGTAATGTATATGTGGAGAATTTTTGGAATATTTGACATTAATCAGCTATGCAAATAATTAGCATTTGGATGTGTATAATACTCTATTTAGAAGTCTGTAAATGCCTTCTGTCTGCTTGCATGAATGTTGTGGATTCGGTGGCATTATTTAGCAGCGTTGCGGGTCATTTACCGCTTTATGAAGGTAGACTATTATGCACTAACAAGTCTGCTGCAATTGTGTGCAATTACTTGCATTTACTATAAGTTTGTTGCTTTTTCCTGCAGACGGTATGTTGCGCTATGCAAGCTTTGTTGAATTAATTTTTAAGTCCACAATATACATTTAAGAGTTACTATTTGTAGTATACTGGTGAGCTGCATTCAACGTGATGTCCTTCAATGCTGCTTATAGGTGCTTGTACTTGCTGAAATTCTTTTGTATTTACTTATAGATGACCCATTGTGTACATGATAGGTTTTCTACAGCCACTTGAGAATAAGCTGATGTATTCTCGGTTATCCTTCCAACACTATTTATGAGCGGGTCATTGTCTGCATTATTAATCCTCTATTGTCACTTACGGGCAAGCGCAGTTTGTTGGAGCTTGTATATTCACTTGCCTATTGATCAGCGTGGGTTGTAGGGATTTCCTTACATTCACTGCCTATTGCTAATCATCGCTCATAGGCATGTCATTTTGCGTGCAAAAAATCTTCTGATATCACCAGTGAGTATTCGTATTCACCGTGTACCACACTTCGAATGTTTATAAGAGGTTTTGTTGTTTACAAGTGAATCTGAATGTTCATTTGTGTGTTATGGGTGGCTATCGCTGAGCTACATTCATCACCGATTCTTCATGCACGTCAGTTAACAGGTTGCTACATTTGCTTACATATCTTTCAGTATTCACAGGGAATTTCCATGTGTATATACAAGATAGCTGACATTGATCGTAAGAGAATTGTTGCATTACAAATTTGTTTACTTGCATGTTGACGTTGACTGCAGGCTAAGTTACATTCATCTCAAATTTTCCAATGTGTGTTGACTTGTAAGTCGTAACATTCATCGTATGATGGCTTTATGTTTGTAGGAGGCCGCCGCATGCATATGCAAGCCGGTTAACATTGATTGAAAGGATGTCGTAGTATTCATTGCACGTTGCATGGTGTGTATTTGTAAGGGTTTTTATTGTATGCCAGAGTTTGGTGTATTTCTATGCAAGTTAACAATGGTTGCTGAATGTACTGTATTCCTTGCTTGTCTCCTTATGTACATTGGCTAGCAAATTGCAACTTCATTGCATATCAACCTTTAGCGTTCGTCGCATATTACTGTGAGCACCATCAACTTCTTTATGCATGCATATAGGCAGCTCATCGCATACTAACTTTCAGTGTTCAGAAGAGACTGATGTGTATGTTTATGAGTTAATTAACGTCGACTGTAAAAGGACCATGTTCATTTCAAATCCAATATTTCTTCAATGTATTAGTATATTCATCAAGGGTCTTTCTTTTTCAGCATATGTGAATCACTCATCTTCATTTATAACTTGATCAGTTACGTGTCATAAGTCATTTTAATTATGATGTTTATTGATCGCATGCACTTGAGAGTTTGTTCACCACGAGCCTCCTATTCATGTTCACAGGGGGATTATATATTTTATTGCAATTCTCTTATACACATCCGTAGGTGAACTGTCGCATTTCCTTGTAATTGTTCGTAGGTGGACTATTGTGCACATTATAATTCGCTTGCTCGTCAGCAAGCTATCATGTTCATTACAGGTCCTCTGTTAACATTCATTTTCGACCTGATATGTTCACTGCAGGTCCTCTGTTTACTCATTTATGTTCAATTTGAATCAAGTTATATCTTCATATTATAAATTTTTATTTGATTATATCTTTAATTATAGTATGTATTTAGGTCCAATTCCCTGTTATTTGCTTAAGTCCGGTTCCCTGTGTCATATTCAGGTTTTTTGTATTTTGTTAAGGTCCCCGCTCATTGAAAAATCCAGCAGCGTCACGACATCTCCCTTGTTTAGGGGAAGTTTCAGGAGTCTTAGCCTGCTCGCTAACAGGAGTCTTAGCTTGCCTGCCAATTCCCTGTATAGCGCTAAACTGTCGCGTCTATCCCGTCTCCAAGAAAGACGTGCAAGGTCGGTGTCAGGTGACACCGCGGCCATAGTGTTCAATCCTACCATGCCAAGAAAGGTGTGCATAGGTCTTCGGGGGTACCTATTTGAAGACGTAGTTTTTCCACGCAAGCACTGAAGCGCACACGGGTACTTCATTTTTTTACCCTGTTACACTAAGAAAATCGTGCACAAGGCTCGCCTGCCTTACCATAAATATCGCACCATTTTCTCCCATCATGCTAAGAAAAGCTTACATAGGGGGTCCCCCCTCAATTGGGCAAGAGCGGAAGTTTGGCTGGTTCAAATAGGAGAAGGATTTGTGGAGATCGGGCAAGGATCGGTCACGGCAAGTAGGGAGGAAGGGCATCAACTGGGAGGTCGAAGGTTGCGGCTTCGACTTTCGTGTGCGAGAAAGAAGGCGAAGAAGCGAAAGCTTCATTTTGTCGTCGCACACGCGAGAGACGGGATAGACACGACAGTTTAACGCTAAAGGGAAGCACAGGTAATGATTCATGCCCTTTTATTATTATTATTATTATTATTATTATTATTATTATTATTATTATTATTATTATTATTTTGTTATTTTGTTACAGAGGTCAACAATAATATTTGTTTTAAAATCTTGTTCAAACTTATCTGATATGTTTTCGTATTGAGTTCAAATCAAAATTGAGCTTTAATCAAGTCTAATTAATTTAATTTAAACATAATTACCAGACATAGCTGCATTTATAGATTTTAATAAATAATATAGCATAATTTATTAGATGTTTGGTGAAATTTAAAAATAAATAAGAAAATGTTTAAATCAATTTATATAGCTATTCATTTGATATTTTAATATACATATACACCTAATAATATATATAGTTTTTAAAATATATAAATTAATAAAAAGTTGATACAATAACACAATAATGAGCATTTTATCATATTATTACCGAGCTGCTTGTTTATAAACAATAAATAACTATAATAATAATCATAAATAAATAAATGAATCGATGTTCAAATTTATTCATTTATATGATGAGTTTTTAAAATTTTATTTAAGATTTTTTTAATTATATAAATAAACGAACATAAAAATAAAACATCAATTTGAAAGTTTCAAAGGTACTTTTTTTTTTGGAACGGGGGTATCTACCCTCTACCATCTTCATAGAGGAGGTGTTTGGTGGAGTAACTAATCCCTCAGCGGGCCTAATGGCAACCAGCCCCATAGGTGCTGAATCATGCACGCACTTATTTTCTCCTCACTTAAGGAGTTGCGTCGCTTGAGAGAGCAATCGAACATGAGTTGGGAGTTCCTAACCACCATTGCTCACCAACCCAGTTAAACTTGATGGGGTTTAATCCAGGGGCGGAACCAGCCTTAATTTTCAGGGGGAGGAAACTTATAAGTAAAGTGTAGAGATTTCACAGATATGCCGGCGGTTCAAGAGGGAGCGCCCCTTGGAGGGGTTTGACCTGACCGGTCAGGTCACATGGTCAAGGGGCAGCGCCCCTGCGGGTGTTTTCGGAGGCAGCGCCCCCGGAACAAATTTTAGTTGTAAGGATATTTTTGGATTCTCTTTACTATTTCTCTTTGTATTTGGTTCATTGTTCCCTAATAATAACACCTCTACACAATATATTTAATTATGCTTGGGGCAATTGCCTAAAGATCATAGTATTTTAAAACTTTTAGAGGGGGTAATTGCCTAAAAACCCTTGTAATAAAGACTAAAAAATAGATGACGGAGCATAAATTACCTAAAAAATTCTATAATAATTTTTTTTTACATTTTTTGAGGGGGAGCAATTGCCCCCCGGGCTCCGGTAGATCCGCCCATGGTTTAATCTAATGTCTAGGTACTTGATGGAATAGATGAATGACGTTAAAAAAGGAGCCAAATAAGCGCATTATCATCATTACAAAAAGTATTCAGCACAGGAATAAGCATTTCTTTAGTGGAAATCTTCTACAAACTATTGCCCAGCCTCTTCCCTTATTGTGAGGTAAAGCTTGTTACAGATGCTCATCTATTTCAACGGGAATACAACATCAAGGATACTTTCAACTAAGAAATAACGTTAATGGTTTAAAGATTAAGGTTTCGCTTGAGATAGTTTTCTAAGTATAATTTTTTTAAGTATAATTTTTTAAGTATAAATTTTTTTTAAAATTGCAAAAAATTAATGACAAAAAATTATCTTAAACAATGCCTATGAAAAACATACGAGCCAAACCAATAAGAGCTAATAATAAAGCCTATGTAAAACATAAAAAAAGGCCCGATTATAAAATATAAGCCTGATTATAAATTGAGATAGCTTTCTTATTCCTATACAAAGCAACTTTTTAGTATAAAAATTTATTAAACTTGAAAATTTTTAACGAGAAAGCTGTTTTAAAAAATAGTAAGAGAGCTGTCCCAAACGAAACCTTAAATGACAACAACAACAACAACATCAAGCCTTTGTCCCACTACGTGCGGGTCGGCTACGTGAATCTTTTTTCTCCATTATGTCCTGTTAAAAGTCAAATTCTCATTTAAATCTAATATAGAAATATCATTTCTAATAATAAAAATATTGGTGCTATAACTTAATTTCTTCATGAACTCTTTTGACCAGCCTTGGCCAAGATTAAAGGGCATCTTATTTTCTTAGATTCCTTCACAAAGAATACAAAAAATCTATATGGCCATGATTTGGTCTCATTTGGTGGTCCTTTTCTTCCTTTTCTTTTTATTAATTCAGTCTTCTTTTCATAACGTTTTTATAGCTTTTTTACCCTTCTTGTTTTTTTAATCCTCATTTCTTCTTGTTTTTTTATTAATCCATCTAATTTTCATATTTTTTATCACTTATTTACCATTCTTGTTTTTTTTATCCTCATTTGTTTAAGAAAATAATTTATTTTTTCATAAAAAATAAATTATCCAAACTTAAAAGCAATGACATGAGATAATGGATAGCTTTTAAATATATTTTAATTTAATATCAAAATTATGTCAAATTCACCCAGTTGAATATTATGATAAGTATCACCTAATTTAATATTAACTATTTTAAAATATACAGAGATATCAAATTTTTATATAAGAGTATCAAAATAATTTGTAATAATAGGAAAGCTAAGAACCAAAATTTGGTGGAAGATGAAAACAACCCATTGTATAAGTATAATGTATAATGTATGAGATAATTATGTTGGATTTGATTTTGTTCGTGGATGATACCAGATCTTACTAACAAGTCAACCTGTTGAGCTAGAACACATGAGCAAGAATAAAGAGTGTAGAGCAGAGAAAATAGATAAGAACACTAAAGATCTCAAATTGGCAGTGGGAGAGTATTCACTATTAGAGAAGAAGCTTGGTCCAAGAGTCTAAGGTCTGAGATCCCCCAAACTACTCATCACTCTTCGCATCACCCCTTATTTATAGGGTTTTGAGGGTTATAGGAAAAGCTATATAGAGAAAAGTAAAAAAAAAAAAGCTATGCATAATACTTGTATAATGCTACACGTTAATCTAACACATGTCACCACCGGATAGGCTGCACGAGGATGAAGTCAACGAGAAAGCTTGGTGGGGAAGATTAGTCTTTAGGTGTGTTTATGAGTGAGGCCTGATGATTTGTTAGACGTGATTAATGACTCGTATAGAAGATCTCGTGCTGTCTTGAGGAAAAAGGCAAGTGAGATGCAGGAAAAAAAGAGATTTAGGCTAGATGGTTGTAGAGTTGTAATCGAACAATGTATCTTTTGAGTTGGCGCTTTCTTATAGCTAAGTTGGTTGAGTTTGGATGTTTTGGTGGAAAGCTAGTGAGAGAGGTAGTGGTGAGTGACAGTTTGATGAGGGATCCCTAATTCAACCCATGTAGGGTGAGCTCCATGATAGGCTTAGGCAAGTTGAGCCTGTCGATTCCCTCGAGTGATTCCCTCTTCAGATCCTAGATGAGTTCCCCAAAGAAAACCTTCTTGAGGGCGAGTATTCTCGACAAGACCTGATAGCTACCCGTAAAACACCTGTGAAGGCATTCATAAGTATACAGATTATATGTATAATTACAAGAAAAGAGAATAATAAAAACTATCACCAATAAATTATATCAAGTTGATAACATGAGGATATGTTAAACAATATGTATGTTAAAATTATTTTCATGGATCCTGATCAAAGGCTTCATTAGAATGCTCTCATAAATATGGGTTTTCTCGAAGACAATTATTATAAATCAAAGAAGGTTGACTTGAAGCTTGTTAAGATATTTTGTGAGGATGGCAAGAATTAATTATGAGTGGAGACTTGTGAGGCAGTTAGGGATCCATTAACTACTTTCTCATAAATAAAGGGGCAGTCAATGCTACATTTTAGAGAGAAAGTATGGACAGTCATTATCGTAGGCCACTCATAACTTATCAACATAAGATATAAGATTGACTAACTAGCAAACTTCGATAGTGGCAAAGGCTATCATATAGTCACAAGGTGGAATTGAGGGAAGGACAATTGAGTTAAGGGCTTTTGGCAATACAGCTGAATTATTTGTAGTTGAAAATCCACTCTCAGAATGACTGCTCCTCGACCTCTGCTAGGGTTTCCTAAGCTCTATTTTGTTCCCACCGTTTCCCTCCCGTCGGGGGCTTGACCCCCCATGGCCGCCACTAATTTTCCACCCCTCTCCACCACCACCAACCCAGCTCCCCTCTCCTCCACCGAATCTCCCCTAGACTGGAAGAATCTCCTGGCCTTAAGCTCCCAAGTGTCGACAGAGTTTTCTCACTCCCTCTCCTTTATCCCCACCCCCAATAATACAACCCAGTTTACCAAAGAGCAATTTGTGGCCGGTGCTCCCGAATGGTCTCTCTCTCTTGTGGGCTACTCAATAGGGAAAAGGCCATACTACGAGGCCTTACTTGCAGCAATAAAAAAAGCTTGGACCCTCAAAGGCTCTCTATCCCTCCTCATCATGGATGATGGATTCTTTCTCTTAAAATTCACGTTGCCGGAAGATTATGAGCATGTCTGGATCGGAGGACCCTGGTTCTTCTTCGGCAAACCCTTCATCTTACAGAAGTGGTCTCCCAACTTCATCCCTCATCGTGAAGAGTTTCCCTCCATTCCCTTGTGGATCAAAATCATGAACTATCTGTTTTACTGCTGGACTCCGAAAGGTATATCTAAACTTGCTAGTTGTGTGGGTATACCTCTCTTTATTGACGCCCTTACTGTGGCAAAAACCAGGCTGACCTTCGCTCGCGTATGTGTCCAAATCACCAGATCCTCCCCCCTCCCAGATGAAATCCACTACTATGTTGACGGGAAAACCTCCTCTTTCAAAATCCAATACGACTGGAAACCTGAACCTTGAACCTTGTACCCAATGTGGCTCTATAATGCACCCACCAACCCTTTTCCCTAATTACCCCATTTCCCACCCTCAACCTACTGTAAGGCCTAGAGGCAGGAGCACTAGCCAAAAGCCTCGGTTCACTCCTCCTCCCCGGCTTACTATTCCCAAAACTACTCTCCCCCAAAAACCAACTATCACCAATTCTACTCAGCCACCCTTACTCCCCACCCGTCCAGTAGGCTCTATCATTCTGAACCTAAACTCCCCATCTGGTGAAGCCACTGAACTACCAGACATACCCCCACCCTCCTTGGTCCCTCCCCCAATTACTAAAACCAACAAATTCAATGCCCTTATCAATTACATAATGCACAGAACCCTCAATGCAAAATTCAACCTTCCCCTCCACTTCTTCTAGCCCCACTATATCCAACCAGAATAGCCCCCCCCCCCCCATCCCCAACCCCCAAATACTTCCCCCCGCTCCCATCAACCTAATATCCCACCCCTCATGAAGGAGCAAAACCCTTCCCTACATTCCAACTCCCAACCTCAACAACCCCCTCCTCAAAACCAGAAACAAACGAGAGTCAAGCTAGCAAAAAAGGCTACAACTCCCCAACCCAAATTCCAATGACCCTTCCCAACCTAGCATCTTGGAACATCCGTGGGTTCAACAGCCCGGACAAAGTTCTTTGCTGCAAACAATTAGTTAGATCCCAAAACCTTGACATCATATTTATCCTTGAAGTCAAAATCTCCCAAATCACAGCTGTTAACCCTTGGTTCCCAAACATACAAAATATTCCCTTGGAAGGCTCCTGTGACAACTTTATATATTCCTCTCATGGACGTATTTGGGTTAAATGGAACATTGCTGCTGTAGATTTCAAACCTCAATTCTCCTCAAGCCAATTGATACATGGTATCATTTACATTGCTAGCAATCCAATTTGTGCTATCACTACGGTGTATGTTGCCAATTCCTATGTGGAAAGGCAACTCTTGTGGAAACAAATTCTGGATATTGCCGATACTATTAACCTCCCCTGAGCCATCCTTGGTGACTTCAACTGTTTTCGTTCACCTGTTGAGAAAGCTGGAGGGACTTTACTCTCCAATAGCAAACTTGGAGACTTTAACACTATGATTTTTAAAGCAGGGTTGCATGACCTATCATTTGTTGGGCACTTCTTTACCTGGCACAACCAAAGACCTGATAACCCCATCCACATCAAATTGGACCGTGTACTAGTCAATGATTCATGGCTTGTCTCCTTTCCCAACTCCTTCTATAGAGTTGGTGACCCTAACTGCTCGGACCACTCCCCCCTTACCATGGTTAACACTCCTAAAGAGGTGAAACGACACAGATTCATGTATAAGAATTACTGCTCCAAATATCCGGATTTCTGGGAAAGCTTAATTAATGTGTTCTCCCTCCCAAACAAAAGTAGCCCACTTTGTTCCTTTTATTACAAACTGAAAAAGCTCAAAAACATCATCAAATACAAAAATTGGGCTAACTCCAACACCATTCAGATTGAGATTGACTCTCTTATGTCCCTCAAAAACACTATCAACTCTCAAATCCAAAGCAACCCACTTGATGCCACCCTCAACCAGTCCTTGAATAACATTAATACTAAGCTCAACCACTACCACTCAACCCTCTCAAGCTGGATGATCCAAAGAGCAAACGTCAAATGGATCACATGTGGGAAGATAACTTGAAGTTCCTATACTCCAAAATTAATATTACCAAAAATCATAATCGGATAAAAGAGATCATCTCTGATCTTGGGCCTACCTCCTCTCACAATGAAATCCCCAAAAGTTTTCATCAGCCACTTCTCTAAGCTGTTCAATACCACCACCCCATTACCCCCTAATGAGCTCCTTCATGCTATGCCTATTGGGAATCCTATACCTGTACACCTGCTGCCTTCAATCACTGCCCCGGTCACTATTGAGGAAATAAAAAACATTATCTTCTTTGAGCATGCTAGCTCCACCCCTGGTCCAGATGGCTTCTCTTTTGAATTCTACAAAACCACTTGGAACACTATAAAGCACCAACTTTGTAATGATGTCACTTCCTTCTTCCATACCTATCATATGCCTAGTCATGTGAAAGCTTCTGTTATCGCATTAATCCCCAAAGAGCCACATGCCAATAATGTTAAAGACTATAGACCCATTTCTCTTTGCAACGTGATTTACAAAGTCATTGCCAAAATCATTGCAAATCGGATGAAGGAGGTGATGCCTTTCATTATCCATCCTAGTTAAGGAGGATTTATTCAGAAAAGGGTCATTACTAATAACGTTCTCCTCGCTGCTGAATTACTTGGGCACTTCAACTTGAAACCTAAGGAAAAGTTTTTTTGTGCTAAATATGACATCTCTAAGGCTTTTGACATTGTTTCGAGGGAGTTTTTATTATGGAGACTAACTGCTAAGGGGTTCCCTGAAATTTTTATATCTTGGATCAAGGCTTGTATCATGGATGTCCACTTTTCTGTCTGCATCAATGAGTCCCTTGAAGGCTACTTTAACTCTACTTCTGGGCTCCGACAAGGCTGCCTACTATCCCCTTATATGTTTAGTATTGTTATGGATGGGCTTTCATCCTACTTATACTTAGCCATCTCCAACTCAACTTTCACTGGTATACATGCCGAAAACACATCCATATCCCACCTGATGTTTGTAGATGATCTTTTAGTTTTTGGTAAAGCCACCACTAATAATGAAAACACCCTAAAAGCCATTTTGAACCAATTTGCCAATATTTCTGGGCTACATGTGAACCCCAACAAGAGATCCATTCTTCTTTCTAAAGATACCCCCCAAGAATCCCAAATTTGTGGCATTCTTCAACTAACCCACACCTTATCTCCTATCAAATACCTTGGTTTGCCTATTTTTTGCAGGAAACTGAAGATTACTGATTTCCAACCGTTACTCCAAAAGATTGCCTCCATACTAGATGGTTGGAGAGCCAAAGTCCTTTCCTTTGCTGGTAGAATCTAACTGCTCAAATTCACCGTTTGTAACACTTTAGATTATTGGATAAGGGGCTCTATAATACCTAAAGGCTGCTGCAAAACCATAAATCGCATGTGCTCTCGTTTCCTATATTTTGGGAATGTAAACCATAAAAAGCTCCACACTATTGCATGGAAAGACACCTGCCTCCCTAAAATCTATGGAGGCCTTGGCATTCCTTCAATAGACTCCCTCTACCATAGTTACTCTTGTGCAACCATTTGGAGATTCCTTAACACAGATTCCCTCCTATTCCAATGATGGTGCTCTCATTATATCTCGTTTTGGAAACCCAACTCTATCAATAATTCAAAAAACTGGAAGCTTCTCTGTAAAATTGCTGGCAACATCAGACATTGCATTACCTTTACTATTCTCTCTAATAGTAATCTGTCTCTTCTATGGGACCCTTCGTGCAATGGATTTTCCATTTCAGATCTGTTAGGAGGCACCTCTTCCATATCTCAGTACTCAGAATTTTATACCTCGAAAGTAGCTACGGTTCTAAACGGGGATAGCTGAACCCTCCCTCATAGTTTTGATCTTTCGATTATCTCTAAGGTGCAAGCTATCCCCATTTCCTCTCTTCAGGTTAAGCATAGTTGGCTGAGAAATATGGAACCCAATTTTAAAACTTTCAATATGCAATTCTTCTCTTCTCTTGAAGTTGTATCTTGGCACAAAATGGTTTGGCACAAAAAGATATGTCATTCGTTTCTCTGCGTATGCGTGGTTGGCTTTAAAAGGAGGTTTAAAAACAATAGATGTTTTAGCAGCCCGTGGGATTCACACCTCTTCAACCTGCTGTTTTTGCGGTTCTCAACCGTAAACTATTATCCACCTCTATTTTGAATGCTCTCTTTTAGCATCATTAAGCATTTACTCCCATGGGTAGATAACTTTCTCATGAGACCTAATATATATCAAGTTTTTGAAAGCACTCAAAGCATAATTGGGACTTATATAAGTTTTTATAAGCTTGCTATGTGTGCTGCCATTTACCATATTTGGAGAGCAAGAAATGATAGAATCTTTGGGAGAATTATTGACTGCCAAACTACTGTGCTTTTAAAAACTAAAAGAGCTATGCTTCGGAAGACCTCTAACTGGAAAGTTAAACCTTCAGTTTGGCTGATTTTTGCTGGATCGCCTCTTCTTGTTGCCTGGGCACTAATTTTTTTGGAAGGATGATGATGATTGCTGGTATTTCCAGCAGCCCCTACGATGGTCTCATTAGCAACCAGGGGCATCGCTCTTGTGCGACTCTTCAGTGCAATTTTGGTCTGACCCGTACTCTCAAGAGCTACCTGAGTCCTCCTCCACTTTTGGCTGGAGCTTTGGTATTCTTTTGGCCTTTGGCTCTTTTGCATCCTTGGACTCCTTTGCTGTAGTCCAGGGCTTTAGTTTTCTTTACTTTTTACATGTAATTCCCTTTTATTTATGATAAGGGCAACGCCCCAAATTTTTCCAAAAAAAAAAAAAAACAGCTGGATGGGAGATATTAACAAGAATATATAAGGAAGGAATGCAATTTTTCTTAAAAGCTAAAAAGACCATGGGCTGGGTGGCAGAAATTTTTTTTTTAATTTTGGAAAATTGGCTGGCGCCAATTTTTTTTGGGAAAACGGGTGAGAGTGATGAAAAGCTCATACAATGCATACTTTTCATAAAGAAAAAAAGCATAGCAGGTTATGCTAAAAGCAAAGAAAAGCATTAAACTAGTATATGAGTATTCATTTCTCTGTTAACAGTGAGTACAGGTTTATATAAAGCTAAAAATGGAAAGGTATCCAAAGCAGAGCAAGCATCCAACAGCTACAAATAAATCAGTTAATTGTAAAGTAGAAGCTGAGAAAACTATAACGGTTACAAATAAATGGCACGAGATCGGGTCTGCGGCCAAGTGGTCGACGGAACATATTCCTCCCATATCAGCCGGGCTCGAATCCCCTAACTGTCTCAAAAAAAAAACAAATAAATGGCACGTGTCCCTATAGTTGCCTATCTTCTCTACTCTTGCTTTGTCTCATTAGCATGACTTAATAAATCGCATTTCCATCTTGCTTTATAAATCAAGAAGCACAACTCTTTCTTTTCAATATCAAATCTACAAACTCAAGAGATGGCTGTCATGGCTAAATGCCTACAATCAATAATAATGCTTGTGCTGGTTTTGGTTGCCGTTAAAATCTTCGGAAGACATGGATTTTGGTGGAGGAAAGCAAATAAGAGATACCATCCGATTGCTGGAACTATTATCCATAAGTTTCTAAACTTTAAAAGATTGCAGGATTACCTCACATATATCTCTCGCAAATACAAAACTTTCAGATTGTATGCTCCTTTTCGTAATCTGATCTACACCACAGACCCTGCAATCGTGGAGTATATATTAAGAACCAACTTCAAAAACTACGGCAAGGTGATTTACTGATCAATTCATATTTTTCTTCAGGTTTTTATAAATTAAGTTAGAAGAGCTTTGTTTATATTGATGGGAATGAGTCTTCCCCTTACAAAACTTTTGTAAGCCAGAGTTACAGAGTAGAACAAAAAGCAATCGGAAACAAGATTTTTTGTCGGAAGAAAAAGCCTTATATTCTATTTGTTCTGCTTATATTTATATATCAAACATATCATTTTTTTGGAAAAATATTTTATGTTTTGTTAGAATGCATATCATATGATTTCGTTATTAATTTTGAATTTTAATTTAGTACTCAACTCAACTTAGTCTATTGGTTTGGTGCTTTGACTACTAACCAAAAGGTCTTAGGTTTGAGTCTTGAGTATGTGATGTGTGTGTCAGTTTTCTTAATTGACCTAAAAATCCTAAAAAAATAATATATATATATAACTGTACTTAAGTTGTGACATGCAGTTCATCTTAATCTTTTGGTTGAGAGTTTTGACTATCAACTAAAAGGTTTAAGTTCGACATCTTATATATATTACTTGTGTATATATTTATGTTAATTCACACACACACACACACACACACACACACACACACACATATATATATATATATATATATATATATATATATATATATATATATATATATATATATAAACTTCTGTTGGGCCATTAGTTACTTTTTTTTAATGTAAATTGCATTAAATGTGATGGTGGATTGGGTAAGTAGCATGTGCTCTAGTAAGTAAGTAACATGCGCTCTTGTACTTTTGATTCTTTTGATTTTCTATGTGTCAGTTTGAGATAATTTTTTTTGTTTAATTCTATTTGATTATAATTTGTTTTATAGCAAATTGTAAGAAAATTATTATTTGACTTTTAAGAAATTATATTCTTTTACTTTCTTGTTTGTTTCGTTGCTTAGTTTACTTCCTTTCATCCCAACAAATTATACTTATTATAATTAAATCACCACTTATACCAGACGAAAATATAGAAACATAATTTGAAAATGATTTTCACACTCTCAATTTGATAAAATAAATAAATAAAATTGAAGAAGATGCCACTTGCCACCTATCGTTCATTTAAAGCATAGGTCAAGCATGCGAGGTAATTTGTTCAATACAAATGCCACATAACGTCTGCTAAATTCTATGTATGAATTTTGTTGTATTTCTCCACAACTTTTCCTTCTTAAATAATATTTTTGTGAAATTCCAGGGACAATACAACTATGAAAATTTGAAGGAATTTTTTGGAGATGGAATCGTCGCAGTGGATGGTGAAAAATGGCGTCATCAGAGAAAATTGGTGAACCACGAGTTCTCAGCAAGAGCCTTGAGAAACTATAGCACCAGTGTTTTTAAAACAAATGCAACAAAACTTGCCTATATCATTTTTGATAAAGCAAAATTCGATTTGGCCTTCGATATTCAGGTTAATCAATTTTTAGAATTATACTCTGTATTTTTCATTTATAATTATACGACATCATTCAAAAACTTCTTCTTTGGTTTTTAATTGGTAAGATAAAATTATTTTAATGATAATGCAGGAACTGTTTATGAGTTCAACAATGGAATCCATCTTCAAAATTGGGTTCGGTGTTGACCTAATGAACTTGGATGGGTCTGTTGATGGGATTAAATTCACAAAAGCTTTCGATAACGCAAGTGTTTACATCCTAAGCCGGTATGTTGATGTTTTTTTGGAAATTTAAAAGGTTTTTCAACATTGGCTATGAGGCGCAGCTCAAGGAGATCAGCGTTATTAATGACTTCATATACAACTTGATTCGTTCAAAAAAAGAGAATATGACTAATGCCAAAAGCAATTTGGTAAATTTTTCATTTATAATATTTATATATAACAAATATTCTTGTACATAATATTTGTCATAGCCCAACGTCTAACTTACCGGCCAAGGTTTGCTTTTCTTACCACCTTTTTTTCTAGTACTTATTTGATTTAGATATGTTGCATTATCATGTAGGAAAAAAGAAGAAGACATCATCTCACAATTTATGTCTGAAATGGAGCATGATCCAAAAAATATAACTTACGAATATTTGAGAGATATGGCACTCTACTTTGTTATAGCTGGCAAAGACACCACAGCTGGAACACTATCTTGGTTCATATATTTGTTGTGTAAGCATCCCTCCGTGCAAGAAAAAATTTTTCAAGAAGTAAAAGAAGCTACCCAAGCAGGACAAGATATTTGTATCAGTGAATTCGCTGAGAAAATAACTGAAGAGTCTCTTGAGAAAATGACGTACCTTCATGCTGCATTATCCGAAACCCTAAGATTGTACCCATCAGTACCAATGGTAAGCTTCTTCATGATCTAAGTAATTCGCCATAAATATATCAAGGAATTTTTTTATTTTATGCATTGTTCTAAAATTTATGAATTAACATCATAACTTCTATATTTTTAGGTTGACATAATGCTAGCTATAAGGACTATATGTTTGGTTTATAAATTTTTTAGATGTACAATAGTAGTTAGGTAATATGGTTATTCAGATGCAAAGTTATTCATATCAAATGAAAAGTTTTGATTCAACATTTTCTTAAATAATGTTAAGCTATCTAAAATGATCAACATTGGTTAAGATCTCTCTTGTTTTATTATTTGTTTTAATCATCAGATAGCTTGACATTTAGATCTTAGCAGATTTTCCTGATATCAAGATGTCATGAAAATTTGAATTAAATAAAATCTATATAAATGTAATTAAATGATATCATTAAACCGAGTCACTGCATTCACTTATAGCATAACATTATATAGTATCCATTAAATTCCAAACAACCTCATTTTTAATTATTATTAGTAAAATTTAATCGTAGATGAGTTAGAAAGATTTAGTTTTAGACATCGACACAAATGTAATTTAGTTTTTGAGAAGTGTTTTTGGTCCTGAAAGCTTAAGCTGGCCAACCTTAATCCTGCTCAATTGCACTTTAATCTTAGGCAATGTAAATCAACTTACTTTTATGAAGTTTTTCTTTTTCTCTAAATGAACTTTTTATATAATAAGATAATTTGTGTTGCATTGTATGCATATAGAATGTGAAGAGCTGCTTCTCTGATGACACTTTACCAGATGGTTTCAATGTTAATCAAGCAGATGTTGTGTTCTACATGCCCTATCCCATGGGTAGAATGGAAATACTATGGGGTGATGATGCTGAAAATTTTCAACCAGAGAGATGGTTGGATGATGATGGGTCAGTCCGGAATGAAAGTCCTTTTAAGTTTACAACATTCCAGGTAAAAAGTAAAAAAATTAACTAGCTTTCAAACGTTGATCAATTTAAGGTTTTTTTAAATGACGTGTTTCCTTTTTTTTTTACTCAATTTACTATAAGTAGGACGCAAAAAAAATGTAAGAACTAACTGATTGCTTTACTAAAAAATAGGTGTAAATTATATAAAGTAGGAAATCTAATGTTTTTCATCTTTTATTTAATACAAAGATTTTGAATTTACTTTATATCAATTTAACAATGTGTTGGTTGAAGCTTAATTCAACTTTTAATTTATATTGGACTCGTACCTTCCAAACTGTTAGTTCAATCCATGTCTTATTGCTCTTTATCTTCATCGTGATGCAGGCTGGACCTCGTATATGCTTAGGAAAGGACTTCGCATATACACAGATGAAGATATTTGCAGCTGTCCTCCTCCATTTTTTCAAGTTTAAACTAATCTCCAAGAGCAATGATGTCCGTTATAAAACTATGATAACTCTTCACATAGTTCAAGGCCTTTATGTGCATGCATATCTTAGATAAATATGCGTCAATTATTACTTGTGTTGGAAATTATTTTTAACCCAAAAACATATGAAGCGTGTTTCCTTAAATTTACACTATTCTTCGATTGAAGGAAAACCAAGGAAATGAATTGAATGAAGTCCAAATAATTTGTGATTTGAATATTTATTAATGGTTATTGATTTGAGCTTTTCAAAATGTTTAACCTTGCACAATTTATCCCATTAATGCTGTGAATTATTCTAAAAATTTGCTTAGCCATAAGTAGAAAAAGATGCTTGTTACAATTAGGAAAAACTATTATATATATATATATATATATATATATATATATATAATTGTTCCAACCACATCAAGTCTAAGGAAAATTTTTCTGTATAATTTTTTTTTACATTAGTTTTTTAAGCTTTATTTGATGGTCTTATCAAGCCGAGTTGAGATGTTTGTCGATAGCTATGGTGGTTGTAGAGTCTAGAGGGTTCAATATTATCTTTTGAACTTAACCCTTTTTAATGTAATGATCTAGGAATCTTTTTTTATAGACTTCATTAGTGATATTTCTATATTGTATGAAATATTAGTTATCTTTAATGGATAGTGGAGATCAAATTATGGTTAGATAATACTATCTTTGAGTTGACCTAATCGATTCCCGTGATCTCAAGCGGTTGACAGTAGTCCAATCTGGTGGTTCGTGGCATCTTCCTTCAATGATGTCTTAAATAAAAAAAAATTGAATACTATAGGGCAATGTTTTAAATAGTGCATTAATGATGACATATCAAAGTTTCGACAGAAAATTGGCTTGGGCATTCCCATTTAACTGATTGGGATCAGTTCAGATAACCATTAATTTCCATTTATAGCATTGGAGCAGGGTCATTCTCAGGCTTTATCAACAATACAATGAAGTTTGGGGTTGAGGGACATTTAGGATTAGATGGGATTATTCATCGTGCCATAAAGAAAAAGAAGGCCATCAAATGATAGCACACTTACTTCTTGTTGAGCACATATTTCAAGGCATACAAAGAAGCAAAGCATCGCAACCATGTTATATATCGATTTAAGAAGAAGGTGTGGGTAGAGGAACGACATTGAGTGGGTTAAGGAGAAGTCTTCCCTTTATAGAATTGTAAAAGAAAATAGGTATTAACTTGAGGCATAAGAATTCTGTGAAGCTATTAATCTTACTATGACGGAAGAGATCTAGTTAACATCAACATCTCTGGCTATGTCAGTGAATTAAAAGGACAAGTTGGAAAGGGAGAAACAAGAGCTGAAGAAATCCATCTCTAAATAAATTACTTACTCTCGATGTTATTTGGCTTATAGGAAGTAGATTCAAAGAAATCAGTGTTGAAACAAGAGACAACATGTGGAGGTTCAATGCTTTCTTGGATGCTTGTGAGTATAATAAGGCTGAGTATTTCTAGCCATTTACAATAGAATATTTTAAGTTAATGCTATATTTATGAATGCTCTAGCTGAGAAGGCATGGCAAGTTGAGTAGATTGCTGATCCCTTGAGCTCACAAGTTTGTCAAGCTCACTAATATTTATGTCTAGTATTACAACACTATGAACTATCATGGACTGAAAAACATATCCAAATGGATTCAACTCACTTTATCAAGATAAAATTCATGTAAATTTTCATGACAATAACAAGTGAAAATTAAACTTCAACTTCATATTATATATTCTATTGTTAATTTGTAGATTATTAAATCATAACTTTTTAATGTGAGGGCAATACACTTTATATTTTAATAGATTATCTACATAATCACATTCTCACCTTAAATTTTTATTTTTAACTTATAATAATAATTGTAATCATTCGTAATGCTTCATAATAAAATTTTTTCATATTAATTATATATATTTATATTTAAAATGCCTATATTTTTTTATATTCCTAAATTCATTATTCTTTTTGCATGAAGCCTCCCATTGTTGAGCTAGGGCGAGAGTTGTCAAAGGCTTGTTTGAATCCCATTGAACATAATAGATTTTTGAAATAATTAGTTTCAGTTAGGATTTTCCTAAATTATGACTGAATCTTTTCGCACTCTTTGTCCTCCATCTCCATACCCATTGATATAAGTTATTTATATTTAATTTATCACATTTATTAAAAATCCATTGAATGCTTTCTAAGTTCCTACTTGCAAATATTTTGTGAAAGGTCTATGTTGCCTTTTCTATGAAAACCTTTTATTTATGGTTGCTCATCAACTGATATGAACACTTGAGCCATAACTTCCACATCATAAAATGAGTTCTTCATATGAGTTTAATTGCAAAACCTTATTTGTAAGAACTATTATTTATATATTGTGATTCTTCTTGTGTTGTCTTATTTAATTGCAAAACCTTATTATTATTTGTATTTATTTGGTGACTTTTTTGTTATATGTATTAGGTTTTCTTAGCTCATGTAGGAGCGTGTGTGCTATGATAGTTTATACATTGGCTCATCAAGCGAACGAGAGAAATTCTAAAGGAATCTTATGTAGTATGTAGTTAGGCACATATATAGGTCAGCTAGTATTGAAACAAACTAAAAATTTATGTTTCTTTATTTTGATAATTTACTTATTTGTGATTGTTTGCTCTTACTTAGCTCATCCACTTATTTATGAATTGGGCTATAGTATATATATATATAAACTTATTTATGAATTGGGCTAAAAAAAACCAAACACCCAATTTACTCATCCCCACCCCCTCACTTGGTTATGCTATAACCATCAATTAATCATTATAAGAGCATTGGCATTTTATTTTGCTTAACTTCATAAGAGTAAATCCATATTACACAACTTAAATATTTTAATATTAGTCAGCACTTTTTCCTTTTTAATAACCATTTGACAATTATTTAGTATATTACATTTATTTTTGTATTTTGTTTAAATTTGGTTAGTTTCATTAGGTTTTTATTTCATAACATTCATTAAACACACTATTAAATTCATTTTAGTAAAATTGATAGTCAGTAAGTATTATCTTTTGAGTGCCTCTCTTCTTGGAATAGTATGATCTTGGGATTTTTTTTTTATCAAAATTTTAGAACATTCACAAATCCACTCAACAAATTTATTTCTTTGGTTTTAGATCAAAAGGAGCAGGAGTTTGTGGTAGGACTATTGACTTATTTAAGATATTTTTAATATCTACAAGTGTCTTTAAATGTTCAAATTGTAATTATGTTGAGTATGTTGTAGGACTTTGAGTATTGAGAATAAAATTATGTTCATAATGAAGTTTAGAAGGGGGAAAATAAGAGTTCTTATTTTATTATATGTGTGACTGGAAAGGATAAATTGAAGAATACTTATGTTAAAAGGATGGTATTAATTGCGCATATTAAATATAAGATAATGGAAAAATAGAGTTACTTGGTTATAACATGTGCAAATAATATATCTATCCATAACCAATTTTTCTCCCCAAAAAATTAGGATAAATCTATTGATAAGAATGATAATGAAAGTATAAAATCTATTCGCTGATTTGATATAGGTGAGCTACTTTGGGTTACTGTTTGGTTTTTTATTGCTACAAATGGTCAAGAATATCTCAAGGATGTGTTGGAGAATTCTAGATATTCTGGGAGGTACTGAATGAGCAGTCGATGAGTGCTCCTAAGATAATAAATATAAAGTACTACAAATACTTATGGAAAAGTTTGAAATGGCATTGATTACTTTCACTTCTTTGTTATAGTATGCAGAACAGAATGTAAGGATGCAGTGATTCATAGAATGACATATTGTATGTATAGCAAGCCAAGGCTGAGCACTTCCTCCGTGCTTTCATTTGGAAGAGCAATAGCTATAATGTTGTGATCACACTAGGTTATCTCCATTTTTACAACTAGGAAAATCAGAAAAATTAAGTATTTATGAACAACTCAATATCACTCTATGCGGCACGAGCTCAGCTCATTAAATGAGTAAATGAGCTATTCTTGAAAAAGATAAAGACCACTATATATTATATATAAGTTGCTCTTGTTGGTGTTTGACACATTTAGCAAACCGGTTAGATAGGCTTGCACATGTGTGTGTGTGTGTGTGAGAGAGAGAGAGAGAGAGAGAGAGAGAGAGAGAGAGAGAGAGAGAGAGGTGAAATTCATTTTTAGTCAAGTATTTTATTGGAGAAGTCATCAAATGAAATCCAAAATCATACGTAACACATGTTTTATAATGTTTAAATGAAGTTAAATTAAGAAAATCATGTAAGGATTTTTTTCAAGCAACTTGAGCCATCAATTAAAATTTTTTTATTGCTTTGATATATATATATATATATATATATACTTTTATTACTGATCACAATAGAAATGTATGGATTCATTTCCTTAAACTAAAATAAGATGTGTTTCATATTTATAAGAAATAGAAGGTCATGGTTGATAATGGGATAGGTTTAAAGCTAAAATATCTTAGATCAAATAATGGTGGTGAGTATCATCACCAGAAGTTTAGAGAGTACAGTGCTTTGAATGGGATCAGACATGAAATTACTGTTTCATAAAAATCACAACATAATGGTATTGTAGAGCACATGAGTAAGGCAAAGTCAGATTACACTCCCTTAGGTAGCCATTTTCAAATATCTAAGGAACAATCACCTAGATTCAAAAAAGTGTAAGAATAGATTGAGAGGACTCTATATGCATTAGCAGTTGAAAGTTTGATGTATGCTATGATATATACGAGACAAGTTATAGTATATGTTGTGGGAGTAGTCAGCAGAATCATGTGTAACCAAGACAAACTTCATTAAGAGGTGGTTAAGTGGATTCTCTGATGCTTGAGAGGATCAATTGACAAAGAATTTTGCTATGGATGTGCAAGTATTGCACTAGAAGAATATATAGATTTTCATCTTACTAGATATCTTTGAGGTAGGAGCGGAACAACTCTTTCTATTTTCACTTTATGAAAGACAATAGTGAGTTTGGGTTTTCAAGTTATAAAAGGCTATGACACTCTCAACTATAGCAACTAAATACATTACAATCATTAAGGCTATACATAATACTCGTTCAATGCTACACGTTAATCTATCACATGTCGCCTCTTAATAGGCTACAGGAAGATGAAGCCAACAAGGGAGCTCAGTGGCGATGATTAGGATTTGGTTGTGTTTAAGAGTGAGGCCTGGCAATTGGTTGGGCATGACTGATGACTCATGTTGAAGATCTTAGTCTGACTTGAGGAAGAAGGCGAGTGAGATATTGTGGGAATAAAAAGAGCTTTAGGCTGGGTGGTTGTAGAGTTGAAGTCGAACAATGTATGTTCTAATTAGGTGCTTTCCTATAGCTAAGTTGGGTGAGTTTGGATGTTTTGGGAGAGTGCCAGTGAGAGGGATCCCTAATTAGCCCCATGTAGGGGGAACCCCATTGTAAGCTAAGACAAGTTGAGCATGTTGATTCCCTCTTTAAGTCTTAGATGAGTTCGCCAAATAAAACCTTCTTGAGGGTGAGTATTCTCTACAAGACCTGATAGTAACCTATGAAACACCTATGAAGGCATTCATGAGTAAACATATTATATGTATGATTATAAGAAAGGACAATAATAAAAACTATCAAAAATAAATTATATCAACTTGATTACATGCTGATATGTTAATAATATGCATGTTAAAATAATTTTCATGGATCCTAATCAAAGGCTTCTTTAAAATGCTCCAGTAAACATGGATTTTGTCGAAGAAATTGGTTATAAATAAAAAGGTTGACTTGAAGGTTGTTAAGATATTTTTTGAGGATCACGAGAAGTTAATTATGAGCGGATACTTGTGAGACAATTAGGGATCCATCAATTACTTTCTCATGATTAAAGTGGTAGTCAAGGCTGCATTTCAAAGAAAAGTTATGAGCTGTGATAATCGTAGGTTGCTCATAAGATGTCAACATAAGATATTACAAAATATGGGTAGGGTGATGTGTAACTCATATAAAAGATTGACTCAATAGAAAACTTCGATATTGGAAAAGGCTATCATATAGTCACAAAGGTGGAATTGAGGGAAGGATAATTGAGTTAAGGGTTGTTGGCAATACAACTGCGTGGGAGACAATAATAAGAATATATAAGGAAGGAATGCAATTTTTCATTGAAGCTAAAAAGAGCATGGGTTGCAGGACCATTAGGCTAGCATTAGTTTTAGGAGTTAGGAGGATAGATGGAAGGTTTGAATGTATGATAGCTAAGCATTGAATGATTTGTGGTGCTACTAAGCTTGGCTTGGAAGTTAGAATGATGCATGGATTACAATTGGTTCGTGATTACGTGTTGGTTAATTAAGGGGATTGGTTGAGATTTGCCATAGAATTTCAATCAGGTGACTTTACAATGCGATTTAATACATATATAATTTCTATAATATCATTAGGACATTTTTGTGATTTATAGAGAGAAATTTTATTCATATCTGATGTAATATGGTGAGAGGCATCATTGTTAAGGACCAAAGAACATTGTGAGCAACAAATATTGGTGGTGCCATGACTGGTTTGAGAAGGGGCATATATCCCCATCAAGCATTTTACAGTGTAGCATTCATGTGTACTATGATTTTTTTTTTTTTGAATTGTCATATTAGTTGGGGTTTTTTGTTCAGTGTAGGTTGGCTAAAGTCACTTGATTTTATTGTATATGAGTATTTTAATTTGGATGTTTTTGAACCCATCCAACCATGATTTGATTGAACTCGTTCCTTTGTGAGTTATTAGATATGTTTGAGGAATGCTATTCTCTCAGGGGTTTTGCTTAAGAAAATCTTTGTATTCAACTAATTTGTTATGAAGAGCTTTAAATGAGATGAACTATTCATGTCTAGTACATGTGGTGTTACTTCAAATGTTTATACCAATTTTAATATCTAGATTTTTCTAACTCATCTTTACACTCATTCAATCAAGAGAATAAGTACAAAAAAAGTTTTGATTGACTTTATATATTTTAAATAAATTCATATGTAAAATAAAAAATTAGTATTTCTCATTTGTATTTTAATTAAATCACATATTTACATTGAATTTAAGGCTTTTTTTGGGATAGCTTTTGGCCACAATTTTTTCCCCGCTTTTAAAAAAATTTTGTACTAAGAATTTGCTATAGAAAGTAGTAATAAAATTGTGCCGAATGAAACCTAACTATTAGAAGTTAATTTTTATATATATATATAGATTTTTATAAATAATGAACCGTTACTAATCAATTTACTCATTGACCTATACTAATCAATTTACTCATCGGCTGATAATATTAATTTGTTTTAGGCCCAATTTTGAATATTCTCTACTTTGTGGAAAGATCTTCTTCATCAAACTAAAATTAAGTAATCCATAGGGATATCGATGGGGCCGGTAAGAAACAGTGAGGTGGCTGATGATAGTCTTCTCTCCTCTTGTTTTGTCTCATTAGCATGACTTAATAAATCATGTTTCCATTTTGCATGATAAATCAAGTAGCACAACTTTTCTTTTCAAAATCAAATCAATAAACTCAAGAGATGGCTATCATGGCTAAATGCCTACAACCAATAATAATACTTGTGCTGGTTTTGGTTGCCATCAAAATCTTTGGAAGACATGGATTTTGGTGGAGGAAAGAAAAGAAGAGAGATCATTCGATGCTGGAACAATCGTCCATAAGTTTCTAAACTTTAGAAGATTGCAGGATTACCTCACATATATATCTCCCGCAATACAAAACTTTTAGATTGTATGCTCCTTTTCGTAATCTAATCTACATCACAGACCCTGAATCGTGGAGTACATATTAAAAATCAACTGCAAAAACTACGACAAAGTGATTAACTTATTAATTCATATGTTTTTTGAGTTTTTTATGGTTTAAGAGTTAGAAGAGTTTAGTTTGCATTGATGGAATGAGTCTTCCCCTTACAAAACTTTTGTAAGCCGAAGTAGAATAAAAAACAACCGGAAATAAGTTATTTTGTTGGAGGAAAAAGCCTTATATTCTGGTTGTTTATTTGCTTATCTTATATTTATATAGCAAATATCTCATTGTTTTGGTACATATCATATGAAATAGTTATTAATTTTGAATTTTAATTTTGTATGCAACTCTACATGATCTGTTGGTTTGGAGCTTTGGCTACTAATCAAGAGATCATGGGTTTGAGTATTACATTTGTGATGTGTGTGTTAGTTTGCCTTAATTGACCTAGAGTCCCCTAGAAAAAAAATTAATTTAGTAGTGTTAGCTGTCATATATATATATATATATATATATATATATATATATATATTTGAAATTGTACTTCTATTGTGACATGCAGCTCATCTTGGTCTAATTGTTGGGATTGTTGCTATCAATCAAGAGGTTTTAGATTCATATAATATGTGTATGAGTTTATCCTAATTGGCCTAAATGTCTCAACAAAATAAAAAATTTTAGTTGTGACATTCGTTACCTTCTTTTTTAAGTGCATTAAATATGATTGTGGATTGGGTAAGTAGCATGTGCTCTTGTACTTTTTTAAATTGCATTAAATATGAGTGTAGATTAAGAAAGTAGCAGGAGCTCTTGTACTTTTTATTTTTTAGGTGCCTGCTTGAGATAATTTTTTAGTGATTAATTCTATTTGATTATAATTGTTTAATTGTTAGAAAGTATGAGCTGTCATAGTCCTAGGCCGCTCAAAGGTGTCAACATCTGAGATCCCAAAATATGGGTCGGGTGATGTGTAACTTGGATAGAAGATTGACCAACTAGCAAACTTCGATAAAGAAGGCTATCATGTAGTAAAAAAGGTGGAGTTGAGGGAAGGATAATTTAGTTAAGGTTGTTGGCAATACAACTATGTGGGAGATAATAACAAGAATATATGAGGAAGGAATGTTATTTTTCATGGAAGCTATAAAGAGCATGGTTTGTCAGACTATTATGCTGGCATTTGTTTCAGGAGCTATGACGATAAATTGAAGGTTTGAAGGTATGATAGCTAAGCATTGAATGGTTTGTGGTGTTGCTAGGCATGGATTGGAAGTTATAATGATGCATGGATTACAATTGGTTCGTGATTATGTTTAGGTTAATTAAGGGGATAGGTTGGGAAGATTTAAGGACATATATAATAATTATAATATCATCAAGACATTCTTGTGATTTACAAAGATAGAGTTTATTCATATCTGATGGAATATGGTGAGAGATGTCACTATTGAGGAGCGAAGAAGATTGTGAGGAACAAGTATTGGTGGTTCCATGATTGTCTTTAGAAGGTGCATATATCCCCTTCAAGCATTTATAGTGTAGCTTTCATCTGTAGTATAAAACCTATTTTTATAGAATTGACACACTAAGTGGGGGTTTTTGGTTCTGTGTAGGTTAGTTAAAGACACTTAATTTTATTGCATATGGTATTTTAATTTGGATGTTTTTGAACCCATCCAACCATGATTTGATTGAATTCATTCATTTTTGAGTTACTAGATATGTTGAGGAATGCTGTTCTCTCATGGATTTTGTTTAAGGAAATCTTTGTATTCAACTAATTTGTTATGGAGAGCTTTGAATGAGATGGGCTATTCATTTGTAGTACATGTGGTGCTACTTTCAAATGTTTATAGCCATTTGAATATCTTGATATCTAACTCATCTTTAAACTCATTAAATCAAGTGAATAAATATAAACAAAGTTTTGATTGGCTTTATATATTTTTCATATGTAAAATCACTAAAGGAAAATCTCTCATTATCGATGGCCCATATCCGTCGCAAATTAAAAAAAATTGCTGGAAAAGGTGCATTTCGATGCAAATGTAGTCGATGGTAAAATTCACACCGAAAACCTTTTTTTGACAGAATTTTTTTTGCATAAATATTTTTAGCAGACTTACCGGTGGATTTTTGGCAGAATTGTGCGGCAATATTTTCATTTATGAGTCAATCTTCCTGGCAGTTTATCCTCTTGAAGTTCCGATGGATAACCCGTCAAAAATTTCCACCGGACATACACCGATGGATATTTTTGGCGAGTTATCCACCGAAACTTCTAGCAAAATTTTTCTGCCTAAAATATGACACATTTTCATCGTATCTCCATTTCAAGCAGATATTCTATTGAAAGTACGACGAAAACCTGTAGCAAAAACAAAGAAAATGGTAGTCCCTCTTATGTTTTCTACAATACAACAAACCTGCATATATATATATATATATATATATATATATATATATATATATATATATATATATATATATATATATATATATATATATATATATATATATATCATATTCATTCAAACATTGAACATAAAGACATGCTACATGAATGTAATAACAGATTTAATCACAATATTTTATTTAACATTTAATAAATAGTTTAAAATTTAACATAAAATTTGTTCATTGCATAATTTAAAATGGGCAATAAAATATACAAACATACAAATGAAATGTCCAACATATAAATGAAATGTCTAGTAATAACAAAAAATTATCTAATCAGAATCAGTCTCCTATCTATTAATGCTACATGCTTTCCACTAAACTGCTCCCTCAATTTCTGTAGCTCATCCAACAACTGAGTTTGCTGCATCTGTATGTCAGCTTGCGATTTCCTAACTTGCTCTAGCTCGGTTAGGGCAGCTACCTATTGCTTGCGACTAAGTGTGATAGTCCGAATAATCTACTGATCCCCAGAAGATCTCTTACCTGCTCCGGGTTGGCTCTCTCAAAGCCGTGTATACTCATCCTATAAAAATTAATACAAGACTAATCAATTTACACATGACACCTAAAATATTAAACTTATGTAATTATGTATGCGTTTTTGCTCGCTCATTAACTCATTGCTGGTCCTCCTGCCGTTTGTGGGTATGGCTATGCAATTCAACAACGATCGGTTCTCTACCCAACACAACTATTTGCAATAGACTTACATTAGTTTTCATATATAAGTAAATTATTTAAATCTTTTAAAATTTCTTATCAAATATCACCTGCACTTTGTATGTGTAACTGAGCCCCTAGTACGGAGGGAACTACCCATGCCCCTAATATCAAAAGCTTGATTCTATCTTTTATGTTCCCTCTTTAAGGTATAATCTGGGTTACCCCAAGCATTGGTCAAATCATCCCATACACTCTCACTAATCCAAAGTGGTTGCTTGCCTGACTTTTTAATATTTGTAAATATGTTTCCCATACGAGTCGATTGTGCCTTCCAAAATTCTTTTGGGTTTTATCATTGTGCTCGGGCACCTAATAAAAATCTTTTTGCATTAAAAAGCATACAACATAGAATATTTTTGTTAGCTTAATTAAAAAAGATATAATATAAAATATATTTTTATAATAACTAACCATAAACTCTCTAAACTATATGTTACACACTTTTTTGGGTTTTTCTTCTAAGAAATATAAGGAGCATCATACTTGCTCCGTATGATGTCCTGTATTTTATGTGTCAGCAGCTTTGACGGATGAAACCTGCACAAAATATTTTAGGTGAAAAAATATTTATAAAATTTTAGTAGCATGTTAAGAATATAGTAAGTACGTACATGTCACCCTTAGGTGCCACCCCTCTGACGTCTGCTCTACTATAACCGGGGTAGAAGGTCCACTGCACAGGATTATTATTAGCAACATAAATTATTAGCAATAAAATAACTGAAGTAAAATAAAAATAAAATAACTAAAGTAACTATTTCTATGCTGTTAAGAATAAATTATATTGTTAATATAAATTATTGATTCATAATTGATTGTCAAAAATTACTAAAAATATTTACCTTATGTTTACTCATCAATTATTGATTCACTTCCATATGATGACACATCTTCACCACTATCAGATTTCTTATGAATTTTCTCTATGTTTAAATCTACTTCCTCTAATTATAACTCACTCTGAATAATTACAATTTGCTTGTCCACATTATTAGCAAGATCTTTTAAGTTTGACATAAACTCTTCTTGATTTGCTGGTGGTATTGCTGTGATTTTCTTAATGACTCCTCTGAGTTTGGTCTTCATAACTACTAGCTAATCCTGTTTACCTCGTACTCTACTCAGATAGTTAGTAAAATAAACTTGGCTTGCCTGGCTAATATTGATGAATGGGTCAAACTTTACATATCTCCTACCCCACATTACTTCTATTATACCATAAAGTGGATGTACTCTTGTACTTCTATTATGTACTGGATCAAATCAGTCATAATGTAATATATATACATTATTCCCATAACTTGGATATTCAAATTGTAATATTTCTTGTAATACCTCATAGTACTCAGAATAATCACATGTATGGGTGTTCCCTCTTACACAAACACCAGAATTATCTATCTTCCTACCTTCACACCAAGATTTGGTTTAAAATTTATAGCCATTACTCAAAAAAATTGGCCAACATTTCGCTATTCTATTTGGTCCCCAAGCTAGATCCAGTAGCCCCTAATATCGTAAATCACTACCTTAAGTGTGCACCTAATTAGTCAATCAAATATTGGTATATTAGTAGCATGTTTATTAATTAATGTGTTTATTAATTAATTTGTTAACTAATTATTATAAATTAGTATAAATGAATAATCAAAATATACCGTATTTTTGAACCAATTTGAGAATTCTTTTTCCACTATCTTTTAGACTTCTATTAATACTGATGTACTCAAACCATTAATAAAACTTCTATAAATTTTAAATAGTTATAATTTATGAGTAATAAATATATGAACAAGCTAAGTCATACTTACTTAAGATATTGCTTAACTTCATTATAGTTAAGCAAGGTATACAATGTGGCAACACTCATCTCCTTATAAGTCAAATAACACATGGTGCTAGTGCCTATAAGTTCACCACTTCCATTGAATACATATATATTTGAGGATTTACATGAATCTATATGACCCAAATTTTGAGGTGCAATACTCCTAGTTGATTGTGATGCTGTGTCAAAGTAATACGAGCAAAATTGGATTATCTCGTACATTAGATATGCTTCAAAAATTAAGCCTTCAGAGTGTGTTTTATTCTTAGCAGTCTTTTTAAGTTTATTTACATATATCTCAAAAGGATACATCCACTGATACTGAATAGATCCTCTACTGTAGTCTCATATGGTTTGTGTATGGGTAGATGCTCGAATGAGTCAAAACATTCTAGAGGAAATATCTTCTCCAATTTACATAGAATAAAAGAAATGTGTTGCTCCATATGAATCAAGTGCTCTTCATTCAATTTTGAACAGCATAAATCTTTGAAGAAGATACATAGCTCGATCAATGGCTTTAAAATTAGATATGACAAAAAAATTAAAGGTAGTTGGTAGTAGACATTGCATGAAGATATGACAATCATGACTTTTCAATCTAAATAATATCCCAAAATTTATGTCAACACATATACTAAGATTGGAAGAATATTCATCAGGTACCTGTAGAGTTTGCACCCATTTACAAACTGCTCATCTCTACTCTAAAGTCAACATGAATGGAGCTTTTGGTTTAAGAAGTTTTTCATTTGCACCATCCTTCAACTCTAAAACTTTCCTCCTATAAATCTCCTTTAAGTCCATCCTTGCTGTTATATTATCTTTGGATTTATCTTTGATGTCCATAACTTTATTAAATATATTATGAAAAATATTTTTTTCTATATGCATCATATCCAAGTTATGTCTGATCAGGTTTGTTCTCCAATATAGCAAGGACTAAAAAAAACATTTTTTGATCCAATTGTGATTGACACCATACCCTAACAATTTGTAATAAGCTAATGTTAGATAACTAGCTATCGTGGGCATGAACCTTACTCTTTCAAATATTTCTTTACTGGTTAATCTAGGAGGAGGCTGTGATATCACCATTTTTTTTTACTGAAGGCATCCTTATTTTGCCTGAAAGAATGACCTGTAGGTAATAATATATGGTGATTGTCGAACCAAGTGTTCTTCCCTCTATATTTTAAAGTAAATGACTTGGTAAATTCTATACAATATGGATAAGCTAACTTGCTGGAAGTGTTCCAACCTGAAAGTATATCATACCTAAGAAAGTTACCAATTATCCAAAGTAATGCTGCCCTCATTATGAAGTTTTTTTGGGTGGAGATATCATATATACTTACTCCTCCTTTTCATAATAACTTTAAATCATTATATAACGGCTACAAGAATACATTGTTCTTTACTTTTGGATTATGAGGCCCTAGAATGATCAACGTCAGAAAATGTAAGAAGTAGTCATATACAACTATAGATGAAGATTATATGGGGTGAGTATCACGGGCCAGCATGAGTAAGGTGAAGCAGATTAGTTAAATGGAGTAAAACTATCTATGCATAAACTTAATCTTATATTTATTAATTTAGTGGCAAAGGTAGGATGTGTATGATCAAACTATTTCCTGGTCGCTGCTTTTGACGAATGTGTAATAACACCTTGCGAGATGTGTTCATTATGCCATCTCATATATGCACCAGATCTCATGGATACATGTAATCATTGTAGTATAGGAATTATGGGTAAGTAAAATATCCTACTAACTGGAACATCCTTTAGCTTTCTTTTCATCATAGACTTTAGTTTAAATCTTGATGCATTATAATGACAACATTGAATATCTAATAAATCATCTTTATAGTATAACATGCATCCATTGGCACAAAAATCTATTTTTGTATATATCAAATCATGTTTGGAAACTAAATTCTTAATCCGATATAAAGCTTTAGGAATTATATTATCTGCCAGGTTGGTTTTCTTAAGCAGTCCAATGAATTGATTAAAATATTCATGGGAGAAATTATATTATGCCTTTATGCTTAACATCTTCACAGTAATAGATAACTCTAAGTGAGTGATGCACCCCCTCCATATTGGCTGTTGGGTAGCATGTAACAATTCATAAAAATTATGAGCCTTCTTATTTGATGACTATTCTATATATTATTTGAATTATACCCCAGTTGCATCATAAACTAAGTCCTCAAGATGTCAAATATCTTTTTCCTTAGCTATTTTAGAACTTATAGATGGGCCGCATCGAGAATTAAAATGTGGCTTGTACTCACTATAAGAATTCTAATACCAATATTTTGGCATGAACCCTCTGCGATATAGATCAATAATTACATCATCTGGTCTTAAGTGTACTTGATTTTTATGTTTAGAATATGAGCATCAAAACTTTCCATCTAAGGTGAAGCTAGGAAGTTGAGAGGCTGTTTGGATGAAAAAATTTATCCCATTAATGAACTCATCTGTTAATATTTTTTGTCCTTGCACCAATCAGTTATACATCCAACTTCTTTAATTTCTAATATCCATAATATGAAGAATTTAGCCTATATATAATATAAAGATATTAGAGATTAGAATAACATCTATTGAAGGAAAATATATTAAATTCAAAATGATTTGTAAATCGGATGGTGTAATTTCATACAGGTCCCTTATCAATGAAAAATTTGGCATCCTCTCAGCATCTCTCCTATTTAAGGGAAATTTAAGGAATCTTAACCTGCCCGCCACGTCAAGAAAGACGTGCATGGTCAGTTTCGGGTGACACCACGGCCGTAGTTTCACTCCTATCACACCAAGAAAGGCGTGCATAGGTATTCAGGGGGGTACCTGTATGAAAATGCAGTTTGTATCGAAAATATTTTTTGGCGGATTTAACGATGGAATTCTAGCAAAATTGTGTAGAAATATTTTTCATTTGCGAAGCACTTAATTTCAGGCTATTTCAAAGCACTCTTCTCGTGTCATAAACATCCAAGTCTTTTATACCTCTACCTTTCTTAACATAAGCCAAATCTAATACCTCTACTTTTCTTAATAGGTCATCAAGAGGTCGCCGTTTTATGTGACCAAACCATCTAAGGCGACTCTCTAACTCTCTATAATCTTATCTTCAATATGAGCTTCTCCAATCTTTTCATGTATATGCCCATTTCATATCTTGTCTCAAAGAGTAAAGCCACTCATGAGCCTAATGGATTCCTCCACTAAGTTTGAGAAGAATTTTCTATCACACAATATGCCCAACGCAATATCTCGAGTAAAGCCACATATCTTATAGAATTTTCCCCTAAGTTTTAGGGGAATTTAATATCACACAATAAGCCCAACACATTCATCCATTTTAACCATCCAACTTGAATTCTACTAATAATATCCACATCTATTTCACCATGAAATCCCTCTCTAGTCTTATTAATAAGAAGAATATCATCAACTAAATGTATACACCATGGTACAATCTCTTGCAAATGTCTATCGAGAACATCCATGACCAAAGCAAAAATAAATGGGTTAACATATATCAACTTACGGAGGATTTTTGGCGACTGAGGCAGCGAACGTCGGCGATGGAGCAGTGTACACAAAGGCGATGAAGGCAACATTTGACGGGAGGCGACTGACGCGAGTGGGAGCGAAGAAAAATGTGCAGGAGTGAAATGAGATGGAAGACGGCCGCGAAAGGAAAATATAGCCTTTTTTGGTGGTAATACTGGTGGATTATTCGTTGGAAATGTTTTCGGTTGAATTATTGTCGAAAATATTTCATCGAATTTAAGTAAGCTGGTGAAAAATCCATCGGTAATTTCATGCGCATTTTTTGCCAGAAATTACCACCTGTTTTATAAAAACCAATGGCTTTACCTGCAGTTTTTTTGCCGGAAAACCTGCCATTAAGTTGCCGACAAAATATCTGCCTGTTACACCACCGCTTCTATCGGCGGATATAATTCTGCCAGAATACCAAGGTTTTCCTTTTGTCAATAAAAATTATTATTTCTCATGTGTATTTTAATTGAATCACATATTTATATTAAATTTAAGATGGGACAGCTTTGGCTACCTTTTTTTTGAAGCTTTTAAAAAAATGTTAAACTAAAAAATTGTTATAGAAAATAGTAATAGAACTATCCCAAATTAAGCCTAAATATTAAAAGTTAAATCTAGTTTTTTTTAATTATATATAGATTTTTATAAATAATGAACATTTACTAAACAATTTAGTCATCAGATGATAATATTAATTTGTTTTAGGCCCTATTTTGAATCTTTTGTACTTTCGTGAAAAGATATTCGTTGTCAAACTAAAATTAAATAATCCATAATGATATCGGCTGGGCTGGTAAGAGACTCTGAGGTGGCTGACGACACTTTTCAGTTTTCTCACCTCTTGTATTGTCTCATTAGCTTGACTTAATTAATCATGTTTCATTTTGCCTTATAAATCAAGCAGCACAACTCTTTCCTTTCAATTTCAAATCAACAAACTCAAGAGATGGGGAATTCTCTGGCTTTCATGGCTAAATACCTACAACCAGTAATAATACTTATGCTGGTTTTGGTTGCCATCAAAAACTTCGGAAGACATGGATTTTGGTGGAGGAAAGCAAAGAAGAGATACCATCCGATAGCTGGAACTATAGTCCATCTATTTCTAAACTTTAGAAGGATGCAGGATTACCTCACTGATATTTCTCACAAATATAAAACTTTCAGATTGTATGCTCCTTTTCGTAATATGATTTGCACCACAGACCCTGCAATCGTGGAGTATATATTAAAAACCAACTTCACGAACTACGGAAAGGTGATTTACTGATCAATTCATATGTTTCTTCAATTTTTTATGATTTATGAGTTAGAAGAGCTTAGTTTGCAATGATGGGAATGTGTCTTCCCCTTACAAAACTTTTGTAAGCCAGAGTAGAATAAAGAGCAATCAAAAACAAGGTTTTTTGTCGGAACAAAAAGCCTTATGTTCTATTTGTTTATCTGCTTATCTTATATTTGTATATCAAATATGTCATTTTTTTGGAAAAATATTTTATATTTTTTTTAGAATGCATATCATATGATTTCATTTTTAATTTTGAATTTTAATTTAGTGCTCAACTCAACTCAGTCTATTGGTTGTGAGCTTTGACTACTAACCAAATGATCTTAAATTTGAGTCTTGCATATGTGATGTGTGTGTGTTTTCTTAATTGACTTAAAAGTATATATATAAATTATAGTTAAGTCGTGACATGCAGTTTATCTTGATCTGTTGGTTGAGAGTTTTGACTATCAACTAAGAGTTTTTAAGTTCGACATCTTGTATATGAGACGTGTGTATAAATTTATGCTAATTGACCTAAATATTAAAAAAAAAAACTTTAGTTGCGACATTCCTTACTTTTTTTTCTGTAAATTTCATTAAATATGATGGTGGATTGGGTAAGTAGCATGTGCTCTTGTACTTTTTTTTAATTGCATTAAGTATGACTGTAGATTAAGTAACACGAGCTATTGTACTTTTGATTTTCTAGGTGTCTTTTTGAGATAATTTTTTTATGTTTAATTCTATTTGATTATAATTTGTTTAATTGTTAGAAATTTTTTTATAGCAAATTGTAAGAAAACTAATAATTGACTTTTAAGAAATTATATTATTTTACTTTCTTATTTATTTTGTTGCGTAGTTTACTTCCTTCCATTCCAACAAATTTTACTTATTATAATTAAATCACAACTTATACCCGATGAAAATATAACAACATAATTAGAAAATGATTTTCACACTCACCTGATGTATACGTTTTATAAAATAAATAAATAATATTGAATAAACTAGCCTCTACGTAACGTCTGCTAAATTCTATGCATGAATTTTGTTGTATTTTTCCACAACTTTCCCTTCTTAGATAATATTTTTGTCAAATTTCAGGGACAATACAACTATGAAATTTTGAAGGAATTATTTGGAGATGGAATCGTCACAGTGGATGGTGAAAAATGGCGTCATCAGAGAAAATTGGTGAGCTACGAGTTCTCAGCAAGAGCCTTGAGAAACTATAGCACCAGTGTTTTTAAAACAAATGCAACAAAACTTGCCTATATCATTTTTGATAAAGCAAAATCCGATTTGGCCTTCGATATTCAGGTTAATCAATTTTTAGAGTTATACTATGTATTTTTTATTTAGAAATATAAGGCATCATTCAATTTGGTTTTTAATTGGCAAGATAAAATTATTTTAATGATAATGCAGGAATTGTTTATGAGTTCAACAATGGACTCAATCTTCAAAATTGGGTTCGGTGTTGACCTAATGAACTTGGACGGGTCTGTTGATGGGATTAAATTCACAAAAGCTTTCGATAACGCAAGTGTTTGCATCCTAAGCCGGTATGTTGATGTTTTCTGGAAATTTAAAAGGTTTTTCAACATTGGCTATGAGGCACAGCTCAAGAAGGACATCAACGTTATTAATGACTTCATATACAACTTGCTTCGTGCAAAAAAAGAGAATATGACTGATGCCAAAAGCAATTTGGTAAAATTTTCATTTATATTATTTATATGAAACAAATCTTCATGTACATATTATTTGACATAGCCCAACGTCTAATTTACCGGCCAAGGTTGTCTTTTCTTACCACCTTTTTTTCTAGTACTTATTTGATTTTGATCTATTGCATTATCATGTAGGAAAAGAAAGAAGACATCATCTCACGATTTATGGCTGAAATGGAGCATGATCCAAAAAATATAAATTATGAATATTTGAGAGATATCACGCTCAACTTTGTTATAGCTGGCAAAGACACCACAGCTGGAACACTATCTTGGTTCATATATTTGTTGTGTAAGGATCCCTCCGTGCAAGAAGAAATTTTTCAAGAAGTGAAAGATGTTACCCAAGCAAGACAAGATATTTGTATCAATGAATTCGTTGAGAAAATAACTATAGAGTCTCTTGATAAAATGAAGTACCTTCATGCTGCATTATCCGAAACATTAAGGTTGTACCCATCAGTACCATTGGTAAGCTTCTTAATGATCATAGTAATTCGCTATAAATATGTCACGAAATTTTTATATTTTATGCACTGTTCTGAAATTTATGAATTAACTGCTATTACATCAATTATTTAATATATATATATATATATATATATATATATATATATATAGTATCATAACTTCTATAATTTTATGTTAACATGGTGCTAGCTAAAGGGACTGTATATTGTGTTTATAAATTTTTTAGATGTACAATAGTAGTTAGGTAATATGGTTATTCAGATGCAAAGTTATTCATATCAAATGAAATGTTTTGATTCAACATTTTCTTAAATAATGTTAAGCTATCTTAAATGATCAAGATCTCTCTTGTTTTCTTATTTGTTTTAATCATCAGATAGCTTGACATTTTGATGTTAGCAGATTTTCCTGATATCAAGATGTCATGATAATATGAATTAAATAAAATCTATATAAGTGTAATTAAATGATATCATTAAACCAAATCACTGCATTTACTAATAGCATAACATTATATAGTATACATTAATTTCCAAATAACCTTATATTTAATTATTATTAGTAAATTTTAATCATAAATGAGTTAGAAAGATTTAGTTTTAGATATCAACAAAAATGTAATTTAGTTTTTGAGAAGTGTTTTTGGTCCTGAACGCTTAAGCTGGCCAACCTTAATCCTGCTCAATTGCTTTTTAATCTTGGGCAATATTAATCAACATACTTCTATGAAGTTTTTCTTTTTCTTTTAATGACATTATTAAATAATAAGATAATTTGCGTTGCATTGTATGCATGTAGAATTCAAAGAGCTGCTTCTCTGATGACACTTTACCTGATGGGTTCAATGTTAATCGAGGAGACGTTGTGTTCTACATGCCTTATCCCATGGGTAGAATGGAAATACTATGGGGCGATGATGCTGAAAATTTTCAACCAGAGAGATGGCTGGATGATGAAGGGTCAGTCCGAAATGAAAGTCCTTTTAAGTTTACAGCATTCCAGGTAAAAAGTAAAAAAAATTAACTAGCTGTCAAACATTGATCAATTTAAGTTTTTTTTAAATGGCGTGTTTTTTTACTCAATTTGTGATAAGTAGGAGGCAAAAAAATAATGTAAGGACTAACTGATTTCTTTACTAAAAATAGGTGTAAATTAAATAAAGTAGGAAATCTAATGTTTTACATCTTTTATTTAATACAAAGATTTTGAATTTACTTTAGTTGAAGCTAAATTCAACTTTTAATTTGTATGGGACTCTTACTTTTCAAACTGTTAGTTCAATCCATGTCTTATTATTATTAATCTACATCGTGATGCAGGCTGGACCTCGTATATGCTTGGGAAAGGACTTCGCATATACACAGATGAAGATATTTGCAGCTGTCCTCCTCCAATTTTTCAAGTTTAAACTTAGCTCCAAGAGCAACGATGTCCATTATAAAACTATGATAACTCTTCACATAGATCAAGGCCTTTATGTGCATGCATATCTTAGATGAATATGCGTCAATTACTTGTGCTGGAAATTATGTTTAACCCAAAAAAATATGAAGTGCATTTCCTTAAATTTATACTATTCTTCGATTGAAGGAAAACCCAGGAAATGAAATGAATGAAGTCATAATAATTTGTGTCTTGAATATTTATTAATGGTTATTGATTTGAGCTTTTCAAATTTTTAACCTTGCACAATTTATCCCATTAATGTCATGAATTTTTCTAAAAAAATTGCTTAGCCATAAGTAGAAAAAGATGTTTCTTACAATAAGAAAAAATTATATTATTATTATTATTATTATTATTATTATTATTATATATATATATATATATATATATATATATATATATATATATATTTATATATATATATATATATAAAATTGTTCCAACCACATCAAGTCTAAGGAAGTTTTTTCTGTATAAAAAAATTTTTGACATTAGTTTTTTTAAACTTCATTTGATGGTCTTATCGAGCAGAGGTGAGACTTCACTAGTAGTGTCTCTATCTTGTATGAAATATTACTTATCCTCAATTGATAATGGAGATCAAATTATGGTTAGATAATACTATCTTTGAGTTGACCAAGCCAATTCCTATGAACTCAAGCGGTTGACGGTAGTCCAAACTTGTTGTCTGTGGCATCTTCCATCAATGATGTCTTAAATAAAAATTTGAATACTATAGGCAATGTTCAAAATATTGCATTAATGATGGCATATCAAAGTTTTGTCAGAAAATTGGCTTGGGAATTCCCATTTAACCAATTGGGAGTTTAAATAACCATTACTTCCCATTTATTGCATTGGAGCAAGGTCATACTCAGGCTCTATGAACAATACAATGAAGTTTGGGGTTGAGGGTCGATTTGGGATTAGATGAAGAAAATTCCTTGGGAGATTCTTCATCATGCTAAAAGGAAAAAGAAGGCCATCAAATGATAGCACACTTACATCCTGTTGAGAACATATTTCAAGGCATACAAAGAAACAAAAGCATCGCAACCATGTTATATATGGATTTAAGAAGGAGGGGGGTAGAGGAATGACATAGAGTGGGTTAAGGAGAAGTCTTCCCTCTTTGTAGAATTGTAAAAAAAAATGTACTAACATGAGGCATAACAAGTCTGTGAGGCTACCAATATTACTATGATGGACGAGATCTAGTTGACATCAACTTCTCTGGATATGTTAGTGAATTAAAATGACAAGTTAGAAAGGGAGAATCAAGAGGTGAAGAAATCCATCTCTAAATAAATCACTTACTCTCGACGTTATTTGGCTTATAGGAGGTGGATTCAAAGAAATCAGCGTTGATACGAGAGACAACATGAGGAGGTTGAATGCTTTCTTGGATGCTTGTGAGTATAATAAGAGATATCTGGCAAAGTATTTTTATCCATTTACAAATAGAATATTTTAAGTTAATGCTACCTTTGCGAATGCTCTAACTGAGAGGCTTTGCAAGTTGAGTAGATTGTTGATCCCTTGAGCTCACAAGTTTGTCAAGCTCACAAATATTTTTGTCTAGTATTACAACACTATGAACTATGATGGACTAATAAACATATCAAGATGGATTCAACTAACTTTATCAAGAAAAAATTCATGTAAAATTTCATAACAATAACAAGTGAAAATTGAACTTCAACTTCATATTATATATTCTACTATTAATTTGGAGATTATTAAATCATAACTATTTAATGTGAGGGCAAAACGCTTTATATTTTAATAGATTATCTACATACTCACATTCTCATCTTAACTTTTTATTTTTAACTTATAAATAATAATTGAAATCATTCATAATGCTTTATAATAAATTTTTATCATATTAATTATATATATTTGTATTTAAAATGCCTATATTATTTATATCCCTAAATTCATTATTCTTTATGCATGAAGCCTCCCATTGTTGAGCTTGGGGGACAATTGTCAAAGGCTTGTTAGAATTCCATGGAACATAATAGATTTTTGAAATAACTAGTTTCACTTAGGATTTCCCTAAATTATGATGGGAACTTTTCACACTCTTTGTTCTCCATCTCCATGCCCATTGATATAAGCTATTTACATTTAATTTATCACATTTATTAAAAATCCATTGAAAGCTTTCTAAGTTCCTACTAGCTAATATTTTGTGAATGGTCTTTGTTGCTTTTTCTATGAAAACCTTACTATCAATCAAGAGGTTTCAGATTCATATAATATGTGTATCAATTTATCCTAATCGATCTAAATGTCTAAAAAAAAAAAAAAACTTTAGTTGTGACATTCATTACTTTCTTTTTTAATTGCAATAAATATGATTGTGGATTGGGAAAGTAGCATGTGCTCTTGTACCTTTTTTTTAAATTGCATTAAATAGATTAGGAAAGTAGTAGGAGCTCTTGTACTTTTTATTTTTTAGGTGTCTACTTGAGATAATTTTTTAGTGAATAATTTTGTTTGATTATAATTGTTTAATTGTTAGAAAGTATGAGCTGTCATAGTCCTAGACCGCTCAAACGTGTCAACATCAGAGATCCAAAAATATGGGTAGAGTGATGTGTAACTCAGATAGAAGATTGACCAACTAGCAAATTTTGATAGTGGCAAAGGCTATCATATAGTAGCAAAGGTGGAATTGAGCGAAGGTTAATTGAGTTAAGAGTTATTGGCAATACAACTGTGTGGGAGATAATAACAAGAATATATAAGGAATGAATGTAATTTTTCATGGAAGCTAAAAAGAGCATGGGTTGTAGGACCAAAAGACTGGTATTAGTTTTAGGAGCTATGATGATAGATGAAGGTATGATAGCTAAGCATTTAATGGTTTGTGATGTTTCTAGGCATGGATTGGAAGTTAGAATGATGCATGGATTACAGTTGGTTTGTGATTATGAATATGTTAATTAAGAGGATAAGCTTGGATGATTTAAGCACATATATTATAATTATAATATCATCAAGACTTTCTTGTGATTTGCAAAGATAGGCTTTATTCATACCTGATGTAATATGATGAGAGGCGTCATTGTTGAGGAGTGAAGAAGATTGTGAGGAACAAATATTGGTGGTGCCAGGATTTGCTTCAAAAGGTGCATATATCCCCATCAAGCATTTTACAGCGTGGCATTCATGTGTAGTATGAAACTTATTTTTAGAAAATTGACACACTAAGTTGGGGTTTTTGGTTATGTGTAGGTTAGCTAAAGACACTTGATTTTATTGCATACGGTATTTTAATTTGGATGTTTTTGAACCCATCCAACCATGATTTGGTTGAACTCATTCATTTGTGAGTTATTAGATATGATTGAGGAATGTCGTTCCCTCATGGGTTTTGTTTAAGGAAATCTTTGTATTCAACTAATTTGTTATGGAGAGCTTTGAATGAGATGGGCTATTCATTTGTAGTACATGTGGTGCTGCTTTCAAATGCTTATAGCAATTTTAATTTCTAGATTTCTAACTCATCTTTAAACTCATTCAATCAAATGAATAAATATAAATAAAGTTTTGATTAACTTTATATATTTCAAATAAATATGTAAAATAAAAAATTAATACTTCTCATGTATATTTTAATTGAACCACATATTTACATTGAATTAAAGATTTTTTTTTTTGGACAATTTTGACCACTATTCTTTTGCTATTTAAAAAAAATTACTGAAAAGCTATTATAGAAAGCAGATATAAAACTGTCCCAAACTAAGCCTAAATATTAAAAGTTAAAATCTTGTTTTTTTATTATATATAGATTTTTATAAATAATGAACGTTACTAATCAATTTACACATCGACCGACAATATTAATTTGTTTTAGGCCCTATTTAGAATCTTCTCTACTTTCGTGAATAGACCTTTGTTGTCAAGCTAAAATTAAGTAATCCATAATGATATGAGCTGGGATGATAAGAGCCTGTGAGGTGGCTGACGACACTTTTCCCTCCTCTTGTTTTGACTCATGAGTTGACTTAATTAATCATGTTTCCATTTTGCCTTATAAATCAAGCATCACAACTTCTCTTTCTTTTCAATTTCAAATCAACAAACTCAAGAAATGGGCCATTCTCTGGCTATCATGGATAAATTCCTACAACCAATAATAATACTTGTGCTGGTTTTGGTTGCCATCAAAATCATTGGAAGACATGGATTTTGGTGGAGGAAAGCAAAGAAGAGATACCATCCGATTGCTGGAACTATAGTCCATAAGTTTCTAAACTTTAGAAGATGTCTGGATTACCTCACAGATATCTCTCGCAAATACAAAACTTTTAGATTGTATTCTCCTTTTTGTAACCTTATCTACACCACAGACCCTGCAATCGTGGAGTATATATTAAAAACCAACTTTAAAAACTACGGCAAGGTGATTTATTGATCAATTCATATGTTTCTTCAGTTTCTTATGATTTAAGTGTTAGAAGAGCTTAGTTTGCATTGATGGGAATGAATCATCTCCTTACAAAACTTTGTAAGCCGGAGTAGAATAAAAAGTAATTGGAAACAAGGTTTTTTGTCGGAAGAAAAAGCCTTATGTTCTATTTGTTTATCTGCTTATATTTATATATCAAACATACCATTTTTATGAAAAAATATTTTATGTTTTGTTAGAATGCATATCATATGATTTCGTTATTAATTTTGAATTTTAATTTAGTACTCAACTCAACTTAGTCTATTGGTTTGGTGCTTTGGCTACTAATCAAATGGTCTTAGGTTTGATTCTTGCGTATGTGATGTGTATGTGAGTTTTCTTAATTGACCTAAAAATCCTAAAAAAATTATATATATATATATATAAACTTCTGTTGTGCCATTGGTTACTTTTTTTTTAAATGTAAATTGCATTAAATGTGATGGTGGATTTGGTAAGTAGCATGTGCTCTTGTACTTTTTTTTTTAATTGCATTAAATATGATTGTAGAGTAAGTAAGTAACATGCGCTCTTGTAGTTTTGATTTTCTAGGTGTTAGTTTGAGATAATTTTTTTTGCTCAATTCTATTTGACTATAATTTGATTAATTGTTTGAAAATTTTTTATAGCAAATTGTAAGAAAATTATTATTTGACTTTTAAGAAATTATATTCTTTTGCTTTCTTGTTTGTTTCGTTGCTTAGTTTACTTCCTTTCATCCCAACAAATTATACTTATTATAATTAAATCACCACTTATACCAGATGGAAATATAAAAACATAATTTGAAAATGATTTTCACACTCTCAATTTGATAAAATAAATAAATAAAATTGAAGAAAATGCCACTTGCCACCTATCGTTCATTTAAAGCATAGGTCAAGTATGCAAGGTAATTTGTTCAATATAAATGCCACGTAACGTCTGCTAAATTCTATGTATGAATTTTGTTGTATTTCTCCACAGCTTTTCCTTCTGAGATAATATTTTTGTGAAATTTCAGGGACAATACAACTATGAAAATTTGAAGGAATTATTTGGAGATGGAATCGTCACAGTGGATGGTAAAAAATGGCGTCATCAGAGAAAATTGGTGAGCTACGAGTTCTCAGCAAGAGCCTTGAGAAACTATAGCACCACTATTTTTAAAACAAATGCAACAAAAGTGTCCTATATCATTTTTGATAAAGCAAAATCCGATTTGGCCTTTGATATTCAGGTTAATCAATTTTTAGAATTATACTATGTATTTTTTATTTAGAATTATACAACATCATTCAAAAGCTTCTTCTTTGCTTTTTAATTAGTAAGATAAAATTATTTTAATGATAATGCAGGAACTGTTTATGAGTTCAACAATGGACTCAATCTTCAAACTTGGGTTCGGTGTTAACCTAGTGAACTTGGATGGGTCTGTTGATGGGATTAAATTCACAAAAGCTTTCGATAACGCAAAGTGTTTGCATCCTAAGCCGGTATGTTGATGTTTTTTGGAAATTTAAAAGGTTTTTCAACATTGGCTATGAGGCGCAGCTCAAGAAGGACATCAACGTTATTAATGACTTCATATACAACTTGATTCGTGCAAAAAAAGAGAATATGACTAATGCCAAAAGCAATTTGGTAAAATTTTCATTTATATTATTTATATAAAAGAAATCTTCATGTACATATTATTTGACATAGCCCAACGTCTAATTTACCGGCCAAGGTTGTCTTTTCTCACCACCTTTTTTTTCTAGTACTTATTTGATTTTGATCTATTGCATTATCATGTAGGAAAAAAAAGAAGACATCATCTCACGATTTATGGCTGAAATGGAGCATGATCCAAAAAATATAACTTACAAATATTTGAGAGATATTGCACTTAACTTTGTTATAGCTGGCAAAGACACCACAGTTGGAACACTATCTTGGTTCATATATTTGTTGTGTAAGCATTCTTCCATGCAAGAAATTTTTTTTCAAGAAGTAAAAGAAGCTACCCAAGCAGGATAAGATATTTGTATCAGTGAATTCGCTGAGAAAATAACTGAAGATTCTCTTGAGAAAATGACATACCTTCATGCTGCATTATCCGAAACCCTAAGGTCGTACCCATCAGTACAAATAGTAAGCTTCTTCATGATCAAAGTAATTCGCTATAAATATGTCAAGGATTTTTTTTTATTTTATGCATTATTCTAAAATTTATGAATTAAGTGTTATTACATCAATTATTTAATATTATTGTTATATATAGCATCATAAATTCTATATTTTTAGGTTATCATAATGCTAGCTATAAGGACTATATATTTGGTTTGTAAATTTTTTAGATGTACAATAGAAATTAGGTAATATGGTTGTTTAGATACAAAGTTATTCATATCAAATGAAAAGTTTTGATTCAACATTTTCTTAAATAATGTCAAGCTATCAAAAATGATCAACATTGGTTAAGATCTCTCTTGTTTTATTATTGGTTTTTATCATCAAATAGCTTGACATTTAGATCTTAGCAGATTTTCCTGATATCAAGATGTCATGAAAATATGAATTAAATAAAATCTATATAAGTGTAATAAAATGATATCATTAAACCAAGTCACTGCATTTACTTATAGCATAACATTATATATTATACATTAATTGCCAAACAATCTCATATTTAATTATTATTAGTAAAATTAAATCATAGATGAGTTAGAAAGATTTAGTTTTAGACATTGACACAAATGTAATTTAATTTTTGAGAAGTGTTTTTGGTCCTGAAAGCTTAAGCTGGCCAATCTTAATCCTGCTCAATTGCACTTTAATCTTAGGCAATGTTAATCAACTTACTTTTATGAAGTTTTTCTTTTTCTCTAAATGAACTTTTTATATAATAAGATAATTTGTGTTGCATTGTATGCATGTAGAATGTGAAGAGCTGCTTCTCTGATGACACTTTACCGGATGGGTTCAATGTTAATCAAGGAGATGTTGTGTTCTACATGCCTTATCCCGTGGGTTCAATGTTAACTCAAAGGTAGATCAAGGCCTTTATGTGCAGGCATATCTTAGATAAATATACGTTAATTATTACTTGTGTTGGAAATTATTTTTAACCCGAAAACATATGAAGCGTGTTTCCTTAAATTTATACTATTCTTCGATTGAAGGAAAACTAGGGAAATGAAATGAATGAAGTCCAAATAATTTGTGGTTTGAATATTTATTAATGGTTATTGATTTGAGCTTTTCAAAATGTTTAACCTTGTACAATTTATCCCATTAATGTCATGAATTATTCTAAAAATTTGCTTAGCCATAAGTAGAAAAAGATGCTTGTTACAATTAGGAAAAGCTATTATATACACACACAAACCCACACACACACACACACACACACACACACACACACACACACACACACATATATATATATATATATATATATATATAATTTTTCCAACCACATCAAGTCTAAGGAAAATTTTTCTGTATAAATTTTTTTTTACATTAGTTTTTTAAGCTTCATTTGATGGTCTTATCAAGCAGAGTTGAGACGTTTGTCGATAGCTATGGTGGTTGTAGAGTCTAGAGGATTCAATATTATCTTTTAAACTTAACCCTTTTTAATGTAATGATCTTGGAATCTTTTTTTATAAACTTCACTAGTGATATTTCTATATTGTATGAAATATTAGTTATCTTTAATGGATAGTGGAGATCAAATTATGGTTAGATAATACTATCTTTGAGTTGACCAAGTCGATTCCCGTAATCTCGAGCGCTTGAAAGTAGTGCAAACTGGTGGTCCGTGTTGCAAATCTGGTTTTGATGATGACAAATATGTTTCTATTGTGTTTTGTTTGGCTAACCCGTTTCAGGCACAAAAGATCATGAGCAACTCAAGCCAATTCAAGATCAGGTCTAAGTGTGTCTAAGTGTACTATTTTCCTTTTCTTGAGTCAATTGTAATGTAACTGATCCCCTAGCTAAGTAACCTTGCACACACACACTCAGGGGGAGAGCTTGAGTGAATTAGAGCTTCTGTTCAAATTTTTGTTCAGATCGTATTGGACGATAGTCACATTGTCCTGGATGATCAAGTAAAAATAGAAACCCTAATTAGGGCAACCAAGTTAAGTGTGTCTGATTAAGTAGATCGTCTTGGACGATCATTGCATCGTACGGGACGATATGCTCAAATCAGAAATTCTCAGCCGCCAGTTCAAGTTAAGCAAGTTTTTATTTTAAGATATTTAGTCTGATCGTCATAGACGATACGTGTATCATCCTGGATGATCCAGTACAACCATGCCTAAATTAGTCTAGTAATTAAGGAAAGTAATTAATACTTGATTGATACGATCATATCATCCTGGATGATCGTAGGATCATCCTGGATGAACCTGATCGTCTAGTGTGTTTCAGCTGGACGTCCAGAACGGTGCTCAGGATGATTTGGGCACATTTTGAACTAATCGTACAGGATGATATCCTGATTGTCCTGGATGATCGAGTCATTTTTGGGTCATCCAGCACAAGTTTCTCTGGACGACCCGAGCGGTCTTCTGGATAAAATTCCTCAATTTACACTAATCATCCTGGACGATCGAAGAATCGTACGGGATGATATGAACAACTTTTTCTACTGATCGTCCAGAAGAGCCAGATCGTCCAGACTGAAGCAACTGATTTTGAACTGATCATACAGGATGATCTATCTATCATCCTAGATGATCTAGGCCGATCAGTTAAGATTTAGGGCAATTTTAGAGCCCTCCTTTAAAAGAAATTTTTCTTTGAACAAGAAAAATCTTTTGCCACTTTCCTTTCCAGAGAAACCCTAGAGAGAGGGAGAGTTTGGGAGAGAGAGAGAGGATCTTTTGAGGGGGAGTTCGTGAGGGGTTGACAAAGGTTTCTCCAAGCAAGGATCAGAGTCGTCTTCTCCGCTCATCGTCTTTCGTCGTGTTGGTGTTCTTTATGAGAGGATTATTCGCAAGAAGATCCGGGGTTCTCTGCCCGCTTCAGGAGGAAGCAAAAGGAGTCTGAGGTTCTCTGCCTGCTTGAGGAGGAAGCAAAAGGAGGTTGGGTTCTCTGCCTCACCAAGTCGGTGGAAAGGAGGTTTTTGTAGAGGCTTCTCCGCCTTACTGTGGGAGCAAAAGGAGAGACACTTTGAGTTAGTGCAATACCCAGAGGGGAGGCTCTGGGGAGTGGACGTAGGTCAAGTTGACCGAACCACTATAAAATTCTGGTGTGTTCTTTCTGATTATATTCTGCACTTTAATTTTTCTGTGATTATCTGCTTGGGTGAAATTTGTGTTTAATCTTTTCATTTGAGTATTTACTTATTTCCGCTGTATATCATAGAAAAGATTTTTGCTGTTGCTCTCAAATTTTTAAATAATCAATTCACCCCCCCCTCTTGGTTAGCCTCGGGACTAGTTCATCAGGGCTGAACATCCCTATCGAACTTTCAAGTGGTATCAGAGTGGGATTCAAAATTTAAGTTTAAAAACTTTTGAATTTGATCCACGGCTAACTTTGGTAATCGTAATACTGCTGAAGGTTATTCAATTACACGACCGCCATTGTTTAATAACATACCTTTTGATTTTTGGAAAACTCGTATGTCCACTTTTCTACAATCAATTGATTATCACATGTGGATGCTAGTTAAGGATGGATACGAACCACCTTTTAGGATGGTTAACAATGTTAAAACTGAATTGCCCTTTACTGATTGGACTTTTGATGATAGTGACTTAGCACAATTGAATGCCAAATATTTAAATTATTTTTTCTGTGCTTTAAAATCTGAGGATTACATGCGTGTCTCTACGTGTACAATTGGTAAGGAAATCTGGGATAGATTGTGCATCACGTATGAAGGTACAACTGAAGTCAAACAGTCTAGGTTAAATATTTTGCTTAATGACTATGAACTATTTCGCATGAAACCTACTGAAACCATTTCTGAAATGTATAGGAGATTCACTCAAATCGTCACTTCTTTGCATGCCTTAGGTAGAGAACTTACAAACTACGAAAGAGTGAACAAAATACTTAGATGTTTGCCTTCTTTATTATGATGCTAAGATAACTGTAATCACTGAATCTAAAGATTTGAATACTTACTCTATTGATAGCTTACTTGGATCACTTATTGCTTACGGGCAAGGGGTGAACCAAAGATAGCTTGATGCAGGTGAGAAGAAGAAGGAGAAAACAGTGGCACTGAAGGATAATGAGAGTGATACGAGTGCTTCCGGGTCTGATAGTGATGACGTTACCTTGATCACTAGGCAATTCAAAAGCTTTCTAAGGAAGAAACACAAGAACTTTCAGAAGTGGAATAAGGGTAAGTCCAATAAAAATTTTAAGGGTTCATCAGACACTGTCTGTTTTGAATGCAGGAAGCCTGGACACATTAAGGCTGATTGTCCTACACTTAAAACTCACCCAAGCAAGGAGAAGGGTGAGGAGAAACATAAGTTCAGGAAGGACAAGAAGCGGACTCAAAAGGTATTCTGGGCAGATTCTACATCCGACTCTTTTGAGACTAAAGCTGAAGAGGAGGAAACAAATCTGTGTCTGATGGCTGATGATCATCCTGGTCAGTCTGACCAGGAAGAGGTATGTGAGCTTACTTACGATCAATTACTTGAAATATCTGAAAAAATTCATGCATCTTATAGGAAGCTTAAGAAAACCCATGCTAGCTTGAAATTGGATTATTTGACTTAGCAAAAAGAGCATGATATTTTGATTAAGGATCATTCCACTATTGATAGCAATCACATGTCTTTACTTGATGAATTTGATGAACTGAATAAAATGCATTCTGATTTATTTATTGAGCATGATTCATTAAAATTCATGCATATTGATTTAGAAAAAGCTTTCAAAGAATTAGACAATCTGGCATGTGAAGTGGAGAGTAGCAATGGTGCTTTGAAATTTGAAATTATGAGTTTAAATAAAGAAAATGAATTTTTGAAAGTTAAAATCAGTGCTTTTGAGAAAAAACCAAACACCTCCTACTTTTGCACAATTTTATGCACCTCCACCTTTTGTAGAATCAGGTTCAAAATCAACAAAGCATGTTTCATATAAACCTAGGAAGAGGCACTATCACCCACGTAGATTAGTTAACCCTTTTCCTGGTGTTAGATATTTTTCCTGTGGCATGTTAGGACACATTTCTCACACCTGCACTGTTTATCGTAGTACACACTGGGTGTGGAGGCCCAAATTACCTGTTTCACAGCACAACACATATGCATTGCATTCTTCTTTTCATAAGAAGAAACCCAAACCTGTTTGGGTTCCTAAAACTGATGTTTGATGATTTTGTAGGTGTGCTCTCACACAAGACCTCATGAGAGCATGTGGTACCTGGACAGCGGATGTTCTAAACACATGACTGGTGATGCAAATCAGTTCAGTTCGTTGGAGGCCAGGGCTGAAGGTAAGGTTACACTTGGAGATAACACCACCTGGAGGGTGGTAGGTTCAGGTATAATTGGTGATTCAAAAAGTTTTATGATTGCCAATATTTTACTTGTAGAAGGACTGAAATATAACTTGTTAAGCATCAATCAACTCTGTGACAAAGGATACAGCATCAAATTCCTGCCTACTTACTGCATTTTAAGCTTAAATGACAAAATTGTTTTGCAGGGACAAAGGATTAACAATGTCTACAAGCTGGATATAAGTTGCATTAAGGCTGAAAATTTAATTTGCTTAAAAATTGCTGCTGATGACTCTTAGTTGTGGCATAGGAGATTGTGTCGTGCCAGTATGAAAACCCTTAGGAGAGTCACCCAAAAGGACTTAGTTAGTGCTGTGCCAAAGCTTAAGTTTATTAACGACCACCTGTGTGATGCCTGTCAGTTAAGAAAGCAAGTTCAGTCCTCCTTTCACTTTGTTAAGGATATTAGCACCTCTAGACCTTTAGAAGTCCTTCACATGGATCTCTTTGGACCCATTAGCACTGCCAGCTTAGGGGGGAAAATCTATGGGTTTGTGATTGTAGATGACTACTTGAGGTTCACTTGGATTAAATTTTTGCCACACAAATCTGAGTCATTTGATGAGTTTAAGTCCTTCTCCACTTGGATTCAGAGGAAGTTAGGCTGTGAGATCTTGACTATTCATAGTAATCATGGTGGAGAGTTTGAAAATTTAAAGTTTGGAAGTTTCTGTGAGGAGCAAGGGATTAGTCATAATTTTTCAGCTCCTAGGACCCCTCAGCAGAACGGGGTAGTTGAAAGGAAGAACAGGACCTTAGTGGAAGCCGCTAGAGTCATGCTTGCTGAGTATTCACATCCAAAATTCTTTTGGGCTGAAGCGGTGAACACTGCATGTTATGTGCTGAATAGGGTGAATGTGAGATCAAATCTGAACAAGTCTCCTTATGAGATTATTAAGGGTAGAACTCCAAACCTATCCCACCTCCATGTCTTTGGCTGTAAGGTTTTCATTCTGAACAACGGGAAATCACCCTTAGGAAAATTTGACCCCAAATCTGATGAAGGAGTGTTCTTAGGCTATTCTAGTATGGGGAAATCCTTTAGGGTGTTCAATAAAAGGACTTTGGTGGTGGAAGAGACAACTCATGTGGTGTTTGATGAATTTGATCCTAAGGTGACTAGAGTTGAGGAAGAAGAAGAGGTAGAGGAGATTACCCAATGGGTTGGAAATGCAAATCTGGAGGAGAGGGTAGAATCTCTAACCACACTGCCTAGAGATTGGAGATATTCATCGAGTCATCCTAAAGAACATATCTTAGGAGACCCTTCTGAAGGTGTTAGGACTAGGCATGGACTTAGGAAGGAAGTAAACCACTCTGCCTTTATCTCAATGACTGAACCCACCAACATCAATCAAGCCCTTTCGGATGAGTTTTGGATCTTAGCTATGCAGGAAGAATTGAATCAATTTGTAAGGAATGATGTTTGGGAGTTAGTAGAAAGACCTAGAAATCAAAGTATAGTGGGAACCAAGTGGGTCTTTAAGAATAAGATGAATGATTCTGGTGTGGTGGTTAGGAATAAGGCAAGATTGGTGGCTAAGGGGTATAATCAGATTGAAGGGATTGATTTTGAGGAGACCTTTGCCCCTTTAGCAAGCCATTAGAGTGCTACTAGCCTTTGCCTATTATAAGAGATTTAAGCTGTTTTAAATGGATGTCAAGAGTGCCTTTTTAAATGGGGTAATAAAAGAGGATATTTTTGTAGAACAACCCCAAGGTTTTGAGAGTTCCCAATATCTAAATCATGTTTATAAATTAAAAAAGGTCTTATATGGATTGAAACAGGCACCCAGAACTTGGTATGAGAGGCTTAACACATTCCTGTTAGAAAGAGAGTTTGTTAAGGGGAGCGTAAACACCACCCTTTTTCTGAGGAGAATAGGGGATGACTTACTCATTGTCCAGATCTATGTTGATGATATAATTTTTGGATCTTCTGATAAATATTTATGTGATAAGCTTTTTAAAATAATGAGTAAGGAGTTTGAGATGAGTATGATGGGAGAATTGTCCTACTTTTTGGGGTTTAACATAAGGCAAATGGATGATGGAACCTTTCTCAATCAATCTAAATACACTAAGGACATTTTGAAGAAATATGAAATGGACAAAGCCAAGCCAATCAACACTGCCATGAGCTCCTCTGTTCAGTTAGATAAGGATTCAAGTGGAAAATCAGTTGATCAGAAGAAGTATAGAGGAATAATTGGATCACTGCTTTACCTGACTGTTAGCCAACCTGATATCATGTTTAGTGTCTGTCTTTGTGCTAGGTTTCAGGCTGATCCCAAAGAGTCCCACCTGACTGCTATTAAGAGAATTCTTAGATATCTTTTAGGGACCCCAAACCTAGGAATCTGGTACCCTAGGCACATCACCTCTTTTGAGATTATTGGATATTCTAATTCTGACTTTGCATGGTGTAGGGTGGATAGAAAGAGCACTCTAGAACTTATCAATTCATAGGACAGTCGTTAGTCTCCTGGTCCAATAGAAAATAGAACTCAGTTGCACTTTCGACTGCTGAAGCTGAGAACATTATCTTAGGGAGTTGTGTGGCCCAAGTTCTTTGGTTGAAGCAACAAGTCTTGGATTTAGGATTACCTGTGGGCACAATTTCTATTATGTGTGATAATACTAGTGCCATCTGCATCTCTAAGAATCCAATCCAACATTCTAGAACCAAACACGTTGATATAAGGCATCACTTCATTAGGGACCATGTTACGAAAGGGGACATTGAGCTACATCATGTAGCAACTGAAAATCAGCTGGCTGACATATTCACTAAACCACTGGCCTTTGACTCATTCAGTATTTTGAGGACCAGATTAGGAGTGATTGATATAAATACTTGATTCTGATGATTGTTGATTTCTGATTTCTCTGATTTTTATTCTACTTCTATTAGTTAGCTGTTTGATTTGATTATTTACTTTCTGTTGTTTTTTGTTTGTCTTCTACTGATTTCTGTGTTAGGTTGATTTGAGTATTTATGTTGATATAATTTTCTACTTATTTTTATTTACTGGTTCATCTCTTTTATCTACTTTTTTATGCTTTTTAAAATTCGATCACTGCTCACTACTTCTAATAAACTGGATTTCTGACTGAGAGTTTTACCTTATTTTTTTTGAAAGCTGGTAAGTAGTGATTGATTCCACTGGATCTGTTAAAGGGAAGAAACATTGTTGATTGTTTCTCTTCCTTTAACTCCTTTGCTGGTGTATTATTTCTTTTGGATAAATATCCTCTTCAAAATTAAAATATTAGTTTTTGAAATAGAGATTTATTTTATCTTCCTACAGTAATCTACCTCATATGAATAGTGTTTTCAAAGTCTTGAGTCATTATTATGCTTTTCTAAACCAAGTGATTACACTTATCATATGACGTATGATTTTTATTTTGTGAATTACTCTTCCTTATTGCGGAGAGCGTCTCCTATGTACGGAAGGTAACTTTACAGCTGAGATGCTTTAACGATTTTGAGGGGGAGAAAGCTTACAAAAGATATGAAGTGCGCCAAATAAATTAAAAGAGAGGCACAAAATGAGCCCAAAGCTAAAAAGATACGAAATGTCGCTAAACTAAAAGATACACAAAGTGTATCAGAAATTAAAAGATGCGCAAAGCGCCAAACAAATTGAAAAAGAGGCACAAAATGAGCCCAAACCAAACTTTCTTCTCTTTCAGATCGTTAAATGTCTTAGAATAATTCGTGCGCCACTTAATATTTTCAAAAGCTTGAGTTTGAAAATCCTTATTTCTAATTTATTACTTTCTAACACTATTATATTAGATATTTTTCTGGAATGAGGCTTGAAAGGATCTCTTTTTGAATCTAATTTCTTTTCTTCTGAATTAAATCTTTATTTTGAAAGAGATTTGCATCTATAAGGTGCCCGAGGTCGAGTTACAAAAGTTAAATTTTCCAACTTTTTCTGGATTTCAGCGTTGTTAATCATCTTCTTATTAGTTTTTGGATCTAAAATCAAGAAAAATTTTTGATTTACTGGAGCAGCTTGATCAAAAAAAAAATTGTTGCTTTTGTGTTCTCGTTTCACATTTTATTTCCTTTGGTTTTGTTTTTTTAATGGTTATGTTTTTGGGATCCTGATCGTTCATCTCTATCCTCCATATTTTTTCTGTTTTCTTCACATCGTCCTGGACGATCCACATATCATCCTGGATGATCCAAACATCATCCTGGACGATCAATTCAAAATCATCCCCAATCTGATCATACGACTTAGGAACACCAATTATTGGTGATCATCCTGGACAATCCTTACATCATCTTGGACGATATGATCCATATCTTCCTGATCTGATCGGACGGCTGAGCATGCGCCAGTTATTGGTCATCGTCCTGGACGATTCACTACATTGTCCCGAACGATCCACGTGTCAGCAGCCCGACGATTAGAATTCGGCCCGTCCGACACACTTATTGCACATCGTCCTGGACGATCCACCTAATCATCCGGGACCATACTTTTTGTCAACGGTCGTCCGGCCTGACTCCTCGGGATGATCACCTGTGTCTAATCGTCCGGGATGATCTCTGATCATCCTGGATGATCGGACCGCCTTTTTGACCAATCCTCCTGGCCGTCATAAATGCACATATCGTCTTGGACGATCTCGTGATCGTACGGGACGATCCGGCCAAGTTCTATTTAAATAGCCGATTTCTTCAGGTTTTTCTACACTTCTCCTTCCACTCTCCCTCACTTGTGCTTTCTCATGGCTGGCAGAAAGTTTTCTAGGCAAAAGAGTGCGATTTCCTCGCGGGGGAATGTTGATCCTTGCTTTCCCAATGCAGCCGATCAGGCTGCCTTCGAGCGCTATCGTGAGGTGGGGATCACACAGTCAAAAATAGTAAACCCCTGCACCCTTAGCTATCCTGTTCTTGATCTTTTCGCATACACCTCCCTCACTTTCATCCTTACACTAGCCTTTCCATTCAGCCTTGAACTTCTTTAAGTTTTCTTTGCCAATCTGCGTATTTCTGCTGACTATTCCACTCTCCGCTCCTATGTCAATCAATGTCCCGTGGAACTCACTGCACAAGACTTTCACAACATCCTTCAACTTTCTGTGACTGGCAAAAAAATTCACACTCTGACTTCTGACCCTGACTATGATTGGAGTGTCTCCAATCACTTTCTTCGAAATACAAATGCACCCTACCACGATAATGCTTCCACTTCCCTCCTTAAGGATGCACGGACCATTCAGCACGTCCTTCGTTCCTCCCTCATCCCAAAGGCTGGGGATTGGATTCACATCACCCCCCTATTATCTCTGACCACATATTATATCTTAGCCCATCGGGACTTTAATGCCACTGACCTTCTTATCCGATACATCAAGCACCTCACCACTATTAGGGATCCGGGTCATAGACGTCGTCCAAATCTAGCTTTAGGTCATATCATTGCATATGCCTTAGAAACCAAATATGACCTGCAGTATCCAGTCCTTCCTAATGTCCCTCCTTCCTTCTTCATAAATAATTCATTCCATGTCCTACACAGCACACGATTACATCCAGAGCCCACCCCGGATGTTGAGGAGGAAGAGGAAGAGGCTATTCCTGTTCCTGCTGCACCTGATGCACCTGCTCCCCTTCACATTGCTTCTCCTTTTGACCATCTAATGCAGCGCTGTGATCAGTGGGAGGCTAGATTTGACTCCTATGTTGCTGCCCAGGAGCAGCGACACGCTGAGGACCTACAGCGCTTTACTGACTATGCTGCTCAGCAGCAACAGCAGCATGACCAGGATATTTCCTGGATTGGAGCCCACTTTACAGCCATTCATAGTTACTTCAACCCACCACAGCCACCTCATCCTTCTGATCAGGATCTGCCTCCATTTTAGTGTTATGCTTTGCAGCTGTTGGTTCTGTGTTTTGTTTGCACTGTTTTGTTTGTACTGTTGGTTCTGTTTGCCCTCCTCCTTTTTGTGATGTCAAAAGGGGGAGTCAGTTGTAGTAGTTTTTATTCTTGTTATGTTTTGTACTTTTGTTTCCTGTACTGCTCTGGTTATTCAATGAAAATTAGAAAAAATTTATTTTTCGATCTCCTAGTTCTTTTATTTTTTAAACTACTGCACATATATTTGCCATCATAAAAAAGGGGGAGATTATTGCAAATCTGGTTTTGATGATGACAAATATATTTCTATTGTGTTTTACTTGGCTAGCCCATTTCAGGCACAAAAGATCATGAGCAACTCAAGCTAATTCAAGATCGGGTCCAAGTGTGTCTAAGTGTACTATTTTCCTTTTCTTGAGTCAATTTTAATGTAACTGATCCCTTAACTAAGTAACCTTACACACACACACTCAGGAGAGAGCTTGAGTGAATTAGAGTTTATGTTTAAGTTTTTGTTCAGATCATCCTGGATGATAGTCACATCGTCCTGGACGATTAAGTAAAAATAGAAACCCTAATTAGGGCGACCAAGTTAAGTGTGTCTGATTAAGCAGATCATCCTGGATGATCATTACATCGTACAGGATGATATGCTCAAATCAAAAATTCTTAGCCGCCAGATCAAGTTAGGCAAGTTTTTATTTTAAGATATTTGGTCTAATCGTCCTGGAGGATATGTGTATCGTCATGGACAATCCAGTACAATCATGCCTAAATTAGTCAAGTAATTAAGGAAAGCAATTAATACTTGATTGATACGATCATATCGTCCTGGACGATCGCAGGATCGTCCTGAACGAACCTGATCGTCTAGTGTGTTTCAGCTGGATGTCCAGAGCGGTGCTCAAGATGATTTGGGCACATTTTGAACTAATCGTACAGGATGATATCCTGATCGTCCTGGACGATCAAGTCATTTTTGGGTCGTCCAGCACAAGTTTCTCTGGACGACCCGAGCGGTCTTCTAGACGAAATTCCTCAATTTACACTAATCATCCCGGATGATCGCAGAATCATATGGGATGATATGAATAACTTTTTCTACTGATTGTCCAGAAGAGCTAGATCGTCCAGGCTGAAGCAACTGATTTTGAACTGATAGTTCAGGACGATCTATCTATCGTCCAGGACGATCTAGGCCGACCAGGTGAGATTTAGGGCAATTTTAGAGCCCTCCTTTAAAATAAATTTTTCTTTGAACAAGAAAAATCTTTTGCCACTTTCCTTTCCAGAGAAACCCTAGAGAGAGAGAGAGAGTTTGGGAGAGAGAGAGAAGATCTTGTGAGGGAGAGTTCGTGAGGGGTTCACGGAGGTTGCTCCAAGAAAGGATCAGAGTCGTCTTCTCCGCTCGTCATCTTTCGTCGTGTTGGTGTTCTTTGTGAGAGGATTATTTGCAAGAAGATCCGGGGTTCTCTGCCCGCTTCAGGAGGAAGTGAAAGGAGTCCGAGGTTCTCTGCCTGCTTCAGGAGGAAGCAAAAGGAGGTTGGATTCTCTGCCTCACCGTGTCGTTGGAAAGGAGGTTTTTGTACATGCTTCTCCACCTTACTATGGGAGCAAAAGGAGAGACACTTTGAGTTAGTGCAATACCCGGAGGGGAGGCTCCGGGGAGTGGATGTAGGTCAAGTTAACTGAACCACTATAAAATTCTGGTGTATTCTTTCTGATTACTTTCTATACTTTAGTTTTTTTGTGATTATCTTCTTGGGTGAAATTTGTGTTTAATCTTTTTGTTTGAGTATTTACTTATTTTCGCTGCATATCATAGAAAAGATTTTTGCTGTTGCTCTCGAATTTTTAAATAACAAATTCAGTCCCCCCTCTTCGTTAGCCTCGGGACTAGTTCATCAGGGCTTAACATCCCTATCAAACTTTCAGTCTGTGGCACCTTCCTTCAATGATGTATTAAATAAAAAAATTGAATACTATAGGGCAATGTTCTAAGTTGTGCATTAATGATGACATATCAAAGTTTCGACAGCAAATTGGCTTGGGCATTCCCATTTAACCGATTGGGATCAGTTCAGATAACCATTACTTCCCATTTATAGCATTGGAGCAGGGTCATTCTCAGGCTTTATCAATAATACAATGAAGTTTGGGGTTGAGGGACATTTAGGATTAGATGGAGAAAATTCCTAGGTAGATTATTCATCATGCCATAAAGAAAAAGAAGGCCATCAAATGATAGCACACTTACTTCCTGTTGAGCTCATACTTCAAGGCATACAAAGAAGCAAAGCATCACAACCATATTATATATCAATTTAAGAAGAAGGTGGGGGTAGAGGAACGACATTGAGTTGGTTAAGGAGAAGTCGTCCCTCTTTGTAGAATTGTAAAAGAAAATAGGTACTAACTTGAGGCATAAAAATTCTGTGAGGCTACCAATCTTACTATGACGGAAGAGATCTAGTTAACATCAACATCTCTGGCTATGTCAGTGAATTAAAAGGACAAGTTGGAAAGGGAGAATCAAGGGCTGAAGAAATCCATCTCTAAATAAATTACTTACTCTCGACGTTATTTGGCTTATAGAAAGTAGATTCAAAGAAATCACTGTTGATACGAGAGACAACATGTGGAGGTTCAATGCTTTCTTGGATGCTTGTGAGTATAATAAGAGATATTTGGCTGAGTATTTCTAGCCATTTACAATAGAATATTTTGAGTTAATGCTATATTTACGAATGCTCTAGCTCAGAAGGCTTGGCAAGTTGAGTAGATTGTTGATCCCTTGAGCTCACAAGTTTGTCAAGCTCACTAATTTTTATGTCTAGTATTACAACACTATGAACTATGATGGATTGATAAACAAATCCAGATGGATTCAACTCTCTTTATCAAGATAAAATTCATGTAAATTTTCATGACAATAACAAGTGAAAATTAAACTTCAACTTCATATTATATATTCTACTATTAATTTGAGATTATTAAATCATAACTTTTTAATGTGAGGGCAATACACTTTATATTTTAATAGATTATCTACATAATCACATTCTCACCTTAAATTTTTATTTTTAACTAATAAATAATAATTGCAATCATTCGTAATGCTTCATAATAAAATATTTTCATATTAATTATATATATTTATATTTAAAATGCCTATATTTTTTATATTCCTAAATTCATTATTCTTTATGCATGAAGCCTCCCATTGTTGAGCTAGGGGGAGAGTTGTCAAAGGCATGTTAGAATCCCATAGAACATAATAGATTTTTGAAACAACTAGTTTCACTTAGGATTTTCCTAAATTATGACTGAATCTTTTCACACTCTTTGTCCTCCATCTCCATACCCATTGATATAAGTTATTTAGATTTAATTTATCACATTTTTTAAAAATCCATTTAATGCTTTCTAAGTTCCTAGTTGCAAATATTTTGTGAAAGGTCTATGTTGCCTTTTCTATGAAAACCTATTTTATTTATGCTTGCTCATCAACTGATATGAACACTTGAGCCAAAACTTCCACGTCATAAAATGAGTTCTTCATATGAGTTTAATTGCAAAACCTTATTTGTAAGAACTATTATTTATATATTGTGATTCTTCTTGTGTTGTCTTATTTAATTGCGAAACCTTATTATTATTTGTATTTATTTATGGTGACTTTTTTATTATATGTATTAGGTTTTCTTAGCTCATGTAGGAGCGTGTGTGCTATGATAGTTTATACATTGGCTCATCAAGCGAAGGAGAGAAATTCTAAAGGAATCTTATGTAGTATGTAGTTAGGCACATTTATAGGTCAGCTAGTTTTGAAACACATTAAAAATTTATCTTTATTTATTTTGATAATTTACTTATTTGTGATTGTTTGCTCTTACTTAGCTCATCCACTTATTTATGAATTGGGATATAGTATATTTATATAAACTTATTTATGAATTGGGCTAAAAAAAACCAAACACCCAATTTACTCATCCCCACCCCCTCACTTGGTTATGCTATAACCATCAATTAATCATTATAAGAGCATTGGCATTTTATTTTGCTTAACTTCATAAGAGTAAATCCATATTACACAACTTAAATATTTTAGTATTAGTCAGCACTTTTTCCTTTTTAATAACCATTTGACAATTATTTAGTATATTACATTTATTTTTGTATTTTGTTTAAATTTGGTTAGTTTTTTTAGGTTTTTATTTCATAACATTCATTGAACACACTATTAAAGTCATTTTAGTAAAATTGATAGTCAGTAAGTATTATCTTTTGAGTGCCTCTCTTTATGGAATAGTATGATCTTGGGATTTTTTTTCCATCAAAATTTTAGAACATTCACAAATCCACTCAACAAATTTATTTCTTTGGTTTTAGATCAAAAGGAGCAAGAGTTTGTGGTAGGACTATTGACTTATTTGAGACATTTTTAATATCTACAAGTGTCTTTAAATGTTCAAATTGTAATTATGTTGAGTATGTTGTAGGACTTTGAGTATTGAGAATAAAATTATGTTCATAATGAAGTTTAGAAGGGGGAAAATAAGAGTTCTTATTTTATTATATGTGTGACTGGAAAGGATAAATTGAAGAATACTTATGTTAAAAGGATGGTATGAATTGCACATATTAAATATAAGATAATGGAAAAAATAGAGTTACTTGGTTATAACATGTGCAAATAATATATCTATCCATAACCAATTTTTCTTCCCAAAAAATTAGGATAAATCTATTGATAAGAATGATAATGAAAGTATAAAATCTGTTCGCTGATTTGATATAGGTGAGCTACTTTGGGTTACTGTTTGGTTTTTTATTGCTACAAATGATCAAGAATATCTGTAGGATGTGTTGGAGAATTCTAGCTCTTTTGGGAGGTACTAAATGAGCTGTCGATGAGTGCTCCTAAGATAATAAGTATGTAGTACTACAAATACTTATGGAAAAGTTTGAAATGGCATTGATTACTTTCACTTCTTTGTTATAGTATGAAGAATAGAATGTAAGGATGCAGTGATTCATAGAATTACATATTGTATCTATAGCAAGCCAAGGCTGAGCTCTTCCTCCGTGCTTTCATTTGGAAGAGCAATAGCTATAATGTTGTGATCACACTAGGTTATTTCCATTTTTACAAGTAGGAAAATCAGAAAAATTAAGTATTTATGAACAACTCAATATCACTCTATGCGGCACGAGCTCGGCTCATTAAATGAGTAAATGAGTTATTCTCGAACAAGATAAAGACCACTATATATTATATATAAGTTTCTCTTGTTGGTGTTTGACACATTTAGCAAACCGGTTAGATAGGCTTGCATGTGTGAGTGTGTGCGTGTGTGTGTGTGTGTGAGTGAGAGAGAGAGAGAGAGAGGTGAAATTCATTTTTAGTCAAGTATTTTATTGGAGAAGTCATCAAATGAACTCCAAAATCATATGGAACACAAGTTTTATAATGTTTAAATGAAGTTAAATTAAGAAAATTCTGTAAGGACTTTTTTCAAGTAACTTGAGCCATCAATTAAATTTTTTTATTGCTTTGATATATATATATTTACTTTTATTGCCGATCACAATAGAAATGTATGGATTCATTTCCTTAAACTAAAATCAGATGTGTTTCATATTTATAAGAAATAGAAGGTCATGGTTGATAATGAGATAGGTTTAAAGCTAAAATATCTTAGATCAAATAATGGTGGTGAGGATCATCACCTAAAGTTTAGAGAGTACAGTGCTTTGAATTGGATCAGACATGAAATTACTGTTTCATAAAAATCACAACATAATGGTATTGTAGAGCACATGAGTAAGGCAAAGTCAGATTACACTCCCTTAGGTAGCCAGTTTCAAATATCTAAGGAACAATCACCTAGATTCAAAGAAGTGTAAGAATAGATTGAGAGGACTCTATATGCATTAGCAGTTGAAAGTTTGATGTATGCTACGATATGTACGAGACAAGTTATAGTATATGTTGTGGGAGTAGTTAGCAGAATCATGTGTAACCAAGACAAACTTCATTAAGAGGTGGTTAAGTGGATTCTCTGATGCTTGAGAGGATCAATTGACAAAGCATTTTGCTATGGAAGTGCAAGTATTGCATTAGAAGAATATATAGATTTTCATCTTACTAGATATCTTTGAGGTAGGAGGGGAACAAATCGTTCTATTTTCACTTTATGAAAGACAACAGTGAGTTTGGGTTTTCAAGTTATAAAAGGATATGACACTCTCAACTATAGAAGCTAAATACATTACAATCATTAAGGCTATACATAATACTCGTACAATGCTACACGTTAATCTATCACATGTCGCCTCTTAATAGGCTGCGGGAAGATGAAGCCAACAAGGGAGCTCAGTGGCGATGATTAGGATTTGGTTGTGTTTACGAGTGAGGCCTGGCAATTGGTTGGACATGACTGATGACTCATGTTGAAGATCTCAGGTTGACTTGAGGAAGAAGGTGAGTGAGATATTGTGGGAATAAAAAGAGCTTTAGGCTGGGTGGTTGTAGAGTTGAAGTCGAACAATGTATGTTCTAATTAGGTGCTTTCCTATCGCTAAGTTGGGTGAGTTTGGATGTTTTGGGAGAGTGCCAGTGAGAGGGATCCCTAATTAGCCCCATGTAGGTAGAACCCCATTGTAAGCTAAGACAAGTTGAGCACGTCGATTCCCTCTTTAGGTCCTAGATGAGTTCTCCAAATAAAACCATCTTAAGGGTTAGTATTCTCGACAAGATCTGTTAGTAGCCTGTGAAACACCTATGAAGGCATTCATGAGTAAACATATTATATGTTTGATTATAAGAAAGGACAATAATAAAAACTATCACCAATAAATTATATCAACTTGATTACATGCTGATATGTTAACAATATGCATGTTAAAATAATTTTCATGGATCCTAATCAAAGGCTTCTTTAAAATGCTCCAGTAAACATGGATTTTGTCGAAGACATTGGTTATAATTAAAAAAAGGTTGACTTGAAGATTGTTAAGATATTTTTTGAGGATCACGAGAAGTTAATTATGAGTGGATACTTGTGAGACAATTAGGGATCCATCAATTACTTTCTCATGATTAAAGTGGCAGTCAAGGCTGCATTTCATAGAAAAATTATGAGCTGTGATAATCGTAGGCTGCTCATAAGATGTCAACATAAGATATTACAAAATATGGGTAGGGTGATGTGTAACTCATATAAAAGATTGACTCAATAGAAAACTTCGACATTGGAAAAGGCTATCATATAGTCACAAAGGGGGAATTGAGGGAAGGATAATTGAGTTCAGGGTTGTTGGCAATACAACTACGTGGGAGATAATAATAAGAATACATAAGGAAGGAATGCAATTTTTCATTGAAGCTAAAAAGAGCATGGGTTGCAGGACCGTTAGGCTAGCGTTAGTTTTAGGAGTTAGGACGATAGATGGAAGGTTTGAATGTATGATAGCTAAGCATTGAATGGTTTGTGGTGCTACTAAGCTTGGATTGGAAGTTAGAATGATGCATGGATTACAATTGGTTTGTGATTACGTGTTGGTTAATTAAGGGGATAGGTTGAGATTTGCCGTAGAATTTCAATCAGGTGACTTTACAATGCGATTTATCACATATATAATTACTATAATATCATTAGGACCTTTTTGCGATTTATAGAGAGAAATGTTATTCATATCTGATGTAATATGGTGAGAGGCATCATTGTTGAGCACCAAAGAACATTGTGAGCAACAAATATTGGTGGTGCCACGATTGGTTTCAGAGAGGGCATATATCCCCATCAAGCATTTTACAGTGTATCTTTCATGTGTACTATGATTTTTTTTTTGAATTGGCATATAAGTTGGGGTTTTTTGTTCAGTGTAGGTTGGCTAAAGTCACTTGATTTTATTGTATATGAGTATTTTAATTTGGATGTTTTTGAACCCATCTAACCATGATTTGATTGAACTCGTTCCTTCGTGAGTTATTAGATATGATTGAGGAATGCTGTTCTCTCATGGGTTTTGCTTAAGAAAGTCTTTGTATTCAACTAATTTGTTATGGAGAGCTTTGAATGAGATGGGCTATTCATGTCTAGTACATGTGGTGTTACTTCAAATGTTTAGCCATTTTAATATCTAGATTTTTCTAATTCATCTTTACACTCATTCAATCAAGAGAATAAACTATTACATTTTAATTGCCAGATGAGACTTCTTAAATGGACGCTGTTCTTTGATGTTAGAGAGGAATCACCCATAATTCCTAAATGGATTTCGTTTCCTAACCTTCGCTTGCATTTTTTTAACTCGCATGTTTTACACGTTTTGGGTTCCATCTTTGGTCATCCTCTGCAATCCGATCAAGCTACCGCCTATAGAACTAGACCCTCGGTTGCTCGTATCCTTGTGGAAATGGACATTACTATAAAGCATCCTAAAGAAGTTTTGATTAGATCTGAGGCTGCTGGTTATCTCCAAAAGATGGAGTTTAAAAATATTCCTGATTTTTGTTCTCACTGTAGGGTTCATGGTCATGGCTTTAATGATTGTTTTATAGCTCATCCCAATCTCAAGAAAGGAAATAAGGGAGAAAGACAAAATGAAACTTTGGAGGGGAATGACCATATCCCTTTGCAGGCCGAAGAAAAAATTGAAAATTTGGGGGTAAGGGATAACTTGGAATCTCCAAACTTTGATATTCCTATTAGAATCAAGTTGAAACTTTAGACAAACAAATGGAGGAATCTTTACATAATAACCTTATGGAGGGGGTGGAATTTGATAATGCTTTAGCTATTTCCGAGCAGGAGATTAGCATTCCGTTGGAGGTTGTGATCCCAATTGCAGATATAGAACAGGATTCTATCATTGATGAAGATGGTATGGAGGAACACCGGATTCAAATGCAATCCAAGTTAAAACATGACCTAAATAGGAAGGTGAATGAGGAAGAACAAATAGAGGAAGGTGAAATTACTACTACCAAGCTTTTTTCTTCTAATGAGAATTTCGAAGGTGTTAATGATGTTTCTTTAGTGTCCCCTAACACTACCCAAACCATCAACAATAATGAGAGTGGATTTACTAAAGTTGGAAGGAAGAAAAATAAAAATACTAAAACTGCTGATGGCCTTTCTTCTAGGGCTACTACTCAAACTAACAATTCCTCCATTGTCAATGGTTAAAGCCATCATTTGGAATATCAGGGTAGTGGGTAATCTCCCATCTTTGGATCGGGCTAAAAATTTATACAGGATTCATAACATTAATGTGTTGGGACTGGAACCTTTAATTTCTTCTTCAAAGATGGATACTACTTGTATTAAATTGGGTTTCGATTGTTCGTTTAGCAATTGTTCTAATAAGATTTTGATATTTTGGCGACATTGGGTTAACTTAAACATTTTGCATGATTACCCTCAAGTTATTCATACTAGTATTAAGTTTCTGCAATGTTCTTGTTATGCTTCTTTCGTTTATGCTTCATGTTCTCTGATTACTAGGAGGACTCTTTGGTCTCAAATCACTGATTTTTCTAACAATATTTTGGGTTCTTGGATGATTGGTGGTGATTTTAATACTATCACTAATTCTTCGAGAGGGTGGGTGGCAATCATCCTAATTATCAAGCTATGGAAGATTTTAATGAAATGATTTTAAATTCCAACTTACATGATATTGGTTTTAATGGAAATGCTTTTACTTGGAATAAAGCTACGATGTGGCAATGGTTAGATCGTATTCTCTTTAATAATAATTGGATTGCTAACTATCCCTCTACTCACATTGAGCATTTATCTAGAACTCTTTCTGATCACTCTCCTTTACTTTTAAATATTTCTATGCAGTAGAATAGTGTCCCTTCTCCTTTTAGATTTCAAAATATGTGGCTGCTTCACGATTCCTTTTTTAACAATGTTAAATGCAATTGGCATGCGCCGTTATTTCCTTCTGATAATATTGTTGGCATGAAGAGAGTCTGGCTTAAGCTCAAAAGGTTTAACCAGATTTTGAGGTGGTGGAAAAAATCTGTGTTCAAAAACCTTTTTTCTAATATTATTCATGTTGAAAACCAAGTTGCCTTGGCTGACAATAAGTATATGCTGGACCCTTCTTTGGATAACCTTGCTTTATTGAATGGATAAAAAGAGGTTTTATATAAACTTCAAATGCAAGAAGAAGTTTTTTGGCGTCAAAAAGCTACTTCCAAATTTCTTGTAGAGGGTGATAGGAATACTAAATTTTTTCACAATCTAGCTAATCACAAGAAGTCTGCTAGCTTTATTCACAAAATTATTATCCCTGATGGTTCTCACATTGAATTACCTGATTTAATTTATGATTCTGGCATTAATTACTTTAAGAATGCGTTTAATAAGGTTTTTAACCCGGTTTTGAATGTGGACTTTTCTTGCATTCCCTCTATTGTTTCTAAGGAAGATAATATCATGCTTACTAAAATTGCTTCTATTAATGAAATTTGGATGACAATCAAGGATATGAACACTGATTCTGTTGCAGGTCTCGATGGCTTTACGACCAAATATGTTCAAAAAACCTGGCATATTATTAAAGATGATTTGGTTAGCGCTGTTTTTGACTTTTTCATGGGTAATCCCTACCCTAAATTTTTTACTACCACCTCTATTGTGCTTATCCCCAAAAGTAAAAACACTAATTATTGGAGTGATTTTAGGCCCATTAGCCTTTGTTCTTTTTTCAACAAACTCAATGCCAAACTGATCATGAATAGATTAGCTAAAATTCTTCCTAATCTGATCTTTTTAGAACAAACTGGTTTTGTCAAAGATTGTTTTATTTTTGATAATGTTCTTTTGGCCCAAGAATTAGTTCATGATTTGGAGGCTAAGATTTGTGGTGGTAATGTTATCTTTAAAATTGATATTTCTAAAGCTTATGACAACCTTAATTGGGATTTTCTCTACTTCAAGCTTAATGCCTTCGGTTTTAGTAATGGCTTTATCAAAATCATTAAAAATAGTATTGAGGATTGTTTCTTTTCTATTATTATTAATGGTAAGAGTCATGGTTTTTTTAAGTCCTCCCAAGGCCTTAGGCAAGGAGACCCTTTATCTCTGGGTTTATTCATTTTGGCAGTGGAATTTCTTTCTAGAGGTCTTAATGATCTTTTTAGAAAATATCCTAATCTCCAGTATCGGACTTTGGGTGGTTTACCTATTTTGCATCTGAGTTTTGCTGATGATTTTATTATTTTCACTAATGGATCCAAAAACAATGCTTAGCATCCTTTTTAAGTTTCTTGAACTTTTTCAAAATGCTAGTGGTTTATTATTTAATCCTCTTAAGAGTTGTTTTATTACTGCTAAGTCCATTTCTGCTCAAAGGATCATGTCTATTCAGAATAATTTTGGTTTTATTCATAAACATTTACCTCTTAAGTATCTTGGAACTCCTCTTTTCAAAGGGAGGAAAAGATCGCACTTATTTGGAGATAGTTTTACTACTATTCAATCTAAACTTTCTTCTTGGGCTTTTAATTATCTTTTTTTTGGTGGTAGATTAGTGTTGATCAAGAGTGTCTTGTGTTCTATACCTCTCTTCTTATTTCATACTTTATACCCCATCACGAATATCTGCAATAGGCTTGAGAGGATTTTCAATAAGTTTTTTTGGGGTTTTAAAGATGGTAAATCCTCTATTTGTTGTTCTTCTTGGGATAAGTGCTCTGGCATCCAAGGAGAAGGTAAACTTGGTTTCAAGAATTTACGTGATATGGCTCTTGGTTTTTCTTTTAAACTTTGGTTTAATCTGAGAAGTAGTAGTAGTCTTTGGGCTAAATTTATGATTGTGAAATACTGTGGTGTGCATCACCCTCTCTTAACCTCTTTTAAGAAAGGAGATTCCTTTGTTTGGAAGAGGTTATCTTCCATTAAGTGGGATGCTGAGAACTTTATTCAATGGGGTTTAGGGAGGGGGGAAATTTATTTTTGGCAAGATAATTTGTTGGGGCCCTCTTCTATTGATAATTTGCTTAATACTCATAATATCATTTCAAGCAAAGTTTCTCAATTTTTTTGGGATGGTAAGTGGAATGTGGAATATCTCTCTCAAATGGTGCCTGATTTTGTTATTAATCTTATTGTTAAGATTCCTCTCCAACTTGACCAGAAGGATCGTATTTTGTTCATTAAATCGAATGATGGTGGTTTTAAATTCAAAGAGGTTTGGCATTCCATTAGGGAGTCGTTCACTAAGTCTCAATCTTTTTCTTGCTATTTGGAACAATGGTATTCCACTTTCTTATTCTATTATTTCTTGGAGAATTTTGCACAATTATATTCCTGTTGATATTAATTTAATCAAGAGAGGTTTAACTATTGTTTCCAAATGCCAATGTTGTTTTCACTTAGAAAATTTAAATCATGTGTTTGCTAATGGTCCCATTGCTATTAAAGTGTGGTTATTTTTTGACAAGTTTTTTAAAAACCAACTTTGCAAGGAGTACTATAACATCAAGAGTATTTTACATGACTGGTTTATCTCTTTTAAAGGTAACATTCGCAATATTCTTCCTGTTATTATTTGTTGGTACCTCTAGAAGAGTAAAAATGAGTCGAAACATGATAACATTGGCATGAATGCATTGAACATAATTACTAAGATTAAGGATAAAATTAAACAACTTTTTATGTCCAACATGATTAATGAGAGCAATTTTAAGGATTTGTATATTGTTGAGTTCTTTGATATCCAGCTTGCTTCTTTGAGTTCTTTTCGTAAAGATACGATTGTCAAATGGTTGAAACCTCCGGTTGGGGTTCACAAACTCAATACTGATGGGTCTTTTAAAATGGTGAATGCTGGCTATGGTAGGCTTATCCATGATCATAAGGGTAATATCGTCATTGCGTTTGCTGGTCCCCTCCTCTTAAAAATGCTATTATGGACAAGCTTCATGCATTGAAATATGGTGTTCAGCTGTGTATTTCTTTAGGGATTATTAATGTTTGGATCAAGGTTGATGCCAAACTTTTGATCCACTATATCAATAATACTGCTAATGTCAATCCCTCTTATTTTTACATCATCAGGGAAATTCAATAGTGCCTCTCTCTTATCAACTTTACTATCTCTCATATTCAAAGAGAGGGTAATTCTGCTGCTGATTGTTTGGCTAATATGGGTTGCAATTTTATGGATTTTGTGGATTTTGTGGGCAGTTCGATCAATGGCAAGCTTGTGGGGTTGGTTAGGCTGGACCGTATGGGGCCTCCCTATATTAGGAGCCACTAACGCTATTTTTTGTGGCTTTCGTTTTGTGTTCTGGTATGGTTCTTGTGGCAACTCTGGGCTTCTGGCTCGTGGTTATGTTCGTTTTGTGGTTTTATTATCGTGATGTCTTCCTGGGAGCTATCAATCTTTCTAGTTTTTGGGGGCTGAGGTGTTATATTCTTAGTCCCGTTAGCTGTCTGTTGATGGGTAGGATGCTTTTTAGTATCAAGACTATATCAAACGTGTTTTTTGTTAGCTGGATTAATTTAAAGCAGGATGATTTTTTGTTTGGCTCGATTTTTCGTATATGGTACTCCTGGAGCAAATTTTTTATGGGTTATGCAGATTTCTTTCCTAGTGTTAGGAGATTTGCTATTTTTTATCTCTCTGTGAGCATGGGTGACGGTAACTACTGGCTTGCTTTTTTTATTTCTATCTGGATTCCCCCCTGCAACTCAATGTACATGATTGTTCAGGCTTGCTGTCATCTTACCTATGTGGCTTTGTATTTTTCTGGAAATGGTGGTTATATGTAGTACCTTGGTGGGTGCACGTTATATGGGAAGGATACCGATAAGCTTTTTTGGAACACTATCTTTATCGTTCTTGAAGTTTTCTTAAGTTACTATAAGCAATTTTGGAACACTATCTTTATCACTCTTGAGGTTTCCTTAAGTTACTATAATTTTATCATAGGTTTATATGTTCTTTTATTTACTAATTGTATTTATGCTATTTCCTCCTTGCTTCTTTTTCTGTCTACTACAATTGCCCTTACAGGCCTCTTTTGCAGGTTTTTGAAGATTCTCTCTCGTTTTGTGCAGGGACAATTGTTGAACGAGAAGACTGCGCTGAATGTAATTATTATTATCTTCTCCTTTTGGATTTTTATTTTGTTTCTCGTAGAATGTTTTTAGGGGATCATGTACTTTTCATTAGCAAGGACCTCTGGCTCTTAGGTTCTTTTTGTTACTTCTGTGTAGCTCTTCTGAGCACTAGTGAGCTAGAGGTCCTTTTAAGGACCCTGTAACCCCTTTTTTGTATTAACACGTAGGCCCGACGGAAGGTTTCCCCCAAAAAAAAAATCAAGAGAATAAATATAAAAAAGTTTTGATTGACTTTATATATTTTAAATAAATTCATATGTATGTTGCAAATCTGGTTTTGATGATGACAAACATGTCTCTATTATGTTTTGCTTGGCTAACCCGTTTCAGGCACAAAAGATCACGAGCAACTCGAGCCAACTCAAGATCGGGTCCAAGTGTGTCTAAGTGTATTATTTTCTTTTCTTGAGTCAATTGTAATGTAACTGATCCCCTAGCTAAGTAACCTTGCACACACACACTCATGGGGAGAGCTTAAGTGAATTAGAGTTTCTGTTCAAGTTTTTGTTCAGATCGTCCTCGATGATAGTCACATCGTCCTAGACGATCAGGTAAAAATAGAAACCCTAATTAGGGTAACCAAGTTAAGTGTGTCTGATTAAGCAGATCGTCCTGGAGGATCCTTGGATCGTACGAGACGATATGCTCAAATTAGAAATTCTCAGCCGCCAGATCAAGTTAGACAAGTTTTTATTTTAAAGATATTTGGTCTGATCGTCCTAGACGATACGTGTATCGTCCTGGATGATTCAGTACAATCATGCCTAAATTAGCCTGGTGATTAAGGAAAGCAATTAAGACTTGATTGATACGATCATATCGTCCTGGACGATCGCAGGATCGTCCTGGATGAAAATGATTGTCTAGTGTGTTTCTACTGTACGACCCGAACTATGCTCAGGATGATTTTGGCACTTTTTGAACTAATCGTACAGGACGATACCCTTATCATCCTGGACGATCAAGTCATTTTTTGGTCGTCCAGCACAGTTTTCTCTGGATGACCCGAACTATCTTCTGGATGATATTCCTCGACTTACACTAATCGTCCCGGACGATTACAAAATCATACGGGACGATATGAACAACTTTTTCTACTGATCGTCCAGAAGAGGCAGATCGTACAGGCTGAAACAGTTGATTTTGAACTAATCATACAGGATAATCAATTGATCGTCCTGGATGATCTAGGCCGACCAGTTGAGATTTAGGGCAAATTTTGAGCCCTCCTATAAAAGATATTTTTCTTCCAACAAGAAATATCTTTTGCCACTTTCCTTTCTAGAGAAACCATAGAGAGAGAGTTTAGGAGAGAGAGAGAGAGAGGATCTTGTGAGGGGGAGTTCGTGAGGGGTTCACGAAGATTGCTCCAAGCAAGGATCAGAGTCTTCTTCTTCGCTCGTCGTCTTTCAACGTGTTGGTGTTCTTTGGGAGAGGATCGTTGGCAAGAAGATTCGAGGTTCTCTACCTGCTTCAGGAGGAAGCAAAAGGTCATTAGGTTCTCTACCTCACCGTGTGGTGGAAAGGAGGTTCTTGTACAGGCTTCTCCGTCTTGTTGTGGGAGCAAAAGGAGAGACACTTTGAGTTAGTGCAATACCCAGAGGGGAGGCTCCAGGGAGTGGATGTAGGTCAAGTTGACCGAACCACTATAAAATCCGGTGTGTTCATTCTGATTACTTTCTGCACTTTTATTTTTCTGTGATTAACTGCTTGGGTGAAATTGTGATAAATCTTTTCGTTTGATCGTCTTATTTGTTTCCGCTGCAAATCATAGAAAAAATTTTCATTATTGCTCTCAAATTTTTAAATAACCAATTCACCCCCCCTCTTGGTTAGCCTCGGGACTAGTTCATCAGGGCTTAACATCTCTATCAAACTTTCAAGTGGTATCAGAGCGGGATTCAAAATTTAAGTTTAAAAACTTTTGAATTTGATCCATGTCTAACTTTGGTAATCGTAATACTGCTGAAGGTTATTCAATCGCTCGACCGCCATTGTTTAATAATATTCCTTTTGATTTTTTAAAAACTTGCATGTCCACTTTTCTTCAATCGATTGATTATCGCATGTGGATGTTAGTTAAGGATGGATACGAACCACCTTTTAGATTGATTAATAATGTGGGAACTGAATTACCCTTTGCTGATTGGACTTTTGATGATTGTGATTTAGCACAATTAAATGCCAAATATTTGAATTGTTTTTTCTGTGCTTTAAAATCGAGGATTACATGCGTGTATCTACGTGTACAACTAGTAAGGAAATCTAGGATAGATTATGCATCATGTATGAAGGTACAACTGAAGTCAAACAGTCTAGATTAAATATTTTGCTGCATGACTATGAATTGTTTTGCATGAAACCTACTGAAACCATTTCTGAAATGTATACAAGATTCACTCAAATCATCACTTCTTTGCTTGCCTTAGGTAGAGAACTTACAAACTACGAAAGAGTGAACAAAATACTTAGATGTTTGCCTTCTTCATATGATACTAAGATAACTGCAATTACTGAATCTAAAGAATTAAATACTTACTATATTGATAGCTTACTTGGATTACTCATTACTTAAGAGCAAGGGGTGAACTAAAGACAGCTTGATGAAGGTGAGAGGAAGAAGGAGAAAATAGTGGCACTGAAGGCCAACGATAGTGATTCTTGCTTTTCGGGTCTGATAGCGATGACATGGCCTTGATCACAAGGTAATTCAAAAGCTTTCTAAGGAAGAAACACAAGAACTTTCAGAAGTGGAACAAGGGTAAGTCCAACAAAACTTTTAAGGGTTCATCTGATACTATCTGTTTTGAATGCAAGAAGCCTAGACACATTAAGGCTGATTGTCCTACACTTAAAGCTCATCCAAGTAAGGAGAAGGGTGAGGAGAAACACAAGTTCAGAAAGGACAAGAAGCAGATTCAGAAGGCGTTCTGGGCAGACTCTGCATCCGACTCCTCTGAGACTGAAACTGAAGAGGAGGAAACAAATTTGTGTCTGATGGCTGATGATCACCCTAGTCAGTCAAACTAGGAAGAGGTATGTGGGCTTACTTACGATCAATTACTTGAAGTATCTAAAAAAATTCATGCATCGTATAGGAAGCTTAAGAAAACCCATGCTAATTTGAAATTAGATTATTTGACTTTGCAAAAAGAGCATGATGTTTTGATTAAGGATCATTCCACTGTTGATAGTAATCACATGTCTTTACTTGATGAGTTTGATGAATTGAATAAGAAAATATTCTGATTTAGTTACTGTGCATGATTCATTGAAAACCACTCATGTTAATTTAGAGATAGCTTTTAAAGAATTAGATACCATGGCATGTGAAGTAGAAAGTAGCAATGGTGCTTTGAAATTTAAAATTGCAAGTTTAAATAAAGAGAATGAATCTTTGAACGTGAAAATCAGTGCTTTTGAAAAAACCAAACACCTCCTACTTTTGCATAGTTTTATGCACCTCCACCTGTTATAGATTCAGATTTAAAATCATCAAAGCATATTTTGTATAAACCTAGGAAGAGGCACTATCACTCACGTAGATTAGTTAACCCTTTTCCTGGTGTTAGATGTTATTCATGTGGCATGTTAGGACACATTTCCCACACCTGCACGGTTCACTGTAGTACATATTGGGTGTGGAGGCCCAAACTGCCTGTTTCACAGCACAGCACGCATACATTGCATTCTTATTTTCATAAGAAGGAACCCAAACCTGTTTGGGTTCCTAAGACTAACATTTAATATTTTTGTAGGGGTGCTCTCACACAAGACCTCGTGAGAGCATGTGGTACCTGGACAGTGGATGTTCTAGACACATGACTGGAGATGCAAATCAGTTCATTTCGCTGGAGGTCAGGGCTGGAGGCAAGGTTACACTTGGAGATAACACCACCAGGAGGGTGGTAGGCTCAGGTATAATTGGTGATTCAAAGAATTTTATGATTGACAATATTTTTCTTGTAAATGGACTGAAACACAACTTGCTGAGCATCAGTCAACTTTGTGACAAGGGATACAGCATCAAATTCATGCCCACTGGCTGTATTTTAAGCTTAAATGATAAAATTGTTTTGTAGGGGCAAAGGATCAATAACGTCTATAAGCTGGATGTAAGTTACATTAAATCTGAGAATTCAATTTACTTAAAAATTGTTGCTGATGAGTCTTGGTTGTGGTATAGGAGATTGTGTCATGCCAGTATGAAAACCCTTAGGAGAGTCACCCAAAAGGACTTAGTTAGAGGTGTGCCCAAGCTTAAGTTCACTAAGGATTACCTATGTGATGCCTATCAGTTAGGAAAGCAAGTCCAGTCCTCTTTTCACTCTGTTAAGGACATTAGTACCTCTAGACCTTTAGAAGTTCTTCACATGGACCTCTTTGGACCCATTAGCACTGCCAGCTTAGGGGGGAAAGTTTATGGATTTGTGATTGTAAATGACTACTCGATGTTCACTTGGATTAAATTTCTGTCACACAAATCTGAGTCATTTGATAAGTTTAAGTCCTTCTCCACTTGGACTCAAAGGAAGTTAGGTTGTGAGATCTTGACTATTCATAATGATCATGGTGGAGAGTTTAAAAATGTGAAATTTGGAAGTTTTTGTGAGGAGCAAGGGATTAGTCATAATTTTTCAGCTCCTAGGACCCCTCAGCATAACGGGGTAGCTGAAAGGAAGAACAGGACCTTAGTGGAAGCCGCTAGAGCCATGCTTGCTGAGTATTCACTTCCAAAATACTTTTGGGCTGAAGCGGTGAACACTGCCTGTTATGTGCTGAATAGGGTGAATGTGAGATCAAAACTGAACATGACACCTTATGAGATCATTAAGGGTAGAACTCCAAACCTGTCCCACCTCCATGTCTTTGGCTGTAAGGTTTTCATTCGGAACAACGGGAAATCACCCTTAGGAAAGTTTGACCCCAAATCTGATGAAGGAGTGTTCTTAGGCTATTCTAGTGTGGGGAAATCCTTTAGGGTGTTCAATAAAAGGACTTTGGTGGTTGAAGGGATAACCCATGTGGTGTTTGATGAATCTGATCCTAGGGTGAAGAGAATTGAGGAAGAAGAATAGGTAGAGGAAATTACCCAAGGGATTGGAAATGCAAATCTGGAGGAGAGGGTAGAACCTCAAACCACACTGCCTAAAGATTGGAGATATTCTTCGAGTCATCCTAAAGAACTGATCTTAGGAGACCCTTCTGAAGGTGTTAGGACTAGGCATGGACTTAGGAAGGAAGTAAACTATTCTGCCTTTATCTCAATGACTGAACCCACCAACATCAATCAAGCCCTTTCGGATGAGTTTTGGATCTTAGCTATGTAGGAAGAATTGAATTAATTTGTAAGGAATGATGTTTGGGAGTTAGTAGAAAAAACCTAGAAATCAAAGTATTGTGGGAACCAAGTGGGTCTTTAAGAATAAGATGAATGATTCTGGTGTGGTGGTGAGAAATAAGATAAGATTGTTGGCTAAGGGGTATAATCAGATAGAAGGGATTGATTTTAAGGAGACTTTTACCCCTGTAGCTAGATTGGAAGCCATTAGAGTGCTACTAGCCTTTGCCTGTTATAAGGGATTTAAGCTATTTCAAATAGATGTCAAGAGTGCCTTTTTAAATGGGGTAATAAAAGAGGATCTTTTTGTAGAACAACCCCCAGGTTTTGATAGTTCCCAATATCCAAATCATGTTTATAAATTAAAAAAGGCCTTGTATGGATTGAAACAGGCACCCAGAGCTTGGTATGAGAGGTTTAGCACATTCCTGTTAGAAAGAGAGTTTGTTAAGGGGAGCGTAGACACCACCCTTTTTCTGAGGAGAATAGGAGATGACTTACTCATTGTCCAGATCTATGTTGATGATATAATTTTTGGATCTTCTGATAAATATTTATGTGATAAGTTTTCTAAAATAATGAGTAAGGAGTTTGAGATGAGTATGATGGGAGAATTGTCCTACTTTTTAGGGTTTAGTATAAGGCAAATGGATGATGGAACCTTTCTCAATCAATCTAAATACACTAAGGACATTTTGAAGAAATATGAAATGGACAAAGCCAAGCCAATCAATACTCCCATGAGCTCCTCTGTTCAGTTAGATAACGATTCAAGTGGAAAATCTGTTGATCAGAAGAAGTATAGAGGAATAATAGGATCACTACTTTACCTAACTGCTAGCCGACCTGATATTATTTTTAGTGTCTGTCTTTGTGCTAGGTTTCAGGCTGATCCTAAAGAGTCACACTTGACTGCTGTTAAGAGAATTCTTAGATATCTTTTAGGGACCCCAAACCTAGGAATCTGGTACCCTAGGCACAGCACCTTATTCACTAAACCACTGGCCTTTGACTCATTCAGCATTTTGAGAACCAGATTAGGAGTGATTGATATAAATGCTTGATTCTGATGACTGCTGATTTCTGATTGTTCTGATTGTTATTTTGTTTTCTGTTAGTTAGTTTTTTAATTTGATTATTTACTTTCAGTTTGTTTTATTTCTTCTACTGATTTCTGTGTTAGCCTTATTATTAGTTTAATTTGAGTATTTACTTTGTTGTGATTTGTTACCTATTTTTATTCACTGGTTCATCTCTTGTACTTACTATTTTATGTTTTTCAAAATCTGATCACTCCTCCCTACTTTTGATAATCTAAATTTCTGACTGGGAGTTTGACCTTGGTTTTATTTGGAAGCTGATAAGCAGTGATTGATTCCACTGGAACTATTAAAGGGAAGAAATATTGATGATTGTTTCTCTTCCTCTAACTCCTTTACTGGTATATTGTTTCTTTTGGATAAATATCCTCTTCAAAATTAAAATTTTAGTTTTTGAAATAGAGATTTATTTTATCTTCCTACAGTAATCTACCTCATATCAATAGTATTTTCAAAGTCTTGAGTCATTATTTTGATTTTCTAAACCAAGTGATTGCCTTATCATATGACGTATAGTTTTTATTTTGTGAATTACTCTTCCTTATTGTGAAGAGAGTCTCCTATGTCCGAAAGATAATTTCACAGCTGAGACTCTTTAACTATTATGAAAAGAAGAAAGCTTACAAAAGATGCGCAGTACGCCAAATCAATTAAAAAAGAGGCACAAAATGAGCCCAAAGCTGAAAAGATGCGAAATGTGGCCAACTAAAAGATACACAAAGTGTATCAAAAATGAAAAGATGCGCAAAGCGCTAAATAAATTGAAAAAGAGGCACAAAATGAGCCCAACCAAGCTTTCTTTCCTTCAAATCATTAAAGGTCTTCGAAAAATTCATGCGCCAATTAATACTTTCAAAAGCTTATATTTGAAAATCCTTATTTCTGAATTATTACTTTGTAACACTATTATATCAGATATTTTTCTGGAACGAGGCTTGAAAGGATCTCTTTTCAAATCTAATTTTTTTTCTTCTGAATTGGATTTTTGTTTTAAAAGAGATTTGCATCGATAAGGTGCCCGAGGTGGGAGTTACGAAAGTCAATTTTTCCAACTTTTTCTGATTTTCAGCCCTGTCAATCGTCTCCTTATTGGTTTTTGAATCTAAAATCGATGAGAACTTCTGATTTACTGAAGCAGCTTGATTAAAAAAAAATGTTGCTTTGTCTGTGTTCTCATTTTTGAGTTTTCTTCATTTTTATTTTGTAGTTGTTTTCTTTTCGATTTGTACTGATGGTTCAGTATTTCTGTTTACCCTCCTCCTTTTGTGATGTCAAAAGGGGGAGTCAGTGATAGTCGTTTCGGTTTTTTGTTATGTGTTATGTTTCCTGTATTGCTTTGATTGTTAAATAAAAAATTGAAAAAAAAAATTGTTTTTCGATCTCCTAGTTATTTTTCAAACTACTGTACAAATATTTGTCATCATCAAAAAGGGGGAGATTATTGCATATCTGGTTTTGATGATGACAAACATGTCTCTATTGTGTTTTGCTTGGCTAACCCGTTTCAGGCACAAAAGATCACGAGCAACTCGAGCCAACTCAAGCTCGGGTCCAAGTGTGTCTAAGTGTATTATTTTTCTTTTCTTTAGTCAATTGTAATGTAACTGATCCCCTAGCTAAGTAACCTTGCACACACACACTCAGGGGGAGAGCTTGAGTGAATTAGAGTTTCTGTTCAAGTTTTTGTTCAGATCGTCCTGGACGATAGTCACATCGTCCTGGACGATCAGGTAAAAATAGAAACTCTAATTAGGGCAACCAAGTTAAGTGTGTCTGATTAAGCAGATCGTCCTGGATGATCCTTGGATCATACGGAATGATATGCTCAAATCAGAAATTCTCAGCCGCCAGATCAAATTAGGAAAGTTTTTATTTTTAGATATTTGGTCTGATCGTCCCGGATGATACGTGTATCGTCCTGGACGATTCAGTACAGTCATGCCTAAATTAGCCTGGTGATTAAGGAAAGCAATTAAGACTTGATTGATACGATCATATCGTCCTGGATGATCGCAGGATCGTCCTGGATGAAAATGATCGTTTAGTGTGTTTCAGCTGTACGACCCGAACTCTACTAAGGACGATTTTGGCACTTTTTGAACTAATCGTACAGGACGATACCCTTATCATCCTGGACGATCAAGTCATTTTTTGGTCATCCAGCACAGTTTTCTCTAGACGACCCGAACTGTCTTCTGGATGATATTCCTCGATTTACACTAATCGTCCCGGATGATCGCAAAATCGTACGGGATGATATGAACAACTTTTTCTACTGATCGTCAAGAAGAGGCAGATCGTACAGGCTGAAACAGCTGATTTTGAACAGATCGTACAAGATGATCGATTGATCATCCTGGACGATCTAGGCCAACCAGTTGAGATTTAGGGCAAATTTTGAGCCCTCCTATAAAAGATATTTTTCTTCCAACAAGAAATATCTTTTGCCACTTTCCTTTCCAGAGAAACCATAGAGAGAGAGAGAGTTTAGGAGAGAGAGTGGATCTTGTGAGGGGGAGTTTGTGAGGGGTTCACGAAGGTTGCTCCAAGCAAGGATCAGAGTCTTCTTCTCTGCTCGTCGTCTTTCGTCATGTCGGTGTTCTTTGGGAGAGGATCGTCGGCAAGAAGATCTGAGGTTCTCTGCCTGCTTCAGGAGGAAGAAAAAGGACGTTGGGTTCTCTGCCTCACCGTGTGGTGGAAAGGAGGTTCTTGTATAGGCTTCTCCACCTTACTATGGGAGCAAAAGTAGAGACACTTTGAGTTAGTACAATACCCGGAGGGGAGGCTCCGGGGAGTGGACGTAGGTCAAGTTGACCGAACCACTATTAAATCTGGTGTATTCATTCTGATTACTTTCTGCACTTTTATTTTTCTGTGATTAACTGCTTGGGTGAAATTGTGATAAATCTTTTCGTTTGATCGTCTTATTTGTTTCCACTGCAAATCATAGAAAAGATTTTCATTGTTGCTCTCAAATTTTTAAATAACCAATTCACCCCCCCTCTTGGTTAGCCTCGGGACTAGTTCATCAGGGCTTAACATCCCTATCGAACTTTCAATGTAAAATAAAAAATTATTATTTCTCATTTTCATTTTAATTAAATCACATATTTACATTGAATTTAAGGCTTTTTTTGGGATAGCTTTTGGCCACAATTTTTTCCCCGCTTTTGAAAAAATTTTGTACTAAGAATTTGCTATAGAAAATAGTAATAAAATTGTGCCGAATAAAACCTAACTATTAGAAGTTAATTTTTTTTAATATATATAGATTTTTATAAATAATGAACAGTTACTAATCAATTTACTCATTGACCTATACTAAACAATTTACTCATCGGCTGATAATAATAATTTGTTTTAGCCCCAATTTTGAATATTCTGAACTTTATGGAAAGATCTTCTTCATCAAACTGAAATTAAGTAATCCATAGGGATATCGTTGGGGCCGGTAAGAAACAGTGAGGTGGCAAATGATAGTCTTCTCTCCTCTGATTTTGTCTCATTAGCATGACTTAATAAATCATGTTTCCATTTTGCCTGATAAATCAAGCAGCACAACTCTTTCTTTTCAATATCAAATCAACAAACTCAAGAGATGGCTGTCATGGCTAAATGCCTACAACCAATAATAATACTTGTACTGGTTTTGGTTGCCATCAAAATCTTCGGAAGACATGGATTTTGGTGGAGGAAAGAAAAGAAGAGAGATCATTCGATGCTGGAACAATCATCCATAAGTTTCTAAACTTTAGAAGATTGCAAGAATACCTCACATATATATCTCTCGCAATACAAAACTTTTAGATTGTATGCTCCTTTTCGTAATCTAATCTACATCACAGACCCTGAATCGTGGAGTACATATTAAAAATAAACTGCAAAAACTATGACAAAGTGATTTACTTATTAATTCATATGTTTCTTGAGTTTTTTATGGTTTAAGAGTTAGAAGAGGTTAGTTTGCATTGATGGAATGAGTCTTCCCCTTACAAAACTTTTGTAAGCCGAAGTAGAATAAAAAATAACCAGAAATAAGTTATTCTATTGGAGGAAAAAGCCTTATATTCTGGTTGTTTATTTTCTTATCTTATATTTATATAGCAAATATCTCATTGTTTTGGTACATATCATATGAAATAGTTATTAATTTTGAATTTTAATTTTGTACGCAACTCTACATGATCTGTTGGTTTGGAGCTTTGGCTACTAATCAAGAGATCATGGGTTTGAGTCTTACATTTGTGATGTGTGTGTTAGTTTGCCTTAACTGACCTAGAGTCCCCCAGAAAAAAAAAATTTAATTTAGTAGTGTTAGCTGTCATATATATATATATATATATATATATATATATTTGAAATTGTACTTCTATTGTGACATGCAGCTCATCTTGATCTAATTATTAGGATTGTTGCTATCAATCAAGAGGTTTTAAATTCATATAATATATGTATGAGTTTATCCTAATTGGCCTAAATGTCTCAACAACAAAAAAAAAACTTTAGTTGTGACATTAGTTACCTTCTTTTTTAATTGCATTAAATATGATTGTGGATTGGGTAAGTAGCATGTGCTCTTGTACTTTTTTAAATTGCATTAAATATGAGTGTAGGTTAGGAAAGTAGCAGGAGCTCTTGTACTTTTTATTTTTTAGGTGCCTGCTTGAGATAATTTTTTAGTGATTAATTCTATTTGATTATAATTGTTTAATTGTTAGAAAGTATGAGCTGTCGTTGTCCTAGGCTGCTAAAAGGTGTCTACATCTGAGATCCCAAAATATGGGTCGGGTGATGTGTAACTTGGATAGAATATTGACCAACTAGCAAACTTCGATAAAGAAGGCTATCATGTAGTAAAAAAGGTGGAGTTGAGGGAAGGATAATTTAGTTAAGGTTGTTGGCAATACAACTATGTGGGAGATAATAACAAGAATATAAGAGGAAGGAATGTTATTTTTCATGGAAGCTATAAAGAGCATGGTTTGTCGGACTATTATGCTGGCATTAGTTTCAGGAGCTATGACGATAAATGGTAGGTTTGAAGGTATGATAGCTAAGCATTGAATGGTTTGTGGTGTTGCTAGGCATGGATTGGAAGTTATAATGATGCATGGATTATAATTGGTTCGTGATTATGTTTAGGTTAATCAAGGGGATAGGTTGGGATGATTTAAGCACATATATAATAATTATAATATCATCAAGACATTCTTGTGATTTACAAAGATAGATTTTATTCATATCTGATGTAATATGGTGAGAGACGTCACTGTTGAGGAGCGAAGAAGATTGTGAGGAACATGTATTGGTGGTTCCATGATTGTCTTTAGAAGGTGCATATATCCCCATCAAGCATTTATAGTGTAGCTTTCATCTGTAGTATAAAACTTATTTTTATAGAATTGACACACTAAGTGGGGTTTTTTGGTTCTGTGTAGGTTAGTTAAAGACATTTGATTTTATTGCATATGGTATTTTAATTTGGATGTTTTTGAACCCATCCAACCATGATTTGATTGAATTCATTCATTTTTGAGTTATTAGATATGTTGAGGAATGTTGTTCTCTCATGGATTTTGTTTAAGGAAATCTTTGTATTCAACTAATTTGTTATGGAGAGCTTTGAATGAGATGGGCTATTCATTTGTAGTACATGTGGTGCTGCTTTCAAATGTTTATGGCCATTTGAATATCTTGATATCTAACTCATCTTTAAACTCATTAAATCAAATGAATAAATATAAACAAAGTTTTGATTGACTTTATATATTTTTCATATGTAAAATCACTAAAGGAAAATCTCTCATTATCGGCGGCCCATATCCGTCGCAAATTAAAAAAAATTGCTGGAAAAGGTGCATTTTCGATGTAAATGTAGTCGATGGTAAAATTCACATCGAAAACCTTTTTTCGACAGAATTGTTTCACATAAATATTTTTAGCAGACTTACCGATAGATTTTTGGCAGAATAATGCGGCAATATTTGTCATTTACGAGTCAATCTTACCGGCAGTTTATCCTCTGGAAGTTTCGATGGATAACCCGTTAGAAATTTCCACCGGACATACACCGATGGATATTTTTAACGGGTTATTCGCCGAAACTTCTTGCAAAAATTTTCTACCTAAAATATGACACATTTTCAATGTATCTCCATTTCAAGCAGATATTCTATTGAAAGTACGCCAAAAACCTGTAGCAAAAATAAAAAAAATGGTAGTCCCTCTTATGTTTTCTACAACACCTCAAACCTGCATAAAAATATACATATATCATATTCATTCAAACATTGAACATAAAGACATGCTACATGAATGTAATAACAGATTTGATCACAATATTTTATTTAACATTTAATAAATAGTTTAAAATTAAACATAAAATTTGTTCATTGCATAATTTAAAATGGGCAATAAAATATAGAAACCTACAAATGAAATGTCCAACATATAAATGAAATGTCTAGTAATAACAAAAAAATATCTAAACAGAATCAGTCTCCTCATCTATTGATGCTACTTGCTTTCCACTAAAGTGCTCCCTCAATTTCTGAAGCTTATCCAACAACTGAGTTTGCTGCATCTGCATGTCAGCTTGTGATTTCCTAACTTGCTTTAGCTTGGCTGTAAGGGAAGCTACCTATTGGCTATACAACGACTCCTGGCTACTTGCTGAGAAGCTGGAGCCACTAGATGTTTGTCACTAGTATGCGTAGGCTTGCGAGCTTAAACTATAAACCCGACCTTTTTGTATTCCACCTACTGCTTGCGACTAAGTGTGATAGTCAGAATAATCTACTGATCCCCAGAAGATCTCTCACCCGCTCCGGGCTAGCTCTCTCAAAGCTGTGTATACTTATCCTACAAAAATTAATACAAGACTAATCAATTTACACATGACACCTAAAATATTAAACTTATGTAATTATGTATGCATTTTTTGCTCACTCATTAACCCATTGCTGGTCCACCTTCCATTTGTGGGTATGGCTATGCAATTCAACAACGATCAGTTCTCTACCCAGCACATCTTTTTGCAATAGACTTACATTAGTTTTCATATATAAGTAAATTATTTAAATCTTTTAAAATTTCTTACCAAATATCACATGCGCTTTGTATGTGTAATTGAGCCCCTAGTATGGAGGGAACTACCCATACCCCTAATATCAAAAGCTTGATTCTATCTTTTATGTTCCCTCCTTAAGGTATAATTTGGGTTACCCCAAGCACTGGTCAAATCATCCTATACACTCTCACTAATCCGGAGTGGTTGCTTGCCTGACTTTTTAATATTTGTAAACATGTTTCCCATGCGAGTCGACTGTGCCTTTCAAAATTCTTTTGGGTTTTATCATTGTGCTCGGGCAACTAATAAAAATCTTTTTGCATTAAAAAGCATACAACTTAGAATATTTTTGTTAGCTTAATTAAAAAAATATAATATAGAATATATTTTTATAATAACTAACCATAAACTCTCTGAACCATATGTTACACACTTTTTTGGGTTTTTCTTCTAAGAAATATAAGGAGCATCATACTTGCTCCGTATGATGTCCTATATTTTATGTGTCAGCTGCTTTGATGGATGAAACCTGCACAAAATATTTTAGGTGAAAAAACATTTATCAAATTTTAGTAGCATGTTAAGAATATAGTAAGTACGTACATGTCACCCTTAGGTGCCACCCCTCTGACGTCTGCTCTACTATAAATGGGGTGGAAGGTCCACCTGCATAGGACTATTATTAGCAACATAAATTATTAGCAATAAAATAACTGAAGTATAACAATAATAAAATAACTAAAGTAACTATTTCTATGCTGTTAAGAATAAATTATATTGTTAATATAAATTATTGATTCATAATTGATTGTCAAAAATTACTAAAAATATTTACCTTATGTTTACTCATCAATTATTGATTCACTTCCATATGATGAAACATCTTCACCACTATCAGATTCCTTATGAATTTTCTCTATGTTTAAATCTACTTCCTCTAATTATAACTCACTCTCAATAATTACAATTTGCTTGTCCACATTATTAGCAAGATCTTTAAAGTTTGACATAAGCTCTTCTTGATGTGCTGGTGGTATTGATGTGATTTTCTTAATGACTCCTCTGAGTTTGGTCTTCATAACTAATAGCCAATCATGTTTACCTCGTACTCTACTCAGATAGTTAGTAAAATATGTTGCAAATACGATTTTGATGATGACAAACATGTTTCTATTGTGTTTTGCATGGCTAACCCGTTTCAGGCACAAAAGATTACGAGCCACTCAAGCCAACTCAAGATCGGGTCCGAGTGTGTCCAATGTACTATTTTTCTTTTTCTTGAGTCAATTGTAATGTAACTGATCCCCCAGCTAAGTAACCTTGCACACACACACTCAGGGGGAGAGCTTGAGTGAATTAGAGTTCTGTTCATTTTTGTTTAGATCGTCCTGGACGATATTCACATCATCGTGGATGATCAGGTAAAAACAGAAACCCTAATTAGGGCGACTAAGTTAAGAGGGTCTGATTAAGCCGATTGTCCTGGATGATTTATGGATCGTACGGGACGATATGCTCAAATCAGAAATTCTCAGCCGCCAGATCAAGTTAGGCAAGTTTTTATTTTAAGTTATTTGGTCTGATCGTCCCGGACGATACGTGTATCGTCCTGGACGATTCAGTACAATCATGCCTAATTTAATCTGGTAATTAAGGAAATCAATTTATTTCTAATTGATACGATTATATCATCCTGAACGATCGCAGGATCGTCCCGGATGATCATGATCGTCTAGTGCATTTCAGCTGTACGACCCAAACTATGTATAGGATGATTTGGGCACTTTTTGAACTAATCGTACAGGACGATATCCCTATCATCTTGGACGATCAAGTCATTTTTTGGTCGTCCAGCACAAGTTTCTCTGGATGACCCGAACTGTCTTCTGGACGATATTCCTCGATTTGCACTAATCGTCCCGGACGATCGCAGGATCGTACGGGACGATATGAACAATTTTTTCTACTGATCGTCCAGAAGAGGCAGATCGTCCAGGCTGAAACAGCTAATTTTGAACTGATCGTACAGGACGATCTATCGATCGTCCTGGACGATCTTGGCTGACCAGTTGAGATTTAGGGCAAATTTTAAGCACTCCTATAAAAGAACTTTTTCTTGAAACAAGAAAAATCTTTTGCCACCTTCCTTTCCAGAGAAACCCTAGAGAGAGAGAGAGAGTTTGGGAGAGAGAGAGAAGATCTTGTGAAGGGGAGTTAATGAGGGATTCACTAAGGTTGCTCCAAGCACTGATCAGAGTCGTCTTCTCCGCTCGTCGTCTTTCATCTAGTTGGTGTTCGTCATGGGAGGATCGTTCGTAAGAAGATCCGGGGTTCTCTGCCCGCTTCAGGTGGAAGCAAAAGGAGGTCGGGTTCTCTGCCTCACCTTGTGGTGAAAAGGAGGTCTTGTACAGGCTTCTCCGCCTTGCTGTGGGAGAAAAAGGAGAGACACTTTTTGTTTAGTGCAATACCTAGAGGGGAGGCTCCGGGAAGTGGACGTAGGTCAAGTTGACCGAACCACTAGAAAATTTGGTTTGCTTTTCTGATTCAGTTCTGCACTTTACTTTTTCTGATATTAACTGCTTGGGTGAATCTCTGTGATTGATCTTTTCATTTTTGTTTACTTGTTTCCACTGTAAAGTATCGAAAAGATTTTTCTGTTGTTCATGAAATTTTTAAATAACCAATTCACCCCCCCTCTTGGTTAGCCTCGGGACTAGTTCACTAGGGCCTAACATCCCTATCGAACTTTCAAGTGGTATCAGAGCGAGATTCAAAATTTAGGTTTAAAAACATTTGAATTTAATCCATGGCTAACTGTAACAATCGTAATACTGCTGAAGGTTATTCTATTACAAGACCACCGTTGTTTGATAATATTTCGTTTGATTTTTGGAAAACATGCATGTCTACTTTTCTTCAATCGATTGACTATCGCATGTGGATGTTAGTTAAGGATGGATACGAACCACCTTTTAGATTGATTAACAATGTGAAAACTGAACTTCCGTTTGCAGATTGGACTTTTGATGATCGTAATTTAGCACAGTTAAATGCAAAATGTTTGAACTGTTTCTTTTATGCTTTAAAATCTGAAGACTATATGCGTGTTTCTACTTGTACAATGGGTAAAGAAATCTGGCATAGATTGTGTATAATATATGAAGGTACAACTGAAGTCAAACAGTCTAGGTTAAACATCTTGTTACATGATTACAAACTTTTTTGCATGAAATCTAGTGAGACTATTTCAGAAATATACACAAGGTTCACTTAGATTGTTACCTCTTTGCATGCTTTAGGTAAAGAACTTACTAACTACGAAAGAGTGAACAAAATTCTTAGATGTTTGCCTTCCTCATACGATGCTAAGATTACTACGATCACTGAATCTAAAGATTTAAATACTTACTCTATTGACAGCTTACTTGGATCACTCATTGCTTACGAGCAAGGGGTGAACCAAAGGCAACTTGATGCAGGTGAACGAAAGAAGGAGAAAACAGTGGCACGGAAGGCCAACGAGAGTGAGTCTAACTCTTCCGGGTCTGATAGCGATGATGTTTCCTTAATCACTAGGCAATTCAAAAGCTTTCTAAGGAAGAGACATAAGAACTATCAGAAGTGGAACAAGGGTAAGTCTAGTAAAAATTTTAAGGGTTCATCTGATACTGTGTGTTTTGAATGCAGGAAGCCTGGACACATTAAGGCTGATTGTCCTACACTTAAAGCCCATCCAAGCAAGGAGAAGGGTGAGGTGAAACCAAAGTTCAGAAAGGACAAGAAGCGAATTCAGAAGGCGTTCTGGGCAGACTCTGCATCCGACTATTCTGAGACTAAAGCTGAAGAAGAGGAAATAAACTTATGTCTGATGGCTGATGATCACTCTGGTCAGTCCGACCAGGAAGAGGTATGTGAGCTTACTTACGATAAATTATTTGAATTCTGAAAAAATTCATACATCGTATAGGAAGCTTAAGGAAACCCATGCTAGTTTGAAACTTGATTATTTGACTTTGCAAAAAGAGCATGATGTGTTGATTAAGGATCATTCCACTATAGATAGCAATCACATGTCTTTACTAGATGAGTTTGATGAACTAAATAGAAAGCATTCTGATTTAATTGTTGAGCATGATGCATTAAAAACATCGCATGTGAATTAGAAGCTGCCTTTAAGAAATTGAAAGATATGGCATGTGATTTAGAAAGTAATGAAAGTACAAGAACTTTTGAGATTGCTAGTCTTAACAAGGAGAATGAATTTTTAAGAGTGAAAATTGATGCTTTTGAAAAGAACACAAAACCACCTAATTTTGAACAGTTTTATGCACCGCTGCCTTTTGAAAAATCTGTTGCAAGTTCATCAAAGCATGTTTCATACACTTCTAGGAAGAGGCACTATCACTCACGATACTTAGTTAATCCTTTTCCTGGTGTTAGATGTTTTTCATGTGGCATGTTAGGACACATTTCCCATACCTGCACTGTTCACCGTAGTATACATTGGGTGTGGAGACCCAAACTGCCTGTTTCACAGCACAACACACATGCATTGCATTCTTCTTTTCATAAGAAGGAACCCAAACCTGTTTGGGTTCCTAAGACTGACGTTTGATATTTTTGTAGGGGTGCTCTCACACAAGACCTCGTGAGAGCATGTGGTACCTGGACAGCGGATGTTCTAAACACATGACTGGAGATGTAAATCAGTTCATTTCGTTGGAGGCCAGAGTTGGAGGCAAGGTTAAACTTGGAGATAACACCACCAGGAAGGTGATAGGCTCAGGTATAATTGGTGATTCAAAGAATTTTATGATTGATAATGTTTTGCTTGTAGATGACTAAAACACAACTTGTTGAGCATCAGTCAACTTTGTGACAAGGGATACAGCATCAAATTCCTACCCACCGGCTGCATTTTAAGCTTAAATGATGAAGTTGTTTTGTAGGGGCAAAGGAGCAACAACGTCTACTAGCTGGATGTAAGTTGCATTAAATCAGATAATTCAATTTGCTTAAAAACTGATGCTGATGAGTCTTGGTTATGGCATAGGAGATTGTGTCATGCCAGTATGAAAACCCTTAGGAGAGTCACCCAGAAGGACTTAGTTAGAGGTGTGCCCAAGCTTAAGTTCACTAAGGATCACCTGTGTGATGCCTGTCAGTTGGGGAAGCAAGTCCAGTCCTCGTTTCACTCTATTAAGGACATTAGCACATCTAGACCTTTAGAAGTTCTTCACATGGACCTCTTTAGACCCATTAGCACTGCCAGCTTAGGGGGGAAAGTCTACGGATTTGTGATTGTAGATGATTATTCGAGGTTCACTTGAGTGAAATTTTTGTCACATAAATCTGAGTCATTTGATGAGTTTAGATCTTTCTCTACTTGGATTTAGAAGAAGTTAGGATGTGAGATTATTACCATCCATAGTGATCACAGAGGGGAGTTTGAAAATGAATGATTTGGAAGTTTTTGTGAGGATCAAGGGATTAATCACAATTTTTCAGCTGCTAGGACCCCTCAGCAGAACGGGGTAGCTGAAAGGAAGAATAGGACCTTAGTGGAAGCCACTAGAGCCATGCTTGCCGAGTATTCACTTCCAAAATACTTTTAGGCTGAAGCGGTGAACACTTCCTATTATGTGCTGAATAGGGTGAATGTGAGATTCAAACTGAATAAGACACCTTATGAGATCATTAAGGATAGAACTCCAAATCTGTCCCACCTCCATGTCTTTGGCTGTAAGGTTTTCATTCTGAACAACGGGAAGTCACCCTTAGGAAAATTTGACCCCAAATCTGATGAAGGAGTGTTCTTAGGATATTCAAGTGTGGGGAAATCCTTTAGGGTGTTCAATAAGAGGACTTTGGTGGTGGAAGAAACAACCCATGTAGTGTTTGATGAATCTGATCCTAAGGAGTCTAGATCTGAAGTAGAAGATGAAGAGATTATTGAGGTTACCCAAGGGGTTTGAAATACAAATCTGGAGGTAAGGGTAGAACCTCAAACCACTTTGCCTAGAGATTGGAGATATTCTTCGAGTCATCCTAAAGAACTGATCTTAGGAGACCCTTTTGAAGGAGTTAGGACTAGGCATGGACTTAGGAAGGAAGTAAACCATTCTGCCTTTATCTCAATGACTGAACCCACTAACATCAATCAAGCCTTGTCGGATGAGTTTTAGATTTTAGCTATGCAGGAAGAATTGAATCAATTTGTAAGGAATGATGTTTGGGAGTTAGTAGAAAGACCTAAAAATTAAAGTATTGTGGGAACCAAGTGGGTCTTTAAGAATAAGATGAATGATTCTGGTGTGGTGGTGAGAAATAAGGCAAGATTGGTGGCTAAGGGATATAATCAGATAGAAGTGATTGATTTTGAGGAGACTTTTGCCCTTGTAGCTAGATTGGAAGCCATTAGAGTGCTACTAGCCTTTACCTGTTATAAGGGATTTAAGCTGTTTCAAATGGATGTCAAGAGTGCCTTTTTAAATGGGGTAATAAAAGAAGATGTTTTTATAGAACAACCCCCAGGTTTTGAGAGTTCCTAATATCCAAATCATGTCAATAAATTAAAAAAGGACTTATATGGATTGAAACAGGCACCCAGAGCTTGGTATGAGAGGCTTAACACATTCCTGTTAGAAAGAGAGTTTGTTAAGGGGAGCGTTGACACCACCCTTTTTCTGAGGAGAATAGGGGATGACTTACTCATTGTCCAGATCTATGTAGATGATATAATTTTTGGATCTTCTGATAAATATTTTTGTGATGAGTTTTCTAAAACAATGAGTAAGGAATTTTAGATGAGTATGATGGGAGAATTGTCCTACTTTTTAGGGTTTAGCATAAGGCAAACGGATGATGGAACCTTTCTCAATCAATCTAAATACACTAAGGACATTTTGAAGAAATATGAAATGGATAAAGCCAAGCCAATCAATACTCCCATGACCTCCTCAGTTCAGTTAGATAAGGATTCAAGTGAAAATCTGTTGATCAGAAGAAGTATAGAGGAATAATAGGATCACTGCTTTACCTGACTGCTAGCCGACCTGATATCATGTTTAGTGTCTGTCTTTGTGCTAGGTTTCAGGCTGATCCTAAAGAGTCCCAAGTGACTGCTGTTAAGAGAATTCTTAGATATCTTTTAGGGACCCCAAACCTAGGAATCTGGTACCCTAGGCACAGCACCTCTTTTGAGATCATTGGATATTCTGATTCTGACTTTGCGGGGTGTAGGGTGGATAGAAAGAGCACCTCTGGAACTTGTCAATTCATAGGACAATCTCTAGTCTCCTGGTCCAGTAGAAAATAGAACTTAGTTGTACTTTCCACTGCTGAAGCAAGAGTACATTGCCTTAGGAAGTTGTGTGGCCCAAGTTCTGTGGTTGAAGCAACAAGTCTTGATTTAGGGTTACCTGTTGGCACAATTTTTGTTCTGTGTGATAATACTAGTGTCATCTGTATCTCTAAAAATCCAATCCAACATTCTAGGACCAAACACATTGGTATAAGGCATCACTTCATTAGGGACCAAGTTACAAAAGGGGACATTGAGCTACATCATGTAGCAACTAAAAATCAGCTGGCTGACATATTCACTAAACCACTGGCCTTTAACTCATTCAGCATTTTGAGAACCAGATTAGGATTGATTGATATAAATGCTTGATTCTGATGATTGCTAATTTCTGATTGTTCTGATTGGTATTCTATTTTCTATTAGTTGGTTTTTTGTTTGATTATTTACTTTCAATTAATTTTATTTTTTCTGTTGATTTCTATTTTTAGCCTTGCTGTTAGTTTGATTTGAGCATTTACTTTGATGTGATTTTCTACCTGCTTTTTATTCACTGGTTCATATCTTGCACTTACTAGTTTATGCTTTTCATAGTCTGATCACCGCTCAGTACTTCTGATAATCGGAATTTCTAACTGGGAGTTTTACCTTATTTTTATTTGGAAACTGGTAGGCAGTGATTGATTCCACTGAATCTGTTAAAGGGAAGAAACATTGATGATTGTTTCTCTTCCTCTAACTCTTTTATTGGAGTATAGTTTCTTTTTGATAAAAATCCTCTTCAAAATTAAAATGTTAGTTTTTGAAATAGAGATTATTTTATCTTCCTACAGTAATCTACCTCATATCAATAGTGTTCTTCAAAGTCTTGAGTCATTAGTTTGATTTTCTAAACCAAGTGATTGCATTTATCATATGATATATGGCTTTTATTTTATGAATCATTCTTCCTTACTGTGGAGAGTCGTCTCTTATGTCTGGAAGATAATCTCACAGCTGAGACTCTTTAATGATTGTGAAAAGGAGGAAGCTTATAAAAGATGCGCAGTGCGCCAAATAAATTGAAAAAGAGGCATAAAATGAGCCCAAAGCTAAAAAGATGTGAAAAATCGCCAACTAAAAGATACACAAAGTGTATCAAAAATGAAAAGATGCACAAAGCGCCAACTAAATTAAAAAAGTGGCACAAAGTGAGCCCAACCAAGCTTTCTTTCCTTTCAGATCGTTCAAAGGTCTTAGAAAAATCCGTGTGCCGCTTAATACTTTCAAAAGCTTGTGTTTTGAAAATCCTTATTTCTGATTTTTTACTTTGTAATAATATTATATCAGATATTTTTCTAGAACGAGGCTTGAAAGGATCTCTTTTTAAATCTAATGTCTTTTCTTCTGAATCAGATTTTTGTTTTGAAAGAGGTTTGCATCGATAAGGTGCCTAGGGTCGGAGTTACGAACGTTGATTTTTCTAAACTTTTCTGGATTTCAGCGCTGTCAATCATCTTCTTATTGGTTTTTGGATCTAAAATCAAAGAAAAATTCTGATTTACTCGAGCAGCTTGATAAAAAAAAATCATTGCTTTTATGTATTTTTGCTGTGAGTTTTATTCGTTTTTATTTTATTTTAATTTTGTGGTTGTGTTTTTGGGATCCTGATCTGTCATCTTCATCCTCCATCTTTTTCTATTTTCTTCACATCATTCTGGATGATACCCCGATTATCCTGGACGATCCTCTTCATCCTGGACGATCCAAACATCGTCCTGGATGATTCATTCAAAATCATCCCCACACTGCTTCTGCTGCTAAGAAACTCCAATTATTGGTGATCGTCCTGGACGATCCTTACATCATCCTGGATGATATGATCCATATCTTCCTGATCTGATCAAACGGCTTACATTGCTCCAATTATTGTCCATCATCTTGGACGATCCACCTTATTGTCCCGGACGATCCACATGTCAAGCCGCTGACGATTCGAATTCAGCCCGTCTGATATATTTATTGCATATCATCCTGGACGATCCACTTAATCGTCATGGACGATCCACTTAATCGTCCTCGATGATAACTTTTCATCAACGATCGTCCAGCCTGACTCCTCGGGACGATTGCCTGTGTCTAATCGTCCTGGACGATCTCTGATCGTCCTGGACGATCGGACCGCTTTTTTGACCAATCATCCAGGACGTCATAAATGCCCATATCGTCCTGGATGATGTCGCGATCGTACGGGATGATCAGGCCGTTTTCTATATAAACAGCAATTTTTCTTAAGGATTTTCCACACTCTTTCTTCCACTCTCCTTCTACTTCCCTACACTCTTGATTTCTAATGGCTGGTGGCAAACGTTCCCGTCAAAAGGGTACCAGTTCCTCCCGGGGACATGTTGATCCTCGCTTCCCAAATGCAGCCGATCAGGCTGCTTTCGAGTGCTACCGTGACATGGGGATCACGCATTCTAAAATTGTAAATCCCCGCACTCTCACTTATCCCATTCTAGATCTGTTCGCACACACCTCCCTCACCTTCATCCTGACCTTAGCCTTTCCTTTTAATCTTGAACTCCTTCAGATTTTCTTTGCCAATTTGTGCATTTCTGCGGACTATTCCACTCTTCGCTCATACGTTAATCAACGTCCCGTGGAACTAACCACCCATGATTTTCATAATATTCTTAACATGTCTGTCACTGACGACAAACTCTACACGCTTATCACTGATCCTGACTATGATTGGAGTGTCACCAATCACTTCCTTCGCAATACAAAGGCACCCTATCATGACAACGCTTGCACTTCCCTTCTCAAGGATGCACGGACCATTCAGCACGTCCTTCGTTCCTCCGTCATTCCAAAGGCGGAGGATCGAATTCACATTACCCCGCTACTGTCCTTAACCACCTACTACATCATGACCCGTCAAGAGTTTAATGCCTCTGATCTGATTATCCGATACATAGAACACCTAACCACCATTAGAGATCCGGGTCACAGGCGTCTCCCAAATCTAGATTTAGGTCATCTTATTCATTATGCCTTAGAGACAAAATATGACCTTCAGTATCCTGTCCCTCCTGATGTCCCTCCTTCCTTCTTCACAAACAACTCATTCCACGTCCTACACAGCACCCGACTACATCCGGAGCTCGCCCCGGATGTTGAGGAGGAAGAGGAAGAGGCTATTCCAGTTCCTGCTGCATCAGAGGCACCTGCTCCCCTTCGCATTGCCTCTCCCTTTAACCTCCTGGTGCAGCACTTCAATCAATGGGAGGCCAGATTTGACTCCTATGTGGTTGCCTAGGAGCAGCGGCACGGCGAGGACATCCAGCGCTTCACTGACTATGCTGCACAGCAGCATGACCAGGACATCACCTGGATTGGAGCCCACTTTCAGGCCATTCACCATTACTTCAACCCACCACCGCCACCTCCTTCTTCCGATCAGGATCCGCCTCAGTTTTAGTTTTTATTGTGTAGTTGCTATTTTTCTGTTTTGTTTGCACTACTTTGTTTTATCATGCCTTTTTCTGTTGATTTTGTTTACCCTCCTTTTTGTGATGTCAAAACGGGGAGTCAGTACTAGCGTTGTTTCTGTTATGTTCTGTACTTGTGGTTGTACTACTTTGATTGTTCAATGAAAATTAAAAATTTAAAAAAAAAATTTCTTTTTGATCTCCTAGCTCTTGTATTTTTTTAAAACTACTGAACATAGGTTTGCCATCATCAAAAAAGGGGAGATCGTTGCAAATATGATTTTGATGATGGCAAACATGTTTCTATTGTGTTTTGCTTGGCTAACCAGTTTCAGGCACAAAAGATCACGAGCCACTCAAGCTAACTCAAGATCAGGTCCAAGTGTGTCCAATGTACTGTTTTTCTTTTTCTTGAGTCAATTATAATGTAACTAATCCCCCAGCTAAGTAACCTTGCACACACACACTCAGGGGGAGAGCTTGAGTGAATTAGAGTTCTGTTCATTTTTGTTCAGATCATCCTGGACGATATTCACATCGTCCTGGACGATCAGGTAAAAACAGAAACCCTAATTAGGGCTACTAAGTTAAGAGGGTCTGATTAAGCCGATCGTCCTGGACGATCTATGGATCGTATAGGACGATATGCTCAAATCAGAAATTCTCCCCCGCCAGATCAAGTTAGCAAGTTTTTATTTTAAGTTATTTGGTCTGATCGTTCCGGATGATACGTGTATCATCCTGGATGATTCAGTACAATCATACCTAATTTAATCTGGTAATTAAGGAAAGCAATTTATTTCTGATTGATACGATCATATCGTCCTGGACGATCGCAGGATCGATCGTCCCGGACGATCATGATCGTCTAGTGCATTTCAGCTGTACGACCTGAACTGTGTATAGGATGATTTGGGCACTTTTTGAACTAATCGTACAAGATGATATCCCTATCGTCCTGGAAGATCAAGTCATTTTTTGGTCGTCCAGCACAAGTTTCTCTGGACGACCCGAACTGTCTTCTGGACGATATTCCTCGATTTGCACTAATCGTCCTGGACGATCGCAGGATCGTACGGGACGATATGAACAATTTTTTCTACGGATCGTCCAGAAGAGCCATATCGTCCAGGCTGAAACAGCTGATTTTGAACTGATCGTACAGGACGATCTATCGATCGTCCTGGACGATCTTGGCTGACCAGTTGAGATTTAGGGCAAATTTTAAGCCCTCCTATAAAAGAACTTTTACTTGAAACAAGAAAAATCTTTTGCCACCTTCCTTTCCAGAGAAACCCTAGAGAGAGAGAGAGAGTTTGGGAGAGAGAGAGAAGATCTTGTGAGGGGGAGTTAGTGAGGGATTCACTAAGGTTGCTCCAAGCACGGATCAGAGTCATCTTCTCCACTCGTCGTCTTTCGTCTAGTTCGTGTTCATCGTGGGAGGATCGTTCACAAGAAGATCCAGGGTTCTCTGCCCGCTTCAGGTGGAAGCAAAAGGAGGTCGGGTTCTCTACCTCACCGTGTGGTGAAAAGGAGGTCTTGTACAGTCTTCTCCGCCTTGCTGTGGGAGCAAAAGGAGAGACACTTTTTGTTTAGTGCAATACCCGGAGGGGAGGCTCCGGGGAGTGGACGTAGGTCAAGTTGACCGAACCACTATAAAATCTGGTTTACTTTTCTGATTCTGTTCTGCACTTTACGTTTTCTGATATTAACTGCTTGGGTGAATCTCTGTGATTGATCTTCTTGTTTCCGCTGCAAAGTATCGAAAAGATTTTTCTGTTGTTCGTGAAATTTTTAAATAACCAATTCACCCCCCCCCCCTTTTTGTTAGCCTCGGGACTAGTTCACTAGGGCCTAACATCCCTATCGAACTTTCAAAATAAACTTGGCTTGCCTGGCTAATATTGATGAATGGGTCAAACTTTACATCTCCTACCCCACATTACTTCTATTATACTATAAAGCGGATGTACTCTTGTACTTCTATTCTGTACTGGATCAAATCAGTCATAATTGAATAGATATACATTATTCCCATCACTTGGATATTCAAATTGTAATATTTCTTGTAATACCTCATAGTACTCAGAATCATCACATGTATGGGTGTTCCCTCTTACACAAACACCAGAATTATCTATCTTCCTACCTTCACACCAAGATTTGGTTTAAAATTTGTAGCCATTACTCAAAAAATTTGGCCAACATTTCACCAATCTATTTGATCCACAAGCTAGATCCAGTAGTCCCTAATTAGTCAATCAAATATTGGTATATTAGTAGCATGTTTATTAATTAATGTGTTAACTAATTATGATAAATTAGTATAAATGAATAGTCAAAATATACCGTATTGTTAAACCAATTTGAGAATTCTTTTTCCACTATCTTTTGGACTTCTATTAATACTGATGTATTCAAACCATTAAAAAAACTCCTATAAATTTTAAATAGTTATAATTTATGAGTAATAAATATATGAACAAGTTAACTCATAGTTACCTAAGATATTGCTTAACTTCATTATAGTTAAGTAAGATATACAGTGTGGCAACACTCATCTCCTTATAAGTCAAATAATACGTGGTGCTAGTGCCTATAAGTTCACCACTTCCATTGAATACATATATATTGAGGATTTACATGAATCTATATGACCCAAATTTTGAGATGCAATACTCCTAGTTGATTGTGATGCTCTGTCAAAGTAATACGAGCAAAATTGGGTTATCTCGTAGATTAGATATGCTTCACAAATTGAGCCTTCAAAGTGTATTTTATTCTTAGCAGTCTTTTTAAGTTTATTTACATACATCTCAAAAGGATACATCCACTGATACTGAATAGGTCCTCTACTGTAGCCTCATATGGTTTGTGTATGGGTAGATGCTCGAAAGAGTCAAAAAATGCTAGAGGAAATATCTTCTCCAATTTACATAGAATAAAAAAAATGTGTTGCGCCTTATGAATCAAGTGCTCTACATTCAATTTTGAAGAGCATAAATCTTTGAAGAAGATACTTAGCTCGATCAATGGCTTTAAAATTAGATCTGACAAAAAATTAAGGTAGTTGGTAGTAGACATTGCATGAAGATATGACAATCATGACTTTTCAATCTAAATAATCTCCCAAAATTTATGTCAACACATATACTAAGATTGGAAGAATATTCATCAGGTACCTGTAGAAATTTGCACCCATTCACAAACTGCTCATCTCTACTCTAAAGTCAACATGAATGGAGCTTTTAGTTTGAGAAGTTTTTCATTTGCACCATCCTTCAACTCTAAAACTTTTCTCCTATAAATCTCCTTTAAGTCCATCCTTGGTGTTATTGTTGACCTTGTTTTCACCCCACACCCAGGTCCTGGGTCAACCAGGTTGACCTAATAGACCTTAATGGGCCTATTCAAGCTCTAGTCAAATCCAAACCCAATCCAGGGCTCTCCAAGCCCTATTTTCTCCTCCACTAGACTCAGTGGGTCAGGTTTGACCCATTGGGCCTAGGTTTTGGTCCTGGGTCAACCTGGTTGACTAGGTCAACCTAAGTTGACCCAATAGGCCTTAATGAGTCTAAATCAAATCCTAACCTATTCAAGCTCCTTCCCTGGCTCCACCCAAGCCTCCCTTCACCCAATTGACTAGGTTGACGAAGTCAAGCCTTGACTTAGTCAACCCAAGTCTAAAGGAGTCAAATTAAACCCTTTAAAGCCTTTTAAACCCATTTAAAGCTATTTAAAATCTTTCATAATGATCTAAAACTCAAACCACAGCCAAGAGACCTTGGTTTTCCCTCCTATTTGACCCTACAATAGATCCCAGCCGTTGATGATAGCCCTACGGTTATAAATAGTGAGTTTTAGGGTTTATTGGGGGATCCTTGATTGCTCTCTCTCTCTAGACCTCCTCAGCCTCTGAGATCTCGTGTGAGAGTTCCTCCCACCCCACCTTACCTTTTCCTAGCCAAACTCGTCACCAAGACCCCGCCGGCGGCGAGATCTCCGATGAACCGAGGCCATCAAACTTCTAGCCCCTTTTCCCGTCGATTGAAGGTGTTTCAGAGCTCGACTTCAACTAGGGAAACATTCGTGGACAGTTTACAAGCTTAACAAGCCCTTACACGGTTCAAACCGTCCACAATCCAAGGTGAAAACCCTAACCCTAGATCAGAACATATAAGGTTAATTAGCATTGTGTTAAGCACGTTTTAGGCCTAATGAATCCTACCACGTGATTGCTCTTCATGCTTAGAGGCTATGTTTCAAATTTTGCTCGATTTGATCCATCGGATCGAGAGAACGAAGCCAAAAATGGGACCTAGGGCTCGGTTTACGTAAACCGAGCATTACATGAAATCCAGGCCGTTGATCTCATGATCAACGGCTTGGATCCGCTCGTTTCGCGGTCTCTGTCCCACCGCGGATCCGATCCCGCTAACGCTAGCTCCGTCCGGCTCAATCTGGAGCATCCATTCCAAATGGCGGATGATCGAACGGCTCCCCGCGGCTGCTGACGCGGCAAGTGAAACCGCATCCTGCAGTTTCGATTATCGCAATCATGCGGCAATCATTGCCGACAGCGCAATGATTGCGCCGCCAGGCAATGATTGGCCCGTGGTCCTCGGGCCCAATCCCGGCCTACCAGGTGTTAAACTGAGAGCCGCCGTTATTTATTTTTTTATTTATTATTTTAATATTAAATAAATAATATAATGTTATTATTATTTTAATAATATTATTATTAGGTTAATATTTATATTATTATAAGATTATTTTATTATTAATAATATTATAATAATATTAATATTACTATTAATAATATTATTATTATTTTAATAACAATATTATTATATTGATTTTTATTTTATTATAATATTAATTTATTATTATTAAAATCATTATAATATTAATATTATTATTAAAAATATTATTATTATTTTAATAATATTATTATTATGTTAATATTTATATTATTATAATATCAATTTATTATCATTAACATTATTATAATATTAATATTATTATAATATTAATTTAATATTATTAATATTATTATAATATTAATATTGTTATTAATAATATTATTATTATTTTAATAATATTACTATTATGTTAATATTTATATTATTATAATATTAATTCATTATTATTAGTATTATTATAATATTAATATTATTATTAATAATACTATTATTATTTTAATAATAATATTATTATTTTAATAATATTATTATTATGTTAATATTTATAATATTATAATATTAATTCATTATTATTAGTATTATTATAATATTAATATTATTATTAATAATATTATTATTATTTTAATAATATTATTATTATTTTAATAATATTATTATTATGTTAATATTTATATTATTAATATTAATTTATTATTATTAATATCATTATAATATTGATATTACTATTAATAATAATATTATTATTTTAATAATATTATTATTATGCTAATATTTATATTATCATAATATTAACTTATTATTATTGATATTATTGTGATATTAATATTATCATTAATAATAATATTATTATTTTAATAATATTATTATTATTTTAATAATATTATTATTATGTTAACATTTATATTATTATAATATTAATTTATTATTATTAACATTATTATGATAATATTAATATTATTATTAATAATATTATTATTATTTTAATAATATTATTATTATGTTAATATTTATATTATTATAATATTGATATTTTGATGGTAACATTATTATTATTATTATTATTGTTATTTTCACATTTGTTATTATTGTTATTATCTTTTATTATTATTATTATTATTATTATTATTATTATTATTATTTATTATTTATTCATTTTAAAAATGAGAAAACCCTTTCTATAGTTATTTTAATTTAACTTAATAATTATTTTTAAATCTTAATTAATTAAATTATTTTAAAATTACCTTTAAATGTATTTAACTTCTAAAATTCATAACTAATTCATTTTAAATCAGATTTTGACGCATAATACCTTAAATTTTTTAGAAAAATATAAACTTTAATTTAAAAATATTGTTTGTGACTGATTCTATCTTTTCTGGGTTATTTGCTGTACTACCTAATTACTTAATTATTTAGATATTATTTAATTATTTTAAAACTAGAAAATTATTTTTAAATATAAAAATATTTTGAAACCTCGCTGTGGGTGGTCAGTGGATTTCTCATGCATACACATTGAACTACTTTTCAAATTACTTTATCTTCAAACCTATATTATTATGCATTTTAATATTTATATATTTTAAAAATTATTTTAAAATTACATATTATTTGAATCTTTAATCATGAGAAATCCAATTCTTGTGAAATTTTAAACTTAGACTTTACTTGTGAAAAGCATTCATGTGGGAGAATGATAATTCACTAATCACTTCTTTAGTCTTATTTTCTTTAGTGCTTCGTAGTCCTTGCATGTGTAGGATGCACAAGCACTTAGCCTAGGCTCTCCTAGATTTAAGGACATGGTGTGTTTTATGTTTGCATTATATTTCCTCTATGTTACCCCAAGGGTTAGTTTCAAACACTGATTCAAAACCCGTTTAACGTAGTGACACCCTAAGGACAATAATTAAGGACTTGTCTAGCAAACTTAGAGAAATTTTAGGAGCTAGGGTTTACCTCTGATTGACTTGAAATTTAAAACACTTAAGCTTAGTGACATCTTAAACCCCTCAAAATTTTCTAGGAATTTTTAGGACTCATTAAACCCCTTAATTGATCAACCCTAATTTACCCTTTAATTAGGGCCTGATAACTTCAGAAAATTCTAATAAATTCATTTTAAATCAGAAAGATACTTATAATATATCAAACTCTTCAAAATTCAGTTCTTAATCCATGAAAACTAAAAGCCCCTTAATTGGACCTCAATCTGAACTTTAATTTAGTTTTGATTAAAAATTATCTTTTAATTAAATTAAATAATGTAAAATCATTAAAAATTCCAAAATTTTCCAAACACTTAGGAACACTTCTTTGGGTCATTCCTGACCTTTGGGGGTGATTCCAAGCAGTTTGGAACTGATTTGGATAAAAATCCCTAAAACAGCCCTTTAATTAAATAATTTCGATAATTCACTAAATAGCCCAAACTTTGAAATTTCATAACTAATTATAGAAAACTCCAAATTGGACAAACTCAAAGGCATTCAACTCACATTAGGGTCTAGTATTTATTAAAAATATTAGGATCCTAGAAATCAATTTAAATTAAAAAGTCAATAATCCGGTCAAATTAAGTTCAAAACAAGATCAAAACTTCAAAAATTCATAACTTTGAATAGAAGAATCCAAATTGGGCATGCTTACAGTCTAACTGATTGGGTTAAGGTCTATTATTTTATAAAAATATTAACTATTCACAAACCTTTTTTAATCAAAAAGTTAATTTTGGACCCCTTTGACCTAGTGGATAGTGTAACCCTAGACCTCCTGAAAACCACTGGCTCAACTTAAATTTCAAAAAACATTCCCCTTAAAATAAAACCAGCATACTAACACAATAATATATAAATTAATATGCCCCTTTCTTTTAATCTTCAACCAACTAAATCAGCCTAACTAACCCACGGTTGCTAATAGGTAACCCAGGCCTACGAGGCTATTGACTTAGCCCCAAGGAAGGTGAAATAAACTTCACGGCCTCGGTGTGAAACAAAGGTAGTAATCATCAAACTATTAAAATATACCTAATTCGATCCTTAATACATTAATACTCAAACTCAAACCTAAACCTTTCCTTCAGACTAGCAACAAATCTGGACACTAGATAACTTCAACTGACTACCCAGCTTAGGATCTATCTCAGCTACACAGCCTTTCACACACACTTAGATGGTTTATTAGGGCACCACTTCTAGACCTAGGCTAGACCGGTGTTTACTTTTCTATTATGTGTCGAGTTTTTTTTGAGATTTCACTACATGTTATGATTGAGATGACGTTGGCGTGTTTGCTTATTTTTACTGCACTTTGGAAATCGATGTGATTGCAAAATAGATTACCTATAGGTTAGGATCAATTTTGATACTAACGATATTTTTTACAGGTGGCCATACTCATGCAGTGCTAATAAAAGAGGGGAAATAATCATGATTTAATCAGACATTATTTTATGCAGGTGCTTCAGAAATTGCTCAACCCCCCTAAATAAACGAGGGCTACGATAATGAATCATTATAAACTGCTATAGGTGCTCCAGAGTTTGCTTAGTCCTCAAATAATTAAGAGTATGGCCAAGTGTGACTATGATGAGTATTTTCATTTCTATATAAACTGCTTAGGATGATTTTATTATGATAACCTTGCAGGAGAGTCTAGATTTTACTGCTTTCATTTAATGTAAATTATTTGTAATATTGGTTAAGAGTTGTGAAAGTTTGTTTTGAGTGGAGATACAAGAATCTAAAGGTTAGATTTTGAAAAGGGAAGGACACCCAATATGAGCATAGTCCTTTTCTATTTGGAAATCTAAATTTGGATCATTCTACTATCCAAGGAGTCCAAGAAAGAGGAGATCCCGGAGTCCAAGGAAGAGGAGATCCAGGAGTCCAAGGAAGAGAAGATCAAGAAATTAAAGATAGAGTATCCCACTCAAAATGACTTGCGTGTGTTTTAGGATTAGAAATCGGGTTGTAGGCAGTGGTGCCCGACCACTTTAATTTTATGCATACCCTGGGTTGTAATTAAGGGCAGTTGGCCTATGGATATTTATTTGATTAGTTTTGTTATTTATTATTGTTTGATTTGATGTTGATTATGCATAGTTGTATGCTTTTCTTAGTTTCTTGGAGTCTTGCATGCCGTTTTTTTTTTTAGCCTGGATTTTGTTAGGCTCTCTAAGACTAAAATATTTTCTACTCATAACTAATATTTAAAATTTTAAGGTTTAAATAATTTAGCAACCTAAAGATCTAGGGAACTGCCAGACTTTTCCGGGGTCACATGCATATTATTGCATTCCTCTCCCTCCTTGCTATAAGACACTTCCCCGCCTGCAGGTAGAGTCTAGATAATCTGACCTATGAGGATGAGGTGTTGGATCTGGGGAAGTCTAGTCTTTTCTAAAAAAAATTATTATTTTTATAAGCCTTTTTAAAATATCTATGCATATTTGATTTGGATACTTGAACCAGCATGCATTGCATTAGAAACTAACTAAATTAAAATTTTAATTGCATTAGCTCTAGGAGCAATCACCCTACATAAGTCCGAGGCCAATTAGGAAACTCTCTAGATGTTAGCCTCACTTTCAAGAACTTATATATCCACCCATCTTTCATACAGACTAGACAGCATGGATTTTATACGACTAGGTGGTTAGCTGGCTTTCCTTTTCAGGCACGATATAAGCCCAGAATACATTAGCTAGAACACGGGTGTTAGTGTTGTTCATAGAACACTAAGCCCACTCTAGATTTAGGACTCAAGGCTACTACTATCAATGTCTCATAGTACGCCTCATCGGTGGGTAAGCCTCCTTTCCTTCAGAGGCTATAAATCCTACCTATCTGCGTCATGCGGATGATGCCACCTCCATCCTTCTCTCACGCATGCTTTGAGTGCATGATTTTCTTTTCTCCAGTTTCTTCTCACTGCCTTAGTCCCTCCGGGTGCTAATCTGAGCTGTGTATGTTGACTAAGCCTAGTTGAACCTTTCTTTCCCTTTGAGTAGGATTTCCTAGTCTTATCCCTATGTGCCAATCTCAATTTGGAAGAATAATGTAGAATCCTTAATCGAGAGTTTTCTCAAGCCCCGACCTGAGATGTAATTAACCACGGGGGCTTGCGCCTGTGGGAAACCGAATCCCACTTTCAAATAAACCCCACTCGAACTAATGTATTGGGTGGGGGAAACCCATTGAGATGATCAGATCATACATATTATTACCCATAAGGGTGTGCTGGTGAGAGCCACTATCCTCAATGGTTAATCATATGTGTGATCGAATCTGCCCTCCCATTGGCAGATACCGCCTCCCCCGTGGGGCGGCGATGTTTTGTTGTCCTTTTCGAAGGTCCACAGTTATATTATCTTTGGATTTATCTTTGATATCCATGACTTTATTAAATATATTATGAAAAATATTTTTCTCTATATGCATCATATCCAAGTTATGTCTGATCAGGTTTGTTCTCCAATATAACAAGGACTAAAAAAACTTTTTTTGATCCAATTGTGATTGACACCATACCCTGACAATTTGTAATAAGCTAATTTTAGATAACCAGCTATCGTGGGTATGAACCTTACTCTTTCAAATATTTTTTTACTGGTTAATCTAGGAGGAGGCTGTGATATCACCATTTTAGTTTTAGCGAAGGCATTCTTATTTTGCCTGAAAGAATGACCTATAGGTAAGAATATACAGTGACTATCGAACCAAGTGGTCTTCCCTCTATACTTTAAAGTGAATGACTTTGTAAAATCTATATAATATGGATAAGCTAACTTGTTGGAAGGGTTCCAACTTGAAAGTATATCATATCTAAGAAAGTTATCAATTATCCAAAGTAATGCTGCCCTCATTATGAAGTTTTGTTTGGTGGAGATATCATATATACTTACTCCTCCTTCCCATAATAAATTTAAATCATTATATAACAGCTACAAGAATACATTGATCTTTACTTTTGGATTATGTGGCCCTAGAATGATCAACATCAAAAACATGTAAGAAGTAGTCATATACAACTATAGAGGAAGATTATAAGGGGTGAGTATCACAGGCCAGCATGAGTAAGGTGAAGCAGATTAGTTAAATGGAGTAAAACTATTTGTCCATAAACTTAATCTTATATTTATTAATTTAGTGGCGAAGGTAGGATGTATATGATCAAACTATTTCCTGGTCACTGCTTTTGACGGATGTGTAATAACACCTTGCAAGATGTGTTCATTATGCCATCTCATATATGCACCAGATCTTATGGATACATGTAATCATTGTAGTATAGGAATTATGGGTAAGTAAAATATCCTACTGATTGGAACATCCTTTAGCTTTCTTTTCATCCTAGACTTTAGTTTAAATCTTGATGCATTATAATGACAACATTGAATATCTAATATATCATCTTTATAGTATAACATGCATCCATTGGCACAAAAATCTATTTTTGTATATATCAAATCAAGTTTGGAAACAAAATTCTTAATCCGATATAAAGCTTTAGGAAATATGTTATCTGCCAGGTTGGTTTTCTTAAGCAATCCAATGAATTGATTAAAATATTCATGGGAGAAATTATATTATGCCTTGATGCTTAACATCTTCACAGTAATAGATAACTCTAAGTGAGTGATGCAACCCGCTATATTGGCTGTTCGGTAGCATGCAACAATTCATAAAAATTATGTGCCTTCTTATTTGATGACTATTCTATATATTATTTGAATTATACCCTAGTTACATCATAAACTAAGTCCTCAAGATGTCGAATATATTTTTCCTATTTTAGAACTTATAGATGGGCCGCATCGAGAATTAAAATGTGTCTTGTACTCACTATAAGAATTCTAATACGAATATTCTGGCATGAACCCTCTGCGATATAGATCAATAATTACATCATCTGGTCTTAAGTGTACTTAATTTTTATGTTTAGAATATGAGCATCAAAACTTTTCATCTAAGATGAAGCTAGGCAGTTGACAGGCTGTTTGGATGAAAAAATTTATCCCATTAATGAACTCATCTGTTAATATTTTTCGTCATTGCGCCAATCGATTATACATCCAACTTCTTTAATTTCTCATATCCATAATTTGAAGAATTTAGCCTATATATAATATAAAGATATTAGAGATTAGAATAACATCTATTGAAGGAAAATAGATTGAATTCAAAATGATTTGTAAATCAGATGTTGTAATTTCATACAGGTCCCCTATCAATGAAAAATTTGGCAGCCTCTCAGCGTCTCTGCTATTTAAGGGAAATTTAAGGAGTCTTAACTTGCCCGCCACGTCAAGAAAGATGTGCATGGTCAGTTTCGGGTGACACCACAGCCGTAGTTTCACTCCTATCACACCAAAAAAGGCGTGCATAGGTATTCAGGAGGGTACCTATATGAAAATGCAGTTTGCATCGAAGATAGTTTTGGCGAATTTACTGATGGAATTCTAGCAAAATTGTGTAGAAATATTTGTCATCTGTGAAGCACTCAATTTCAGGCTATTTCAAAACACTCTTCTCGTTTCATAAACATCCAAGTCTTTTATACCTCTACCTTTCTTAACATAAGCCAAATCTAATACCTCTACTTTCCTAACTAGGTCATCAGGAGGCCGCCGTTTTATGTGACCAAACCATCTACGGCGACTCTCTCACTCTCTCTAATCTTATCTTCAATATAAGCTTCTCCCACCTTTTCATGTATATGCCCATTTCATATCTTGTCTCAAAGAGTAAAGCCACTCATGAGCCTAATGGATTCCTCCACTAAGTTTGAGAAGAATTTTCTATCACACAATATGCCCAATGCAATATCTCGAGTAAAGACACATATCTTATAGAATTTTCCCTTAAGTTTGAGGGTAATTTACTATCACACAATAAGCCCAACACATTCATCCATTTTAACCATCCAACTTGAATTCTACTAATAGTATCCACATCTATTTCATCATGAAATCCCTCTCTAGTCTTATTAATAAGAAGAATATCATCAACTAAATGTATACACCATGGTACAATCTCTTGCAAATGTCTATCGAGAACATCCATGACCAAAGCAAAAATAAATGGGCTAACATAGATCAACTTACGGAGGATTTTTGGCGACTGAGGTAGCGAACGTCAGCGATGAAGGCAACATTCGACGGGAGGCGACTGACGTGAGTGGGAGCGAAGAAAAATGTGCAGGAGTGAAATGAGATGGAAGACGATCGCGAAAGGAAAATATAGCCTTTTTTGTGGTAATACCGGTGGATTGTTCGTTGGAAATGTTACCGATGGAATTGTTGTCGAAAATATTTCATCGAATTTAAGTAAGCCGATGAAAAATCCGTCGGTAATTTCATGATCATTTTCTGCCACAAATTATCGCCGGTTTTATAAAAATCAACAGCTTTGCCTGCAGTTTTTTCGCCGGAAAACCCGCCATTAAGTTGTCGACAAAACATCTGCCTTTTACACCACCGCTTCTATCGGCGGATATAATTCCACCAGAATACCAAGGTTTTCCTTTAGTGAATAAAAAATTATTATTTCTCATGTGTATTTTAATTGAATCACATATTTATATTAAATTTAAGATGGGACAGCTTTGGCTACCTTTTTTTTGAAGCTTTTAAAAAAATTTAAACTAAAAAATTGTTATAAAAAATAGTAATAAAACTGTCCCAAATTAAGCCTAAATATTAAAAGTTAAAATCTAGCTTTTTTAATTATATATAGATTTTTACAAATAATGAACAGTTACTAAACAATTTAGTCATCCGATGATAATATTAATTTGTTTTAGGCCCTATTTTGAATCTTCTGTACTTTTGTGAAAAGATATTCATTGTAAAACTAAAATTAAGTAATCCATAATGATATCGGCTGGGCTGGTAAGAGACTCTGAGGTGGCTGACGTCACTTTTAATTTTCTCACCTCTTGTTTTGTCTCATTAGCTTGACTTAATTAATCATGTTTCATTTTGCCTTATAAATCAAGCAGCACAACTCTTTCTTTTCAATTTCAAATCAACAAACTCAAGAGATGGGGAATTCTCTGGCTTTCATGGCTAAATACCTACAACCAGTAATAGTACTTATGCTGGTTTTGGTTGCCATCAAAAACATCGGAAGACATGGATTTTGGTGGAGGAAAGCAAAGAAGAGATACCATCTGATAGCTGGAACTATAGTCCATCTGTTTCTAAACTTTAGAAGGATGTAGGATTACCTCACAGATATTTCTCGCAAATATAAAACTTTTAGAGTGTATGCTCCTTTTCGTAATCTTATTTGCACCACAGACCCTGCAATTGTGGAGTATATATTAAAAACCAACTTCACAAACTACGGAAAGGTGATTTACTGATCAACTCATATGTTTCTTCAATTTTTTATGATTTAAGAGTTAGAAGAGCTTAGTTTGCATTGATGGGAATGTGTCTTCCCCTTACAAAACTTTTGCAAGCCAGAGTAGAATTAAAAGCAATCGAAAACAAGGTTTTTTGTCGGAACAAAAAGCCTTATGTTCTATTTGTTTATCTGCTTATCTTATATTTGTATATCAAATATGTCGTTTTTTTGGAAAAATATTTTATATTTTTTTTAGAATGCATATCATATGATTTCATTTTTAATTTTGAATTTTAATTTAGTGCTCAAGTCAACTCAGTCTATTGATTGTGAGCTTTGACTACTAACCAAATGATCTTAGGTTTGAGTCTTACCTATGTGATGTGTGTGTGAGTTTTCTTAATTGACCTAAAAATCTAAAAAAATAGTATATATATATATATATATATATATTGAAATTGTATTTAAGTCGTGACACGCAGTTCATCTTGATCTGTTGGTTGAGAGTTTACTAATTTATGTGTATATGTGACATGTATATAAATTTATGCTAATTGACCTAAATATTAAAAAAAATAACTTCATTTGCGACATTCATTTCTTTTTTTTCTGTAAATTGTATTAAATATGATGGTGGATTGGGTAAGTTGCATGTGCTCTTATACGTTTTTTTTTTTAATTGCATAAAATATGACTCTAGATTAAGTAAGTAACATGAGCTCTAGTACTTTTGATTTTCTAGGTGCCTGTTTGAGATAATTTTTTTTTGTTTAATTCTATTCGATTATAATTTGTTTAGTTGTTAGAAATTTTTTTATAGCAAATTATAAGAAAATTATTATTTGACTTTTAAGAAATTATATATTTTTTATTTTCTTGTTTGTTTTGTTGCGTAGTTTATTTCCTTTCATCCCAACAAATTATACTTATTATAACTAAATCACCACTTATACCCAATGAAAATATAAAAAAATAATTTGAAAATTATTTTCACACTCACCTGATATATAAATTTGATAAAATAAATAAACAAAATTGAATAAGATGCCACTTGTCTCCATTTGTTCATTTAAACCATATGTCAAGCATGTGAAGTTTGTTCATAAAAAATGCCACGTAACGTCTGCTAAATTCTATGTATGAATTTTGTTGTATTTCTCCACAACTTTTCATTCTTAAATAATATTTTTTTTTCAAATTTCAGGGACAATACAACTATGAAAATTTGAAGGAATTATTTGGAGATGGAATCTTCGCAGTGGATGGTGAAAAATGGCATCATCAGAGGAAATTGGCGAGCTACGAGTTCACATCAAGAGCCTTGAGAAACTATAGCACCAGTGTTTTTAAAACAAATGCAACAAAACTTGCCTATATCATTTTTTATAAAGCAAAATCCGATTTGGCCTTCGATATTCAGGTTAATCAATTTTTAGAATTATACTTTGTGTTTTTTATTTAGAAATATAAGACATCATTCAAAAACTTCTTTATTGGTTTTCAGTTGGTAAGATAAAATTATTTTATTGATAATGTAGGAACTGTTTATGAGTTCAACAATGGACTCAATCTTTAAAATTGGGTTTGGTGTTGACTTAATGAACTTGGAAGGGTCTGTTGATGGGATTAAATTCACAAAAGCTTTTGATAACGTAAGTGTTTACATCGTAAGCAGGTATGTTGATGTTTTCTGGAAATTTAAAAGGTTTTTTAACATTGGCTATGAGGCACAACTCAAGAAGGACATCAACGTTATTAATGACTTCATATACAACTTGATTCGTGCAAAAAAAGAGAATATGGCTGATGCCAAAAGCAATTTGGTAAAATTTTCATTTATATTATTTAAATAAAACAAATCTTCATGTACATAGTCTAATTTATCGGCCAAGGTTGTCTTTTCTTACCACCTTTTTTTTCTAGTACTTATTTGATTTTGATCGATTGCATTATCATGTAGGAGAAGAAAGAAGACATCATCTCACGATTTATGGCTGCAATGGAGCATGATCCAAAAAAATATAACTTATGAATATTTGAGAGATATCATGCTCAACTTTGTTATAGCTGGCAAAGACACCACAGCTGGAACACTATCTTGGTTCATATATTTGTTGTGTAAGCATCCCTCTGTGCAAGAAGAAATTTTTCAAGAAGTAAAAGAAGCTACCCAAGGAGGACAAGATATTTGTTTCAATTAATTCGTTGAGAAAATAACTATAGAGTCTCTTGATAAAATGAAGTACCTTCATGCTGCATTATCCGAAACCCTAAGGTTGTACCCATCAGTACCATTGGTAAGCTTCTTAATGATCATTGTAATTCGCTATAAATATGTCAAGGAATTTTTATATTTTATGCACTGCTCTAAAATTTATGAATTAACTGTTATTATATCAATTATTTAATATTATTCTTATATATATATATATATATATATATATATATATATATATATATATATATATATATATATATATATATATATATATATATATATATATATATATATTATCATGACTTCTTTATTTTTATGTTAACATGTTGCTAGCTAAAGGGACTATATATTTGGTTTATAAAATTTTTAGATATACAATAGTAGTTAGGTAATATGGTTATTCAGATGCAAAGTTATTCATATCAAAAGAAATGTTTTGATTCAACATTTTCTTAAATAATGTTAAGCTATCTTAAATGATCAATATTGGTTAAGATCTCTCTTGTTTTATTATTGTTTTAATCATCAGATAGCTTATTTTCCTGATATCAAGATGTCATGATAGTATGAATTCAATAAAATCTATATAAGCGTAATTAAATGATATCATTAAACCAAATCACTGCATTTAGTAATAGCATAACATTATATAGTATACATTAATTTCCAAACAACCTCATATTTAATTATTATTAGTAAATTTAATCATAAACGAGTTAGAAAGATTTAGTTTTAGATATCAGCACAAATGTAATTTAGTTTTTGAGAAGTGTTTTTGGTCCTGAAAGCTTTAGCTGGCCAGCCTTAATCCTGCTCAATTGCACTTTAATCTTGGGCAATATTAATCAACTTACTTCTATGAAGTTTTTCTTTTTCTTTTAATGACCTTATTATATAATAAGATAATTTGCGTTGCATTGTATGCATGTAGAATTCAAAGAGCTGCTTCTCTGATGACACTTTACCTGATGGGTTCAATGTTAATAGAGGAGACGTTGTGTTCTACATGCCTTATCCCATGGGTAGAATGGAAATACTATGGGGCGATGATGCTGAAAATTTTCAACCAGAGAGATGGCTGGATGATGACGGGTCAGTCCGAAATGAAAGTCCTTTTAAGTTTACAGCATTCCAGGTAAAAAGTAAAAAAATTAACTAGCTTTCAAACATTGATCAATTTAAGTTTTTTTTTAAATGGCGTGTTTTTTTTACTGAATTTGCGATAAATAGGAGGCAAAAAAATAATGTAAGGACTAACTGATTTCTTTACTAAAAATAGGTGTAAATTAAATAAAGTAGGAAATCTAATGTTTTACATCTTTTATTTAATACAAAGATTTTGAATTTACTTAATATCAGTTTAACTATGTGATGGTTGAAGCTAAATTCAACTTTTAATTTGTATGGGACTCTTACTTTTCAAACTGTTAGTTCAATCCATGTCTTATTGTTCTTAATCTACATCGTGAAGCAGGCTGGACCTCGTGTGTGCTTGGGAAAGGACTTCGCATATACAGAGATGAAGATATTTGCAGCTGTCCTCCACCAATTTTTCAAGTTTAAACTTAGCTCCAAGAGCAACGATGTCCATTACAAAACTATGATAACTATTCACATAGATCAAGGCCTTTATGTGCATGCATATCTTAGATGAATATGCGTCAATTACTTGTGCTGGAAATTATGTTTAACCCAAAAATATATGAAGTGAATTTCCTTAAATTTATACTATTCTTCGATTGAAGGAAAACCCAGGAAATGAAATGAATGAAGTCCTAATAATTTATGTTTTGAATATTTATTAATGGTTATTGATTTGAGCTTTTCAAATGTTTAACCTTGCATAATTTATCCCATTAATGTCATGAATTTTTCTAAAAAAATTGCTTAGCCATAAGTAGAAAAAGATGTTTCTTACAATTAAAAAAATTTATATTATTAGATATATATATATATATATATATATATATATATATATATATAAAATTGTTCCAACCACATCAAGTCTAAGGAAGTTTTTTCTGTATAAAAAAATATTGACATTAGTTTTTTTAAACTTCATTTTATGGTCTTATCGAGCAGAGGTGAGACTTCACTAGTAGTATCTCTATCTTGTATGAAATATTACTTATCCTCAATTGATAATGGAGATCAAATTATGGTTAGATAATACTATATTTGAGTTGACCAAGCCGATTCCTATGAACTTGAGCAGTTGACAGTAGTTCAAACTTGTTGTCTGTGGCATCTTCCATCAATGATGTCTTAAATAAAAATTTGAATACTATAGGCAATGTTCTAAATATTGCATTAATGATGGCATATCAAAGTTTTGACAGAAAATTGGCTTGGGAATTCCCATTTCACCAATTGGGAGTTTAAATAACCATTACTTCCCATTTATAGCATTGGAGCAAGGTCATACTCAGGCTCTATGAACAATACAATGAAGTTTGGGGTTGAGGTCGATTTGGGATTAGATGAAGAAAATTCCTTGGGAGATTCTTCATCATGCCATAAGGAAAAAGAAGGCCATCAAATGATAGCACACTTACTTCCTGTTGAGAACATATTTCAAGGCATATAAAGAAACAAAAGCATCGCAACCATGTTATATATGGATTTAAGAAGGTGGGGGGTAGAGGAACGACATAGAGTGGGTTAAGGAGAAGTCTTCGCTCTTTGCAGAATTATAAAAAAAATGAACTTGAGGCATAACAAGTCTGTGAGGCTACCTATATTACTATGATGGAAGAGATCTAGTTAACATCAACTTCTCTGGCTATATTAGTGAATTAAAATGACAAGTTGGAAAGGGAGAATTAAGAGGTGACGAAATCCATCTCTAAATAAATCACTTACTCTCGACGTTATTTGGCTTATAGGAGGTGGATTCAAAGAAATCAGTGTTGATACGAGAGACAACATGAGGAGGTTGAATGCTTTCTTGGATGCTTGTGAGTATAATAAGAGATATCTGGCAAAGTATTTTTATCCATTTACAAATAGAATATTTTAAGTTAATGCTACCTTTGCGAATGCTCTAGCTGAGAGGCTTTGCAAGTTGAGTAGATTGTTGATCCCTTGAGCTCACAAGTTTGTCAAGCTCATTAATATTTTTGTCTAGTATTACAACACTATGAACTATGATGGACTAATAAACATATCAAGATGGATTCAACTAACTTTATCAAGAAAAAATTCATGTGAAATTTCATAACAATAATAAGTGAAAATTGAACTTCAACTTCATATTATATATTCTACTGTTAATTTGGAGATTATTAAATCATAACTATTTAATGTGAGGGCAAAACACTTTATATTTTAATAGATTATCTACATACTCACATTCTCATCTTAATTTTTTATTTTTAACTTATAAATAATAATTGAAATCATTCATAATACTTTATAATAAATTTTTATCATATTATTTATATATATTTCTATTTAAAATGCCTATATTTTTTATATCCCTAAATTCATTATTCTTTATGCATGAAGCCTCTCATTGTTGAGCTTGGGGGACAATTGTCAAAGGCTTGTTAGAATTCCATGGAACATAATAGATTTTTGAAAAAACTAGTTTCACCTAGGATTTCCCTAAATTATGACGGGAACTTTTCACACTCTTTGTTCTCCATCTCCATGCCCACTGATATAAGCTATTTACATTTAATTTATCACGTTTATTAAAAATCCATTGAAAGCTTTCTAAGTTCCTACTAGCTAATATTTTGTGAAAGGTCTTTGTTGCTTTTTCTATGAAAACCTTACTATCAATCAAGAGGTTTCAGATTCATATAATATGTGTATGAGTTTATCCTAATTGATCTAAATGTCTAAAAAAAAAAAAAACTTTAGTTGTGACATTCATTACTTTCTTTTTTAATTGCAATAAATATGATTATGGATTGGGAAAGTAGCATGTGCTCTTGTACCTTTTTTTTAAATTGCATTAAATAGATTAGGAAAGTAGTAGGAGCTCTTGTACTTTTGATTTTTTATGTGTCTACTTGAGATAATTTTTTATTGAATAGTTTTGTTTGATTATAATTGTTTAATTGTTAGAAAGTATGAGCTGTCATAGTCCTAGACCGCTCAAAGCTGTCAACATCAGAGATCCCAAAGTATGGGTAGAGTGATGTGTAACTTAGATAGAAGATTGACCAACTAGCAAATTTTGATAGTGGAAAAGGCTATCATATAGTAGCAAAGGTGGAATTGAGTGAAGGTTAATTGCATTAAGAGTTATTGGCAATACAACTGTGAGGGAGATAATAACAAGAATATATAAGGAAGGAATGTAATTTTTCATGGAAGCTAAAAAGAGCATTGGTTGCAGGACCATAAGGCTGGTATTAGTTTTAGGAGCTGTGATGATAGATGGAAGGTATGATAGCTAAGCATTGAATGGTTTGTGATGTTTCTAGGCATGGATTGGAAGTTAGAATGATGCATGGATTACAGTTGGTTTGTGATTATGAATAGGTTAATTAAGAGGATAAGCTTGGATGATTTAAGCATATATATTATAATTATAATATCATCAAGACTTTCTTGTGATTTGCAAAGATAGGCTTTATTCATATTTGATGTAATATGATGAGAGGCGTCATTGTTGAGGAGTGAAGAAGATTGTGAGGAACAAATATTGGTGATGCCAGGATTTGCTTCAAAAGGTGCATATATCCCCATCAAGCATTTTATAGTGTGGCATTCATGTGTAGTATGAAACTTATTTTTAGAGAATTGACACACTAAGTTGGGGTTTTTGGTTATGTGTAGGTTAGCTAAAGACACTTGATTTTATTGCATATTGTATTTTAATTTGAATGTTTTTGAACCCATCCAACCATGATTTGGTTGAACACATTCATTTGTGAGTTATTAGATATGATTGAGGAATGTCGTTCCCTCATGGGTTTTGTTTAAGGAAATCTTTTTATTCAACTAATTTGTTATGGAGAGCTTTGAATGAGATGGGCTATTCATATGTAGTACATGTGGTGCTGCTTTCAAATGCTTATAGCCATTTTAATTTCTAGATTTCTAACTCATCTTTAAACTCATTCAATCAAGTGAATAAATATAATTAAAGTTTTGATTAACATTATATATTTCAAATAAATATGTAAGATAAAAAATTAATTTTTCTCATGTATATTTTAATTGAACCACATATTTACGTTGAATTTAAGATTTTTCTTTTGGACAATTTTGACCACTATTCTTTTGCTACTTAAAAAAAATTACTGAAAAGCTATTATAGAAAGCAGATATAAAACTATCCCAAACTAAGCCTAAATATTAAAAGTTAAAATCTTGTTTTTTTATTATATATAGATTTTTTATAAATAATGAACGTTACTAATCAATTTACACATCGGCTGATAATATTAATTTGTTTTAGGCCCTATTTAGAATCTTCTCTACTTTTGTGAATAGACCTTTGTTGTCAAGCTAAAATTAAGTAATCCATAATGATATGAGCTGGTCCGATAAGAGCCTGTGAGGTGGCTGACGACACTTTTCCCTCCTCTTGTTTTGACTCATGAGCTTGACTTAATTAATCATGTTTCCATTTTGCCGTATAAATCAAGCATCACAACTTCTCTTTCTTTTCACTTTCAAATCAACAAACTCAAGAAATGGGCCATTCTCTGGCTGTCATGGCTAAATTCCTACAAGCAATAATAATACTTGTGCTGGTTTTGGTTGCCATCAAAATCATTGGAAGACATGGATTTTGGTGGAGGAAAGCAAAGAAGAGATACCATCCGATTGCTGGAACTATTATCCATAAGTTTCTAAACTTTAGAAGATTGTAGGATTACCTCACAGATATCTCTCACAAATATAGAACTTTCAGATTGTAAGCTCCTTTTCGTAATCTGATCTACACCACAAACCCCGCAATCGTGGAGTATATATTAAAAACCAACTTCAAAAACTACGGCAAGGTGATTTACTGATCAATTCATATGTTTCTTCAGTTTTTAATGATTTAAGAGTTAGAAGAGCTTAGTTTGAATTGATGGGAATGAGTCTTCCACTTACAAAACTTTTGTAAGCCAGAGTAGAACAAAAAGCAATCAGAAACAAGATTTTTTGTCGGAAGAAAAAGCCTTATGTTCTATTTGTTTATCTGCTTATACTTATATATCAAACATACCATTTTTATGGAAAAATATTTTATGTTTTGTTAGAATGCATATCATATGATTATGTTATTAATTTTGAATTTTAATTTAGTACTCAACTCAACTTAGTCTATTGGTTGGGTGCTTTGGCTACTAACCAAATGTTCTATGGTTTGAGTCTTACGTATGTGATGTCTGTGTGAGTTTTCTTAATTGACCTAAAAATCCTAAAAAAATAATATATATATATATATATATATATATATATATATATATATATATATATATATATAAACTTCTGTTGTGCCATTGGTTACTTTTTTTTTAATGTAAATTGCATTAAATGCGATGGTGGATTGGGTAAGTAGCATGTGCTCTAGTAAGTAAGTAACATGCGCTCTTGTACTTTTGATTTTCTAGGTGTTAGTTTGAGATATTTTTTTTTTTTGTTTAATTCTATTTGATTATAATTTGTTTAATTGTTTGAAAATTTTTTATAGCAAATTGTAAGAAAATTATTATTTGACTTTTAAGAAATTATATTCTTTTACTTTCTTGTTTGTTTCGTTGCTTAGTTTACTTCCTTTCATCCTAACAAATTATACTTATTATAATTAAATCACCACTTATACCAGATGGAAATATAAAACATAATTTGAAAATGATTTCCACACTCTCAATTTGATAAAATAAATAAATAAATTTTAAGAAGATGCCACTTGCCACCTATCGTTCATTTAAAGCATAGGTCAAGCATGCAAGGTAATTTGTTCAATACAAATGCCACGTAACGTCTGCTAAATTATATGTATGAATTTTGTTGTATTTCTCCACAGCTTTTCCTTAGATAATATTTTTGTGAAATTTCAGGGACAATACAACTATAAAAATTTGAAGGAATTATTTGGAGATGGAATCGTCGCAGTGGATGGTGAAAAATGGCGTCATCAGAGAAAATTAGTGAGCTACGAGTTCTCAGCAAGAGCCTTGAGAAACTATAGCACCAGTGTTTTTAAACAAATGCAACAAAACTTGCCTATATCATTTTTTATAAAGCAAAATCCGATTTGGCCTTCGATATTCAGGTTAATCAATTTTTAGAATTATACTATGTATTTTTTATTTAGAATTATACGGCATCATTCAAAAGCTTCTTCTTTGGTTTTTAATTTGTAAGATAAAATTATTTTAATGATAATGCAGGAACTGTTTATGAGTTCAACAATGGACTCAATCTTCAAAATCAGGTTTAGTGTTGACCTAATGAACTTGGACTGGTCTGTTGATGGGATTAAATTCACAAAAGCTTTTGATAATGCAAGTGTTTGCATCCTAAGCCGGTATGTTGATGTTTTTTGGAAATTTAAAACGTTTTTCAACATTGGCTATGAGGCACAGCTCAAGAAGGACATAAACGTTATTAATGACTTCATATACAACTTGAATCGTGCAAAAAAAGAGAATATGACTAATGCCAAAAGAAATTTGGTAAAATTTTCATTTATATTATTTATATAAAACAAATCTTCATGTACATATTATTTGACATAGCCCAACGTCTAATTTACCGGCCAAGGTTGTCTTTTCTCACCACCTTTTTTTTCTAGTACTTATTTGATTTTGATCTATTGCATTATCATGTAGGAAAAAAAAGAAGACATCATCTCACGATTTATGGCTGAAATGGAGCATGATCCCAAAAATATAACTTACGAATATTTGAGAGATATTGCACTTAACTTTGTTATAGCTGGCAAAGACACCACAGCTAGAACACTATCTTGGTTCATATATTTGTTGTGTAAGCATTCCTCCGTGCAAGAAAAAAAATTTCAAGAAGTAAAAGAAGCTACCCAAGTAGGACAAGATATTTGTATCAGTGAATTCGCTGAGAAAATAACTGAAGATTCTCTTGAGAAAATGACATACCTTCATGCTGCATTATCTGAAACCCTAAGGTTGTACCCATCCAGTACCAATAGTAAGCTTCTTCATGATCAAAGTAATTCGCTATAAATATGTCAAGTATTTTTTTTATTTTATGCATTATTCTAAAATTTATGAATTAAGTGTTATTACATCAATTATTTAATATTATTGCTATATATATAGCATCATAACTTCTATATTTTTAGGTTAACATAATGCTAGCTATAAGGACTATATATTTGGTTTATAAATTTTTTAGATGTAAAATAGTAGTTAGGTAATATGGTTATTTTGATGCAAAGTTATTCATATCAAATGAAAAGTTTTGATTCAACGTTTTCTTAAATAATGTTAAGCTGTCTAAAATGATCAACATTGGTTAAGATCTCTCTTGTTTTATTATTTGTTTTAATCATCAGATAGCTTGACATTTAGATCTTAGCAAATTTTCCTGATATCAAGATGTCATGAAAATATGAATTAAAAAAATCTATATAAGTATAATTAAATGATATCATTAAACCAAGTCACTGCATTTACTTATAGCATAACATTATATATTATACATTAATTGCAAAACAACCTCATATTTAATTATTATTACTAAAATTTAATCATAGATGAGTTAGAAAGATTTAGTTTTAGACATCGACACAAATGTAATTTAGTTTTTGGTCCTAAAAGCTTAAGCTGGCCAACCTTAATCCTGCTCAATTGCACTTTAATCTTAGGCAATGTTAATCAACTTACTTTTATGAAGTTTTTCTTTTTCTCTAAATGAACTTTTTATATAATAAGATAATTTGTGTTGCATTGTATGCATGTAGAATGTGAAGAGTTGCTTCTCTGATGACATTTTACCAGATGGGTTCAATGTTAATCAAGGAGACATTGTGTTCTACATGCCCTATCCCATGGGTAGAATGGAAATACTATGGGGCGATGATGCTAAAAATTTTCAACCAAAGAGATGGTTGGATGATGATGGGTCAGTCTGGAATGAAAGTCCTTTTAAGTTTACAGCATTCCAGGTAAAAAGTAAAAAAATTAACTAGCTTTCAAATGTTGATCAATTTAAGGTTTTTTTAAATGACGTGTTTCCTTTTTTTACTCAATTTACTATAAGTAGGAGGCAAAAAAATGTAAGAACTAACTGATTGCTTTACTAAAAAATAGGTGTAAATTATATAAAGTAGGAAATCTAATGTTTTTCATCTGATTACTTTATATCAGTTTAACAATGTGTTGGTTGAAGCTTAATTCAACTTTTAATTTGTATTGGACTCTTACCTTCCAAACTGTTAGTTCAATCCACGACTTATTGCTCTTTATCTTCATCGTGATGCAGGCTGGACCTCGTATATTCTTAGGAAAGGACTTCGCATATACACAGATGAAGATATTCGCAGCTGTCCTCCTCCATTTTTTCAAGTTTAAACTTAGCTCCAAGAGCAACGATGTCCATTAGAAAACTATGATAACTCTTCACATAGATCAAGGCCTTTATGTGCATGCATATCTTAGATAAATATGCGTCAATTATTACTTGTGTTGGAAATTATTTTTAACCCGAAAACATGTGAAGCGTGTTTCCTTAAATTTATACTATTCTTCGATTGAAGGAAAACCAGGGAAATGAAATGAATGAAGTCCAAATTATTTGTGGTTTGAATATTTATTAATGGTTATTGATTTGAGCTTTTCAAAATGTTTAACCTTGCATAATTTATCCCATTAATGTCGTGAATTATTCTAAAAATTTGCTTAGCCATATGTAGAAAAAGCTGCTTGTTACAATTAGGAAAAACTATTATATATATATAATTGTTCCAACCACATCAAGTCTAACGAAAATTTTTCTGTATAATTTTTTTTACGTTAGTTTTTTAAGCTTCATTTGATGGTCTTATCGAGTAGAGTTGAGATGCTTGTCGATAGCTATGGTGGTTGTAGAGTCTAGAGGACTCAATATTATCTTTTGAACTTAACCCTTTTTAATGGAATGATCTAGGAATCTTTTTTTATAGACTTCAATAGTGATATTTCTATATTGTATGAAATATTAGTTATCTTTAATGGATAGTGGAGATCAAATTATGGTTAGATAATACTATCTTTGAGTTGACCAAATCGATTTTTGTGATCTCGAGCAGTTGACAGTAATCCAAACTGGTGGTCCTTGGCACCTTCCTCCAATGATGTATTAAATAAAAAAATTGAATACTACAGGGCAATGTTCTAAGTAGTGCATTAATGATGACATATCAAAGTTTCGACAGCAAATTGGCTTGGGCATTCCCATTTAACCGATTGGGATCAGTTCAGATAACCATTACTTCCCATTTATAGCATTGGAGCAGGGTCATTCTCAGGCTTTATCAACAATACAATGAAGTTTGGGGTTGAGGGACATTTAGGAGTAGATGGAGAAAATTCCTAGGTAGATTATTCATCATGCCATAAAGAAAAAGAAGGCCATCAAATGATAGCACACTTACTTCCTGTTGAGCACATATTTCAAGGCATACAAACAAGCAAAGCATCACAACCATATTATATGTCAATTTAAGAAGAAGGTGGGGGTAGAGGAACGACATTGAGTGGGTTAAGGAGAAGTCATCCCTCTTTGTAGAATTGTAAAAGAAAATAGGTATTAACTTGAGGCATAAAAATTCTGTGAGGCTACCAATCTTACTATGACGGAAGAGATCTAGTTAACATCAACATCTCTAGCTATGTAAGTGAATTAAAAGGACAAGTTGGAAAGGGATAATCAAGGGCTGAAGAAATCCATCTCTAAATAAATTACTTACTCTCGACGTTATTTGGCTTATAGGAAGTAAATTCAAAGAAATCAGTGTTGATACGAGAGACAACATGTGGAGGTTCAATGCTTTCTTGGATGCTTGTGAGTATAATAAGAGATATTTGGCTGAGTATTTCTAGCCATTTATAATAGAATATTTTAAGTTAATGCTATATTTACGAATGCTCTAGCTGAGAAGGCTTGGCAAGTTGAGTAGATTGTTGATCCCATAAGCTCACGAGTTTGTCAAGCTCACTAATATTTATGTCTAGTATTACAACACTATGAACTATGATGGACAGATAAACATATCCAGATGGATTCAACTCACTTTATCAAGATAAAATTCATGTAAATTTTCATGACAATAACAAGTGAAAATTAAACTTCAACTTCATATTATATATTCTACTATTAATTTGGAGATTATTAAATCATAACTTTTTAATGTGAGGGCAATACAATTTATATTTTAATAGATTATCTACATAATCACATTCTCACCTTAAATTTTTATTTTTAACTTATAAATAATAATTGTAATCATTCGTAATGCTTCATAATAAAATTTTTTCATATTAATTATATATATTTATATTTAAAATGCCTATATTTTTTTATATTCCTAAATTCATTATTCTTTATGCATGAAGCCTCCCATTGTTGAGCTAGGGGGAGAGTTGTCAAAGGCTTGTTAGAATCCCATAGAACATAATAGGTTTTTGAAACAACTAGTTTCACTTAGGATTTTCCTAAATTATGACTGAATCTTTTCACACTCTTTGTCCTCCATCTCCATACCCATTGATATAAGTTATTTAGATTTAATTTATCACATTTATTAAAAATCCATTTAATGCTTTCTAAGTTCCTAGTTGCAAATATTTTGTGAAAGGTCTATGTTGCCTTTCTATGAAAACCATTTTATTTATGGTTGCTCATTAACTGATATGAACACTTGAGCCATAACTTCCACGTCATAAAATGAGTTCTTCATATGAGTTTAATTGAAAAACCTTATTTGTAAGAACTATTATTTATATATTGTGATTCTTCTTTTGTTGTCTTATTTAATTACAAAACCTTATTATTATTTGTATTTATTTACGGTGACTTCTTTGTTATCTGTATTAGGTTTTCTTAGCTCATGTAGGAGCATGTGTGCTATGATAGTTTATACGTTGGCTCATCAAGCGAAGGAGAGAAATTCTAGAGGAATCTTATGTAGTATGTAGTTAGGCACATATATAGGTCAGCTAGTATTGAAACACATTAAAAATTTATGTTCCTTTATTTCGATAGTTTACTTATTTGTGATTGTTTGCTCTTACTTAGCTCATCCACTTATCTATGAATTGGGCTATAGTAAAAAAAAAAAAACTTATTTATGAATTGGGCTAAAAAAAAAAACCAAACACCCAATTTACTCATCCCCACCCCCTTACTTGGTTATGCTATAACCATCAATTAATCATTATAAGAGCATTGGCATTTTATTTTGCTTAACTTCATAAGAGTAAATCCATATTACACAACTTAAATATTTGAATATTAGTCAGCACTTTTTCCTTTTTAATAACCATTTGATAATTATTTGGTATATTACATTTATTCTTGTATGTTGTTTAAATTTGGTTAGTTTCATTAGGTTTTTATTTCATAACATTCATTGAACACACTATTAAAGTCATTTTAGTAAAATTTATAGTCAGTAAGTATTATCTTTTGAGTGCCTCTCTTCTTGGAATAGTATGATCTTGGGATTTTTTTTCCATCAAAATTTTAGAACATTCACAAATCCACTCAACAAATTTATTTCTTTTGTTTTAGATCAAAAGGAGCTAGAGTTTGTGCTAGGACTATTGACTTATTTGATATATTTTTAATATCTACAAGTGTATTTAAATGTTCAAATTGTAATTATGTTGAGTATGTTGTAGGACTTTGAGTATTGAGAATAAAATTATGTTCATAATGAAGTTTAGAAGGGGGAAAATAAGAGTTCTTATTTTATTATATGTGTGACTGGAAAGGATAAAATGAAGAAACTTATGTTAAAAGGATGGTATGAATTGCACATATTAAATATAAGATAATGGGAAAAATAGAGTTACTTGGTTATAACATGTGCAAATAATATATCTATCCATAACCAATTTTTCTCCCCAAAAAATTAGGATAAATCTATTCATAAGAATGATAATGAAAGTATAAAATATGTTCGCTGATTTGATATAGGTGAGCTACTTTGGGTTGCTGTTTGGTTTTTTATTGCTACAAATGGTCAAGAATATCTCAAGGATGTGTTGGAGAATTCTAGCTCTTCTGGGAGGTACTGAATGAGCAGTCGATGAGTGCTCCTAAGATAATAAGTATGCAGTACTTCAAATACTTATGGAAAATTTTGAAATGGCATTGATTACTTTGACTTCTTTGATCACAATAGAAATGTATGGATTCATTTCCTTAAACTAAAATCAGTTGTGTTTCATATTTATAAGAAATAGAAGGTCATGGTTAATAATGAGATAGGTTTAAACCTAAAACATCTTAGATCAAATAATGGTGGTGAGTATCATCACCTGAAGTTTAGAGAGTACAGTGCTTTGAATGGGATCAGACATGAAATTACTATTCCATAAAAATCACAACATAATGGTATTGTAGAGCACATGAGTAAGCCAAAGTAAGATTATACTCCCTTAGGTAGCCATTTTCAAATATCTAATGAACAATCACCTAGATTCAAAGAAGTGTAAGAATAGATTGAGAGGACTCTATATGCATTAGCAGTTGAAAGTTTGATGTATGCTACAATATATACGAGACTAGTTATAGTATATATTGTGGGAGTAGTCAGCAGAATCATGTGTAACGAAGACAAACTTCATTAAGAGGTGGTTAAGTGGATTCTCTGATGCTTGAGAGGATCAATTGACAAAGCATTTTGCTATGGATGTGCAAGTATTACACTAGAAGAATATAAAGATTTTTATCTTACTAGATATCTTTGAGGTAGGAGGGGAACAACTCATTCTATTTTCACTTTATGAAAGACAACAGTGAGTTTGGGTTTTCAAGTTATAAAAGGCTATGACACTCTCAAACTATAGAAGCTAAATACATTACAATCATTAAGGCTATACATAATACTCGTACAATGCTACACGTTAATCTATCACATGTCGCCTCTTAATAGGCTGCATGAAGATGAAGATAACAAGGGAGCTCAGTGGCGATGATTAGGATTTGGTTGTGTTTAAGAGTGAGGCCTGGCAATTGGTTGGACATGACTGATGACTCATGCTGAAGATCTCAGGCTGACTTAAGGAAGAAGGTGAGTGAGATATTGTGGGAATAAAAAGAGCTTTAGGCTGGGTGGTTGTAGAGTTGAAGTCGAACAATGTATGTTCTAATTAGGTACTTTCCTATAGCTAAGTTAGGTGAGTTTGGATGTTTTGGGAGAGTGCTAGTGAGAGGGATCCCTAATTAGCCCCATGTAGAGAGAACCCCATTGTAAGCTAAGACAAGTTGAGCACGTTGATTCCCTCTTTAGGTCTTAGATGAGTTCGCCAAATAAAACCTTCTTGAGGGTGAGTATTCTCGACAAGACCTGATAGTAACCTATGAAACACCTATGAAGGCATTCATGAGTAAACATATTATATGTATGATTATAAGAAAGGACAATAATAAAAACTATCACCAATAAATTATATCAACTTGATTACATGCTGATATGTTAACAATATGCATGTTAAAATAATTTTCATGGATCCTAATCAAAGGCTTCTTTAAAATGCTCCAGTAAACATGGATTTTGTCGAAGACATTGGTTATAAATAAAAAGGTTGACTTGAAGGTTGTTAAGATATTTTTTGAGGATCACGAGAAGTTAATTATGAGCGGATACTTGTGAGACAATTAGGGATCCATCAATTACTTTCTCATGATTAAAGTGGCAGTCAAGGCTGCATTTCAAAGAAAAATTATGAGCTGTGATAATCGTAGGCTGCTCATAAGATGTCAACATAAGATATTACAAAATATGGGTAGGGTGATGTGTAACTCTTATGAAAGATTGACTCAATAGAAAACTTTGATATTGGAAAAGGCTATCATATAGTCACAAAGGTGGAATTGAGGGAAGGATAATTGAGTTAAGTGTTGTTGGCAATACAACTGCGTGGGAGATAATAATAAGAATATATAAGGAAGGAATTCAATTTTTCATTGAAGCTAAAAAGAGCATGGGTTGCGAGACCATTATGCTAGCGTTAGTTTTAGGAGTTAGGACGATAGATGGAAGGTTTGAATGTATGATAGCTAAGCATTGAATGGTTTGTGGTGCTTCTAAGCTTGGATTGGAAGTTAGAATGATGCATGGATTACAATTGGTTCGTGATTACGTGTTGGTTAATTAAGGGGATAGGTTGAGATTTGCCGTAGAATTTCAATCAGGTGACTTTACAATGCGATTTAACACATATATAACTACTATAATATCATTAGGACATTTTTGTGATTTATAGAGAGAAATTTTATTCATATCTGATGTAATATGGTGAGAGGCATCATTGTTGAGGACCAAAGAACATTGTGAGCAACAAATATTGGTGGTGCCATGATTGGTTTCAGAAGGGGCATATATCCCCATCAAGCATTTTACAGTGTAACATTCATGTGTACTATGATTTTTTTTTTGAATTGGCATATAAGTTGGGGTTTTTTGTTCAGTGTAGGTTGGCTAAAGTCACTTGATTTTATTGTATATGAGTATTTTAATTTGGATGTTTTTGAACCCTTCCAACCATGATTTGATTGAACTCGTTCCTTTGTGAGTTATTAGATATGATTGAGGAATGCTGTTCTCTCATGGGTTTTGCTTAAGAAAATCTTTGTATTCAACTAATTTGTTATGGAGAGCATTGAATGGGATGGGCTATTCATGTCTAGTACATGTGGTGTTGCTTTCAAATGTTTATAGCCATTTTAATATCTGGATTTTTCTAACTCATCTTTACACTCATTCAATCAAGAGAATAAATATAAAAAAGTTTTGATTGACTTTATATATTTTAAATAAATTCATATGTAAAATAAAAAATTAGTATTTCTCATTTGTATTTTAATTAAATCACATATTTACATTGAATTTAAGGCTTTTTTTGGGATAACTTTTGGCCGCAATTTTTTTCTCGCTTTTAAAAAAATTTTGTACTAAGAATTTGCTATAGAAAGTAGTAATAAAATTGTGCCGAATGAAACCTAACTATTAGAAGTTAATTTTTTTTAATATATATAGAGTTTTATAAATAATGAACCATTACTAATCAATTTACTCATTGACCTATAATAATCAATTTACTCATCGGTTAATAATATTAATTTGTTTTAGGCCCAATTTTGAATATTCTCTACTTTGTGGAATGATCTTCTTCATCAAACTGAAATTAAGTAATCCTTAGGGATATTGATGGGGCCGGTAAGAAACTGTGAGGTGGCTGATGATAGTCTTCTCTCCTCTTGTTTTGTCTCATTAGCATGACTTAATAAATCATGTTTCCATTTTGCCTGATAAATCAAGTAGCATAACTCTTTCTTTTCAATATCAAATCAACAAACTCAAGAGATGGCTGTCATGGCTAAATGCCTACAACCAATAATAATACTTGTGCTGGTTTTGGTTGCCATCAAAATCTTCGGAAGACATGGATTTTGGTGGAGGAAAGAAAATAAGAGAGATCATTCAATGCTGGAACAATCGTCCATAAGTTTCAAAACTTTAGAAGATTGCAGGATTACCTCACATATATATCTCTCGCAATACAAAACTTTTAGATTGTATGCTCCTTTTCGTAATATAATCTACATCACAGGCCCTGAATCGTGGAGTACATATTAAAAACCAACTGCAAAAACTATGAAAAAGTGATTTACTTATTAATTCATATGTTTCTTGAGTTTTTTATGGTTGAAGAGTTAGAAGAGTTTAGTTTGCATTGATGGAATGGGTCTTCCCCTTACAAAACTTTTGTAAGCTGAAGTAGAATAAAAAACAACCAGAAATAAGTTATTCTGTTGGAGGAAAAAGCCTTATATTCTGGTTGTTTATTTGCTTATCTTATATTTATATAGCAAATATCTCATTGTTTTGGTACATATCATATGAAATAGTTATTAATTTTGAATTTTAATTTTGTACGCATCTCTACAAGATCTGTTGGTTTGGAGCTTTGGCTACTAATCAAGAGATCATGTGTTTGAGTCTTACATTTGTGATGTGTGTGTTAGCTTGCCTTAATTGACCAAGAGTCCCCCAGAAAAAAAATTAATTTAGTAGTGTTAGCTGTCATATATATATATATATATATTTGAAATTGTACTTATATTGTGACATGCAGCTCATCTTGGTCTAATTGTTGGGACTGTTGCTATCAATCAAGAGGTTTTAGATTCATATAATATGTGTATGAGTTTATCCTAATTGGCCTAAATGTCTCAACAATAAAAAAAAACTTTAGTTGTGACATTCATTACCTTCTTTTTTAATTGCATTAAATATGATTGTGGATTGGGTAAGTAGCATGTGCTCTTGTACTTTTTTAAATTGCATTAAATATGAGTGTAGATTAGGAAAGTAGCAGAAGCTCTTGTACTTTTTATTTTTTAGGTGCCTGCTTGAGATAATTTTTTAGAGATTAATTCTATTTGATTATAATTATTTAATTGTTAGAAAGTATGAGCTGTCATAGTCCTAGGCCGCTCAAAGGTATCAACATCTGAGATCCCAAAATATGGGTCGGGTGATGTGTAACTTGGATAGAAGATTGACCAACTAGCAAACTTCGATAAAGAAGGCTATCATGTAGTAAAAAAAGGTGGAGTTGAGGGAAGGATAATTTAGTTAAGGTTGTTGGCAATACAACTATGTGGGAGATAGTAACAAGAATATATGAGGACGGAATGTAATTTTTCATGGAAGCTATAAAGAGCATGGTTTGTCAGACTATTATGCTGGCATTAGTTTTAGGAGCTATGACGATAAATGGAAGGTTTGAAGGTATGATAGCTGAGCATTGAATGGTTTGTGGTGTTGCTAGGCATGGATTGGAAGTTATAATGATGCATGGATTACAATTGGTTTGTGATTATGTTTAGGTTAATTAAGGGGATAGGTTGGGGTGATTTAAGCACATATATAATAATTATAATATCATCAAGACATTCTTGTGATTTACAAAGATAGAGTTTATTCATATCTGATTAATATGGTGAGAGACGTCACTGTTGAGGAGCGAAGAAGATTGTGAGGAACAAGTATTGGTGGTTCCATGATTGTCTTTAGAAGGTGCATATATCCTTATCAAGCATTTATAGTGTAGCTTTCATATGTAGTATAAAACTTATTTTTATAGAATTGACACACTAAGTGGGGGTTTTTGGTTCTGTGTAGGTTAGTTAAAGACACTTGATTTTCTTGCATATGGTATTTTAATTTGGATGTTTTTGAACCCATCCAACCATGATTTGATTGAATTCATTCATTTTTGAGTTATTAGATATGTTGAGGAATGTTGTTCTCTCATGGATTTTGTTTAAGGAAATCTTTGTATTCAACTAATTTGTTATGGAGAGCTTTCAATGAGATGGGCTATTCATTTGTAGTACATGTGGTGCTGCTTTCAAATGTTTATAGCCATTTGAATATCTTGATATATACTAATCTTTAAACTCATTAAATCAAGTGAATAAATATAAACAAAATTTTGATTGACTTTATATATTTTTCATATGTAAAATCACTAAAGGAAAATCTCTCATTATTGGCAGCCCATATCCGTCGCAAATTTAAAAAAAATTGCTGGAAAAGGTGCATTTTCAGTGCAAATGTAGTCGATGGTAAAATTCACATCGAAAACCTTTTTTTGACAGAATTTTTTTGCATAAATATTTTTAGCAGACTTACTGATGGATTTTTGGCGGAATTGTGCGGCAATATTTGTCATTTACGAGTCAATCTTACCGGCAGTTTATCCTCTGGAAGTTCCGATGGATAACCCGTCAGAAATTTCCACCGGACATACACCGATGGATATTTTTGACAGGGTTATCCATCGAAACTTCTGGCAAAATTTTTCCGCTTGAAATATGACACATTTTCATCGTATCTCAATTTCAAGCAGATATTCTATTGATAGTACGACGAAAACCTATGGCAAAAATAAAAAAAATGGCAGTCCCTCTTATGTTTTCTACAACACAATAAACCTGCATAAAAATATACATATATCATATTCATTCAAACATTGAACATAAAGACATGCTACATGAATGTAATAACAGATCTGATCACAACATTTTATTTAACATTTAATAATAGTTTAAAATTAAACATAAAATTTGTTCATTGCATAATTTAAAATGGGAAATAAAATATACAAACATACAAATGAAATGTCCAACATATAAATGAAATGTCTAGTAATAGCAAAAAAATATCTAATCAGAATCAGTCTCCTCATCTATTGATGCTACATGCTTTCCACTAAACTGCTCCCTCAATTTCTGTAGCTCATCCAATAACTAAGTTTGCTGCATCTACATATTAGCTTGTGATTTCCTAACTTGCTCTAGCTCGGCTGTAAGGGCAGCTACCTATTGGCTATACAACGACTCCTGGCTATTTGCTGAGAAGCTGGAGCCACCAGATGTTTGTCACTCGTATGCGTAGGCTTGCGAGCTTAAACCATAAACTCGGCCTTTCTGCATTCCACCTACTACTTGCGACTAAGTGTGATAGTCAGAATAATCTACTGATTCCCAGAAGATCTCTCACCTACTCTGGGCTGGCTCTCTCAAAGCCGTGAATACTCATCCTACAAAAATTAATACAAGACTAATCAATTTACACATTACACCTAAAATATTAAACTTATGTAATTATGTATGCATTTTTTGCTCACTCATTAACCCATCGCTGGTCCTCATGCCATTTGTGGGTATGGCTATGCAATTCAACAACGATCAGTTCTCTACCCAGCACATCGTTTTGTAATAGACTTATATTAGTTTTCATATATAAGTAAATTATTTAAATCTTTTAAAATTTCTTACCAAATATCTCCTGCGCTTTGTATGTGTAACTGAGCCCCTACTATGGTGGGAACTACCCATGCCCCTAATATCAAAAGCTTGATTCTATCTTTTATGTTCCCTCCTTAAGGTATAATCTGGGTTACCCTAAGCACTGGTCAAATCATCCCATACACTCCCACTAATCCGGAGTGGTTGCTTGCCTGACTTTTTAATATTTGTAAACATGTTTCCCATGCGAGTCGACTGTGCCTTTTAAAATTCTTTTGAGTTTTATCATTGTGCTCGGGCAACTAATAAAAATTGTTTTGCATTAAAAAGCACACAACATAGAATATTTTTGTTAGCTTAATTAAGAAAGATATAATGTAGAATATATTTTTATAATAACTAACCATAAACTCTCTGAACCATATGTTACGCACTTTTTTGGGTTTTTCTTCTAAGAAATTTTAGGAGCATCATACTTGCTCCGTATGATGTCCTGTATTTTATGTGTCAGCTGCTTTGACGGATGAAACCTACGCAAAATATTTTAGGTGAAAAAATATTTATCAAATTTTAGTAGCATGTTAAGAATATAGTAAGTACGTACATGTCACCCTTAGGTTCCACCCCTCTGACGTCTGCTCTACTATAATCAGGGTGGAAGGTCCACCTGCACAGGACTATTACTAGCAACCTAAATTATTAGCAATAAAATAACTGAAGTAGAATAACAATAAAATAACTAAAGTAACTATTTCTATGCTGTTAAGAATAAATTGTATTGTTAATATAAATTATTGATTCATAATTGATTGTCAAAAATTACTAAAAATATTTACCTTATGTTTACTCGTCAATTATTGATTCACTTCCATATGATGAAACATCTTCACCACTATCAGATTCCTTATGAATTTTCTCTATGTTTAAATCTACTTCCTCTAATTATAACTCACTCTCAATAATTACAATTCGCTTGTCCACATTGTTAGCAAGATCTTTTAAGTTTGACATAAGCTCTTCTTGATGTGCTGGTGGTATTGATGTGATTTTCTTAATGACTCATCTGAGTTTGGTCTTCATAACTACTAGCCAATCCTGTTTATCTCGTACTCTACTCAGATAGTTAGTAAAATAAACTTGGCTTGCCTGGCTAATATTGATGAATGGGTCAAACTTTACATATCTCCTACCCCACATTACTTCTATTATACCATAAAGCGGATGTACTCTTGTACTTCTATTTTGTACTAGATCAAATCAGTCATAATTGAATAGATATACATTATTCCCATCACTTGGATATTCAAATTATAATATTTCTTGTAATACCTCATAGTACTCAAATCATCACATGTATGGGTGTTCCCTCTTACAAAAACACAAGAATTAGTTATCTTCCTACCTTCACACCAAGATTTGGTTTAAAATTTATAGCCATTACTAAAAAAAATTGGCCAACATTTCACTAATCTATTTGGTCCCCAAGCTAGATCTAGTAGTCCCTGATATCGTAAATCACTACCTTAAGTGTGCACCTAATTAGTCAATCAAATATTGGTATATTACTAGCATATTTATTAATTAATTTGTTAACTAATTATGATAAATTAGTATAAATGAATAGTCAAAATATACCGTATTTTTTAACCCATTTGAGAAATATTTTTCCACTATATTTTGGACTTCTATTAATACTAATGTACTCAAACCATTAATAAAACTCCTATAAATTTTAAATAGTTATAATTTATGAGTAATAAATATATGAACAAGATAACTCATACTTACTTAAGATATTGCTTAACTTCATTATAGTTAAGCAAGGCATACAATGTGGCAACACTCATCTCCTTATAAGTCAAATAACACATGGTGCTAGTGCCTATAAGTTCACCACTTCCATTGAATACATATATATTTGAGGATTTACATGAATCTATATGACCCAAAATTTGAGGTACAATACTCCTAGTTGATTGTGATGCTGTGTCAAAGTAATACGAGCAAAATTAGGTTATCTCGTACATTAGATATGCTTCACAAATTGAGCCTTCAGAGTGTGTTTTATTCTTAGTAGTCTTTTTAAGTTTATTTACATACATCTCAAAAGGATACATCCACTGATACTGAATAGGTCCTCTACTGTAGCCTCATATGGTTTGTGTATGGGTAGATGCTCGAAAGAGTCAAAAAATACTAGAGGAAATATCTTCTCTAATTTACATTGAATAAAAGAAATATGTTGCTCCATACGAATCAAGTGCTCTACATTCAATTTGAAGAGCATAAATCTTTGAAGAAGATACTTAGCTCGATTAATGGCTTTAAAATTAGATATGACAAAAAATTAAAGGTAGTAGGTAGTAGACATTGCATGAAGATATGACAATCATGACTTTTCAATCTAAATAATCTCTCATAATTTATATTAACACATATACTAAGAATGGAAGAATATTCATCAAGTACCTGTAGAGTTTGCACCCATTCACAAACTGCTCATTTCTACTCTAAAGTCAACATTAATGGAGCTTTTGGTTTGAGAAGTTTTTCATTTGCACCATCCTTCTACTCTAAAACTTTCCTCCTATAAATCTCCTTTAAGTCCATCCTTGCTATTATATTATCTTTGGATTTATCTTTGATGTCCATGACTTTATTAAATATATTATGAAAAATATTTTTCTCTATATGCATCATATCCAAGTTATGTCTGATCAGGTTTGTTCTCCAATATAGCAAGGACTAAAAAAAACTTTTTTTGATCCAATTGTGATTGACACCATACCCTGACAATTTGTAATAAGCTAATGTTAGATAACCAGCTAACGTGGGCATGAACCTTACTCTTTCAAATATTTCTTTACTGGTTAATCTAGGAGGAGGCTGTGATATCACCATTTTATTTTTAGTGAAGGCATCCTTATTTTACCTGAAAGAATGACCTGTAGGTAAGAATATATGGTGACTATCGAACCAAGTGTTCTTCTCTCTATACTTTAAAGTGAATGACTTTGTAAATTCTATACAATATGGATAAGCTAACTGCTGGAAGTGTTCCAACCTGAAAGTATATCATACCTAAGAAAGTTACCAATTATCCAAAGTAATGTTGCCCTCATTATAAAGTTTTGTTTGGTAGAGATATCATATATACTTTTTCCTCCTTCCCATAATAAATTTAAATCATTATATAACGGCTACAAGAATACATTGATCTTTACTTTTGGATTATGTGGCCCTAGAATGATCAACGTTAGAAACATGTAAGAAGTAGTCATATACACTATAGAGGAAGATTATAAGGGGTGAGTATCACGGGCCAGCATGAGTAAGGTGAATCAGATTAGTTAAATGGAGTAAAACTATCTATGCATAAACTTAATCTTATATTTATTAATTTAGTATGATCAAACTATTTCCTGATCGCTGCTTTTGACGGATGTGTAATAACACCTTGCGAGATGTGTTCATTATGCCATCTCATATATGCACCATATCTCATGGATACATGAAATCATTGTAGTATAGGAATTATGGGTAAGTAAAATATCCTACTGACTGGAACGCCTTTAGCTTTCTTTTCATCTTAGACTTTAGTTTAAATCTTGATGCATTATAATGACAACATTGAATATCTTATAAATCATCTTTATAGTATAACATGCATCCGTTGGCACAAAAATCTATTTTTGTATATATCAAATCAAGTTTGGAAACTAAATTCTTAATTCGATATAAATCTTTAGGAATTATGTTATCTGTCAGGTTGGTTTTCTTAAGCAGTCCAATGAATTGATTAAAATATTCATGGGAGAAATTATATTATGTCTTGATGCTTAACATCTTCACAGTAATAGATAACTCTAAGTGAGTGATGCACCCCCTCCATATTGGTTGTTGGGTAGCATGCAACAATTCATAAAAATTATGTGCCTTCTTATTTGATGACTATTCTATATATTATTTGAATTATACCTCAGTTGCATCATAAACTAAGTCCTCAAGATATCAAATATCTTTTTCCGTAGCTATTTTAGAACTTATAGATGGGCTGCATCGAGAATTAAAATGTGGCTTGTACTCATTATAAGAATTATAATACCAATATTCTAGCATGAACCCTCTGCGATATAGATCAATAATTACATCATCTGGTCTTAAGTGCACTTGATTTTTATGTTTAGAATATGAGCATCAAAACTTTCCATCTAAGATGAAGCTAGGCAGTTGACAGGCTATTTGGATGAAAATAATTATCCCATTAATAAACTGATCTATTAATATTTTTGTCCTTGCGCCAATCGGTTATACATCCAACTTCTTTAATTTCTAATATCCATAATATGAAGAATTTAGCCTATATATAATATAAAGATATTAAAGATTAGAATAGCATCTATTGAAGGAAAATAGATTGAATTCAAAATGATTTGTAAATCAGATGGTGTAATTTCATACATGTCCCCTATCAATGAAAAATTTGGCAGCCTCTCAGCGTCTCTTCTATTTAACGGAAATTTAAGGAGTCTTAACATGCCCGCCTCGTCAAGAAAGATGTGCATGGTCAGTTTTGGGTGACAACACAGCCGTAGTTTCACTCCTATCACACCAAGAAAGGCGTGCATAGGTATTCAGGGGGGTAACTGTATGAAAACGCAGTTTGCATCAAAGATATTTTTGGCGGATTTATCGATAGAATTCTAGCAAAATTGTGTAGAAATATTTGTCATTTGCGAAGCACTCAATTTCAGGCAATTTCAAAGCACTCTTCTCGTGTCATAAAAATCTAAGTCTTTTATACCTCTACCTTTCTTAACATAAGCCAAATCTAATACCTCTACTTTCCTAACTAGGTCATCAGGAGGCCGCAATTTTATGTGACCAAACCATCTAAGGCGTCTCTCTCACTCTCTCTAATCTTATCTTCAATATGAGCCTCTCCAACCTTTTCATGTATATGCCCATTTCATATCTTGTCTCAAAGAGTAAAGCCACTCATGAGCCTAATGGATTCCTCCACTAAATTTGAGAAGAATTTTCTATCACACAATATGCCCAACGCAAAATCTCAAGTAAAGCCACATATCTTTTAGAATTTTCCCTAAGTTTGAAGGGAATTTACTATCACACAATAAGCCCAACACATTCATCCATTTTAACCATCCAACTTTAATTCTACTAATAGTATCCACATCTATTTCACTATGAAATCCCTCTCTAGTCTTATTAATAAGAAGAATATCATCAACTAAATGTATATACCATGGTATAATCTCTTGCAAATGTCTATCGAGAACATCCATGACCAAAGCAAAAATAAATGGGCTAACACAGATCAACTTACGGAGGATTTTTGGCGACTGAGGCAGCGAACATCGGTGATGGAGCAGTGTACACGAAGGCGATGAAGGCAACATTCGACGGGAGGCGACTGATGCGAGTGGGAGCAAAGAAAAATGTGCAGCAGTGAAATGAGATGGAAGACGGCTGCGAAAGGAAAATATAGTCTTTTTTGGTGGTAATACCGGTGGATTGTTCGTTGGAAATGTTTCCGGGGGAATTATTGTCAAAAATATTTCATCGAATTTAAGTAAGCCAGTGAAAAATCTGTCGATAATTTCATGCGCATTTTCCGCCACAAATTACCACCGATTTTATAAAAACCAACAGCTTTGCCTGCAGTTTTTTCGCCGAAAAATCTGCCATTAAGTTGCCAGCAAAATATCTTCCTGTTACACCACCGCTTTTATCGGCGGATATAATTCGGCCAGAATACCAAGGTTTTCCTTTAGTGAATAAAAAATTATTATTTCTCAGGTGTATTTTAATTGAATCACATATTTATATTAAATTTAAGATGGGATAGCTTTGGCTACCTATTTTTTTGAAGATTTTAAAAAAAATTTAAACTAAAAAATTGTTATAGAAAATAGTAATAAAACTGTCCCAAATTAAGCCTAAATATTAAAAGTTAAAATCTAGTTTTTTTATTATATATAGATTTTTATAAATAATGAACAGTTACTAAACAATTTAGTCATCGGATGATAATATTAATTTGTTTTAGGCCCTATTTTGAATCTTCTGAACTTTCATGAAAAGATATTCGTTGTCAAACTAAAATTAAATAATCCATAATGATATCGGCTGGGCTGGTAAGAGACTTTGAGGTGGCTGACGACACTTTTCAGTTTTCTCACCTCTTGTTTTGTCTCATTAGCTTGACTTAATTAATCATGTTTCATTTTTCCTTATAAATCAAGTAGCACAACTCTTTCTTTTCAATTTCAAATCAACAAACTCAAGAGATGGGGAATTCTCTGGCTTTCATGGCTAAATACCTACAACGAGTAATAATACTTATGCTGGTTTTGGTTGCCATCAAAAACTTCAGAAGACATGGATTTTGGTGGAGGAAAGCAAAGAAGAGATACCATCCAATAGCTGGAACTATAGTCCATCTGTTTCTAAACTTTAGAAGGATGCGGGATTACCTCACAGATATTTCTTGCAAATATAAAACTTTCAGAGTGTATGCTCCTTTTCGTAATCTGATTTGCACCACAGACCCTGCAATCCTGGAGTATATATTAAAAACCAACTTCACAAACTACGAAAAGGTGATTTACTGATCAATTCATATGTTTCTTCAATTTTTTATGATTTAAGAGTTAGAAGAGCTTAGTTTGCATTGATGGGAATGTGTCTTCCCCTTACAAAACTTTTGTAAGCCAGAGTAGAATAAAAAGCAATCGAAAAAAAGGCTTTTTGTCGGAACGAAAAGCCTTATGTTCTATTTGTTTATCTGCTTATCTTATATTTGTATATCAAATATGTCATTTTTTTGGAAAAATATTTTATATTTTTTTTAGAATGCATATCATATGATTTCATTTTTAATTTTGAATTTTAATTCAGTGCTCAACTCAACTCAGTCTATTGATTGTGAGCTTTGACTACTAACCAAATTATCTTAGGTTTGAGTCTTGCCTATGTGATGTGTCTGTGAGTTTCCTTAATTGACCTAAAAATCATAAAAAATAGTATATATATATATATATATATATTGAAACTGTATTTAAGTCGTGACACGCAGTTCATCTTGATCTATTGGTTGAGAGTTTTGACTATCAACGTACTAATTTATGTGTATATGTGGCGTGTATATAAATTTATGCTAATTGACCTAAATATTTAAAAAAATAACTTCATTTGCGACATTCATTACTTTTCTTGCTGTAAATTGCATTAAATATGATGGTGGATTGGGTAAGTTGCATGTGCTCTTGTACGTTTTTTTTAATTGCATTAAATATGACTGTAGATTAAGTAAGTAACATGAGCTCTAGTACTTTTGATTTTCTAGGTGTCTGTTTGAGATAATTTTTTTTGTGTTTAATTCTGTTCGATTATAATTTGTTTAGTTGCTAGAAATTTTTTTATAGCAAATTGTAAGAAAATTATTATTTGACTTTTAAGAAATTATATATTTTTTATTTTCTTGTTTGTTTCGTTGCGTAGTTTATTTCCTTTCATCCCAACAAATTATACTTATTATAATTAAATCACCACCTATACCCGATGAAAATATTAAAAAAATTTTGGAAAATGATTTTCACACTCACCTGATATATAAATTTGATAAAATAAATAAACAAAATTGAATAAGATGCCACTTGTCTCCATTTGTCATTTAAACCATATGTAAAGCATGTGAGGTTTGTTCATAACAAATGCCACGCAACGTCTACTAAATTCTATGTATGAATTTTGTTGTATTTCTGCACAACTTTCCATTCTTAAATAATATTTTTTTCAAATTTCAGGGACAATACAACTATGAAAATTTGAAGGAATTATTTGGAGATGGAATCTTCGCAGTGGATGGTGAAAAATGGCATCATCAGAGGAAATTGGCGAGCTACGAGTTCTCAACAAGAGCCTTGAGAAACTATAGCACCAGTGTTTTTAAAACAAATGCAACAAAACTTGCCTATATCATTTTGTATAAAGCAAAATCCGATTTGTCCTTCGATATTCAGGTTAATCAATTTTTAGAATTATACTTTGTGTTTTTTATTTAGAAATATAAGACTTCTTTATTGGTTTTAAGTTGGTAAGATAAAATTATTTTATTGATAATGCAGGAACTATTTATCAGTTCAACAATGGACTCAATCTTTAAAATTGGGTTCGGTTTTGACCTAATGAACTTGGACGGGTCTGTTGATGGGATTAAATTCACAAAAGCTTTCGATAACACAAGTGTTTACATTGTAAGCCGGTATCTTGATGTTTTTTTGGAAATTTAAAAGGTTTTTCAACATTGGCTATGAGGCAAAACTCAAGAAGGACATCAACGTCATTAATGACTTCATATACAACTTGATTCGTGCAAAAAAAGAGAAAATGTCTGATGCCAAAAGCAATTTGGTAAAATTTTCATTTATATTATTTATATAAAACAAGTCTTCATGTACATATTATTTGACATAGCCCAATGTCTAATTTACAGGCCAAGGTTGTCTTTTCTTACCACCTTTTTTTTCTAGTACTTATTTAATTTTGATCGATTACATTATCATGTAGGAAAAGAAAGAAGACATCATCTCACGAGTTATGGCTGCAATGGAGCATGATCCAAAAAATATAACTTATGAATATTTGAGAGATATCGTGCTCAACTTTGTTATAGCTGGCAAAGACACCACAGTCGAAACACTATCTTGGTTCATATATTTGTTGTGTAAGCATCCCTCCGTGCAAGAAGAAATTTTTCAAGAAGTAAAAGAAGCTACCCAAGGTGGGCAAGATATTTGTTTCAATGAATTTGTTGAGAAAATAACTATGGAGTCTCTTGATAAAATGAAGTACCTTCATGCTGCATTATCCGAAACCCTAAGGTTGTACCCATCAATACCATTGGTAAGCTTCTTAATGATCATAGTAATTCGCTATAAATATGTCAAGGAATTTTTATATTTTATGCATTGTTCTAAAATTTATGAATTAACTGTTATTATATCAATTATTTAATATTATTGTTATATATATATATTAAGCCCTCGTAGTTAATTACATCGTAGGAAATCGAAATTTCCCACAAATACTCTCGATTAAAATCGAGGTAGAAATTTTATTTTGAAATCTCAAAGTTTGATATCAAGGGAAGTGAGGATTGGAAATTCAACTAGGATTTGATCAAGGTGAGGACTTATTTCTAGAGGCCAAAGAAAGAATGGTAGGAGGTACTTTAGGATTCTAAAATATTTCAGAAGCACTTCAACCTATCCTAAGTGTTGGGTTTGAATTGGGATTGAAAGAAATTTATGTTCGAATTGTCAATTTTAATAGAAATTAGGATTAGATTTCCAGAGTTTTAGGTCTTATAGTCTAAACCTGCCTTAGAACCTAAGTCTAAATTAGGCACTAAAAATTAGTAACCCGAACCTAGCTAATATAGTGCCTAGATTGGGGTGTCAGCTAACCACTTAAATGCTTCGAAACCATGAATTGGGTTTTTATATGAGAGTGGTAGGGACATTTGACTAAATTGAGTTTAAGGAGTTAGGGCCGACATCTAGAGCATATCCTAATCTAGCCCCTTGACTTATGTTGGGTAATATGAAACTTAAAGTAAATATAATTAAATTTTTTGCTCGTTTTAATTTATTTCTAATACTGTGCATACTAGTTGACTCAATGAATGCTTAAAACAAATGTGAAGCAATTTTTAAAAAGCTTAAAAATAGATTTTTTTTCCTAAAGATTGTACAGATTCCCCTTGATAGATCTGCACCCTCATAGGTTAGATGGTCTACCAAAACCCGCAGGCTGGGAGGTGCTTAACAAAGGAAAGAAAGTGCAACAAAATGCAATACAAACTCCCGATGATTCCAAGCTTACTTCTTAAAATGTTAGAACTTTTATGTTATCTTAAAATTTTTAATTTAATTAAAGTAGTAAAAGTTTTAATAATCCCTCACGAGTCTCCAATCGGGTTCCAAGCAAATCAAAGATTGACATGCAAACTTGCCAAAAAATTACTAAAAGCATGCAATCCTATATCACAATCAAAACATCAATCATTAATCAAACCAATTAAATTAATATTCAAATTGAAAGTCCATATGAAAAATGTCACTTAATATTACAACCCAGGATTTGTAGAAAGTAAAGTGGCCAGGTACCACTAATAACAGCCCGGATTCTACTCCTAAGACTCAAGTGACTTTGAGAATGGGACTCTTCTTGTTCTTCACTTCTTCATTCTTTTGTGGGCTCCTTGGATCGTCGAGTCTAGATATCCAAATCAAAAGAAACTCCCCCTCGAAAGGGGTGTTATCTTTTCCCTTTGGATATTTAAAACTATCCTAACTTAGTCTTCCAAATGGAGGAGAACTCTCCCTTAAGGGATGTTCTCTCCTCTTTGGAATCTAAGTTGGAAACTTATGTATCCCATCTCAAATATCACTTTGAATAACAACTCAATAGATTTGAATTATATTTGATAAAAATTAAAATCTAGACTCAACATCTACAGGGTTATCCTCGGCAATTATAATTTGAAATCACATCTCAAGTAATTATATATTGAAATTTAAGAATGTTCAAACCAACCACACTTGGCCATATTCTTTTAATTTTAAAAGGGGGACTTAGCACAATAGCAGTATCTGTAGTAATTTAATATTTATGATTTTTTCCCCTTTTATTTTAAATGCCCTATATGAGCATGGCCACCTACATAAGATTAAATTAGCATAAATTATTCTTAGCCTAGGGATAAATCTAATTCCATCAATCATATCATAGAGTGAAGAAATTAAATAAATAATCACATCAATATTAATGACTAATATGTACTAAAAACTCAAAAATCTTGACACATAATAGAAAAGTAAACTCCGGCCTAGCCTAGATCTAGAAGTGGTGCCCTAGCAAGCCATCTAAGTGAGTGTAGTAGGCTGTGTGATTTAGATATGTCTTAATTCGAGTAATTAGTTAAATTTGTTGAATGTTTCAGTTTATTGAAGGTCAAATGATAAATTTGGTTAAAGTTCAAATATTAATGTATTAAGGTTTGTTTTAAAATGTATTTTTTTAAGGTTGATTGATTAAGTGGATTTAATTAGTTATAAATTAAAGGATTAATATAATTTAATTAATTAGATTAGTTATGAATTTTGAGGATTAGATTAATTTAAATTTTTATCAATCGATTCGTGACATTATGCCACCAAGCTCGAGGAACCACGCCTCCTTAGGACACTTAGCCCCACAGCCTAGAGTAGTCCATCCTAAAAACTTGATTGATGTAATTAAATTAAGAATTTTAATTTGGTTAAATTATTAATAATCAATTAATTTTAAGATTTTATACTCCATTGAATTCGTTCGTGACGTTGTGCCACTAGGCTCGAGGAACCAGGCCTTCTTAGGACACTTAGTCCCGCAGCCTGGAGTAGTCCATCCTAAAAACTTTATCTTTGGAGTGGTTGTTATATATTAAAGGGTTGGTTGATTAATTTTGTTAATCATATTAAAATTTCTGAAATTTTGATTAATTATTGAATTTTTTATTTTTTTGGATTATTTTAATTATTAAATTAAGGGGTCATATTTTTACTTTTAGATTAAAGTTGATTTAAAGAAATTTATTATTTTATTAAATATTAGACCTTAGGATGAGCAATTAGACTATAAGTTTGCTGAATTTGGATTTTTCTATAATTAGTTATGAATTTTTGAAGTTTTAGAACAAATTTTAACTTAAGTTGACTTTTTTTATTAAAGTGGAATTCTAGAGTTTTTATATTTTTTCTCAAATACTAGACCTAAACATGAGTAATTAGGCTTTGAGTTTGTTAGAATTGAATTTTTCTATATTTAATTACAAATTTTTAAAGTTTAAGTAGAAATTTAAACTAGAGTTGACCAAAAGTTAACTTTTTGATTTTAAGTGATTTTTAATGATTTAATATTTTTAATAAATATTAGATCTTACATGGAGTATAATGCCTTTGAGTTTGCTCAACTTAGAGTTTTCTACATTAATTTATAAATGTTGCAAATCTGGTTTTGATGATGACAAACATGTTTCCAGTGTGTTTTGCTTGGCTAATCTGTTTCAGGCACAAAAGACCGCGAGCCACTCAAGCCAACTCAAGATCGGGTCCAAGTGTGTCAAATGTATGATTTTTCTTTTTATTGAGTCAATTGTAATGTAATTGATTCCCTAGCTAAGTAACCTTGCACACACACACTCAGGGAGAGAGATTGAGTGAATTAGAGTTTTTGTTCAATTTTTATTCAGATCATCCTGGATGATAGTTTCATCGTCCTGGACGATCCAGTTAAAACAGAAACCCTAATTAGGGTGACTAAGTTAAGAAGGACTGATTGAGCCGATCGTCCTGGACGATCTACGGATCGTACGGGACGATATTCCCAAATCAGAAATTCTCAGCCGCCAGATTAAGTTAGGCAAGTTTTATTTTAAGTATTTTGGTCTGATCGTCCCGGACGATACGTGTATCGTCCTGGACGATTCACTACAATCATGCCTAAATTAGTCTGGTAATTAAGGAAAGTAATTAATGTTTAATTGATACGATCACATCGTCCTGGACGATCGCAGGATCGTCCCGGACGATCGTGATCGTCTTGTGCATTTCAGCTGTACGTCCAGAACTATGTACAGGACGATTTGGGGCCTTTTTGAACTAATCGTACCGGACGATTACCCTATCGTCCGGGACGATCAAGTCATTTTTTGGTCGTCCAGCACAGATTTCTCTGGACGACCCGAACTGTCTTCTGGACGATTTCCTTCAATTTAACTAATCATCCCGGACGATCGCAGGATCGTACGGGACGATATGAACAACTTTTTCTACTGATCGTCCAGAAGAGCCAGATCGTCCAGGCTGAAACAGCTGAATTTGAACTGATCGTACAGGACGATCTACCTATCATCCTGGATGATCTTGGCCGACAAGTTGAGATTTAGGGCAAATTTTAAGCCCTCCTTTAAAAGAACTTTTTCTAAGATTGGAAAAAATCTTTTGCTGCCTTCCTTCCCTGAGAAACCCTAGAGAGAGAGAGAGTTGGGAGAGAGAGAGAAGATCTTGTGAGGGGGAGTTAGTGAGGGATTCACTAAGGTTGCTCCAAGCACGGATCAGAGTCGTCTTCTCCGCTCATCGTCTGTCGTCTAGTCGGTGTTCTTCGTGGGAGGATCGTTCGCAAGAAGATCCGGGTTCTCTGCCCGCTTCAGGAGGAAGCGAAAGGAGTTCGTGGGTTCTCTACCCGCTTCAGGAGGAAGCGAAAGGAGTTCGTAGGTTCTCTGCCTACTTCAGGAGGAAGCGAAAGGAGTTCGAAGGTTCTTTGCCTGCTTCAGGAGGAAGCGAAAGGAGGTCGGGTTCTCTGCCTCACCGTGTGGTGAAAAGGAGACTTTTGTACAGGCTTCTCCGCCTTGCTGTGGGAGCAAAAGGAGAGACACTTCTGTTTAGTGCAATACCCGGAGGGGAGGCTCCGGGGAGTGGACGTAGGTCAAGTTGACCGAACCACTATAAAATCTGGTTTGCTTTTCTGATTCAGTTTTGCACTTTACTTTTCAATATAAACTGCTTGGGTGAATATCGTTGGTTGATCTTTTCGTTATTGTTTACTTGTTTCCGCTGCTAAGTATCGAAAAGATTTTCATAGTTATCGTGAAATTTTTAAATAACCAATTCACCCCCCCTCTTGGTTAGCCTCGGGACTAGTTCACTAGGGCTTAACATCCCTTTCGAACTTTCAAGTGGTATCAGAGCGGGATTCAAAATTTCTGTTTAAAAACTTTTGAATTTGATCCAATGGCTAACTGTATTAATCGTAATACTGCTGAAGGTTATTCCATTACCAGACCACCGTTGTTTGACAATATTCCTTTTGATTTTTGGAAAACACGCATGTCTACTTTTCTACAATCTATTGATTATCGCATGTGGATGTTAGTTAAGGACGGATACGAACCACCTTTTCGAATGATTAATAATGTGAAAACTGAATTGCCATTTGCTGATTAGACGTTTGATGATCGTGATTTAGCACAGTTGAATGCAAAATGTTTGAACTGTTTCTTTTGTGCTTTGAAATCTGAAGACTATATGCGTGTTTCTACTTGTACAACGGGAAAGGAAATCTGGGATAGGTTATGTATAACATACGAAGGTACAACTGAAGTCAAACAATCTAGGTTAAACATCTTGTTACATGATTACAAACTTTTTCGCATGAAACCTAGTGAGACTATTTCAGAAATGTACACAAGGTTCACTCAGATTGTTACCTCTTTGCATGCTTTAGGTAGAGAACTTACCAACTACGGAAGAGTAAACAAGATTCTTAGATGTTTGCCTGCTTCTTATGATGCTAAGATTACTGCTATTACTGAATCCAAAGATTTAAATACTTACTCTATTGACAGCTTACTTGGATCACTCATTGCTTACGAGCAAGGGGTGAACCAAAGGCAACTTGATGCAGGTGAACGCAAGAAAGAGAAGACCGTGGCACTAAAGGCCAAAGATTCAGATGCTAGCACTTCCGGGTCTGATAGCGATGAAGTTGCCTTAATCACAAGGCAATTCAAAAGCTTTCTAAGGAAGAAACATAAGAACTATCAGAAGTGGAACAAGGGTAAGTTCAATAAAAACTTTAAGGGTTCATCTGAATCGGTTTGTTTTGAATGCAGGAAGCCTGGACACATTAAGGCTGATTGTCCAACACTTAAAGCTCATCCAAGCAAGGAGAAGGGTGAGGAGAAACTAAAGTTCAGAAAGGACAAGAAGCGGATTCAGAAGGCGTTCTGGGCAGACTCTGCATCCGACTCTTCTGAGACTGAAGCTGAAGAGGAGGAAACAAACTTGTGTCTGATGGCTGATGATCACCCTGGTCAGTCGGACCAGGAAGAGGTATGTGAGCTTACTTACGATCAGTTATTTGAAGTTTCTGAAAAGATTCATACATCGTATAGGAAGCTTAAGAAAACCCATGCTAGTTTGAAAATAGATTATTTGACTTTACAAAAAGAGCATGATTCTGTAGTTAAAGATTATTCCACACTTGATTCCAATCACATGTCTCTGCTTGATGAGTTTGATGAATTGAACAAAAAATATTCTGATTTAGTTTCTGAGCATGATTCTTTGAAAACCACGCATGTTGATTTAGAAAAGCTTTTAAAGAGTTAGATACAATGGCATGTGAAGTAGAAAGTAGCAAGGGAACCTTGAAATTTGAAATTGCCAGTTTAAAGAAAGAAAATGAGTTTTTGAAAGTAAAGATCAGTGCTTTTGAAAAGAACAAAACACCGCCTACTTTTGAACAGTTTTATGCACCGCCACCTTTTAAAAATTCTGTTGCAAGTTCATCAAACCATGTTTCATACACTACTAGGAAGAGGCACTATCACTCACGACGTTTAGTTAATCTTTTCCTGGTGTTAGATGTTTCTCATGTGGCATGTTAGGACACATATCACACACTTGTACTGTTCACCGTAGTACACATTGGGTGTGGAGACCCAAACTGCCTGTTTCACAGCACAGCACGCATGCATCGCATTCTTCTTTTCATAAGAAGGAACCCAAACCTGTTTGGGTTCCTAAGACTGACATTTGATGATTTTGTAGGTGTGCTCTCACACAAGACCTCGTGAGAGCATGTGGTACCTGGACAGCGGATGTTCTAGACATATGACTGGAGATGCAAATCAGTTCATTTCGCTGGAGGCCAGAGCTGGAGGCAAGGTTACACTTGGAGATAACACCACCAGGAAGGTGGTAGGCACAGGTATAATTGGTGATTCAAAGAACTTTATGATTGATAATGTTTTGCTTGTAGATGGACTGAAACACAACCTACTGAGCATCAGTCAACTCTGTGACAAGGGATACAGCATTAAATTCCTGCCCACTGGCTGCATTTTAAGCTTAAATGATGAAGTTGTTTTGCAGGGGCAAAGGATCAACAACGTCTACAAGCTGGATGTAAGTAGCATTAAATCTGATAATTCAATTTGCTTAAAAACTGCTGCTGATGAGTCTTGGTTATGGCATAGGAGATTGTGTCATGCCAGTATGAAAACCCTTAGGAGAGTCACCCAAAAGGACTTAGTTAGAGGTGTGCCCAAGCTTAAGTTCACTAAGGATCACCTGTGTGATGCCTGTCAGTTGGGGAAGCAAGTCCAGTCCTCTTTTCACTCTGTTAAAGACATTAGCACCTCTAGACCTTTAGAAGTTCTTCACATGGACCTCTTTGGACCCATTAGCACTGCCAGCTTAGGGGGGAGAGTCTATGGTTTTGTGATTGTTGATGATTATTCAAGGTTCACTTGGGTTAAGTTTTTGTCACACAAGTCTGAGTCATTTGATGAGTTTAGATCTTTCTCTACTTGGATTCAGAAGAAGTTAGGATGTGAGATTATTACCATCCATAGTGATAACGGAGGGGAGTTTGAAAATGAAAGATTTGGAAGCTTTTGTGAGAATCATGGGATTAGTCACAATTTTTCAGCTCCTAGGACCCCTCAGCAGAATGGGGTAGCTGAAAGGAAGAACAGGACCTTAGTGGAAGCCGCTAGAGCCATGCTTGCCGAGTATTCACTTCCAAAATACTTTTGGGCTGAAGCGGTGAACACTGCCTGTTATGTGCTGAATAGGGTGAATGTGAGAGTCAAACTGAACAAGACACCTTATGAGATCATTAAGGGTAGAACACCAAATATGTCCCACCTCCATGTCTTTGGCTGTAAGGTTTTCATTCTGAACAACGGGAAGTCACCCTTAGGAAAATTTGACCCCAAATCTGATGAAGGAGTGTTCTTAGGATATTCAAGTGTGGGGAAATCCTTTAGGGTGTTCAATAGGAGGACTTTGGTGGTGGAAGAAACAACCCATGTAGTGTTTGATGAATCTGATCCTAAGGAGTCTAGATCTGAAGTGGAAGATGAAGAGATTATTGAGGTTACCCAAGGAGTTGGAAATACAAATTTGGAGGAAAGGGGAGAACCTCAAACCTAGTTTCCTAGAGATTGGAGATATTCTTCGAGTCATCCTAAAGAACTGATCTTAGGAGACCCTTTTGAAGGTGTTAGGACTAGGCATGGACTTAGGAAGGAAGTAAACCATTCTGCCTTTATCTCAATGACTGAACCCACCAACATCAATCAAGCCCTGTCGGATGAATTTTGGATTTTAGCTATGCAGGAAGAATTGAATCAATTTGTAAGGAATGATGTTTGGGAGTTAGTAGAAAGACCTAGAAACCAAAGTATTGTGGGAACCAAGTGGGTCTTTAAGAATAAGATGAATGATTCTGGTGTAGTGGTGAGAAATAAGGCAAGATTGGTGGCTAAGGGGTATAATCAGATAGAAGGGATAGATTTTGAGGAAACTTTTGCCCCTGTAGCTAGATTGGAAGCCATTTGAGTGCTACTAACATTTGCCTGTTACAAGGGATTTAAGTTGTTTCAAATGGATGTCAAGAGTGCCTTTTTAAATGGGGTAATTAAAGGAGATGTATTTGTAGAACAACCCCCAGATTTTGAGAGTTCCCAATATCCAAGTCATGTCTATAAATTAAAAAAGGCCTTATATGGATTGAAACAGGCACCCAGAGCTTGGTATGAGAGGCTTAGCACATTCCTGTTAGAAAGAGAGTTTGTTAAGGGGAGCGTAGACACCACCCTTTTTCTGAGGAGATTAGAAGATGACTTACTCATTGTCCAGATCTATGTTGATGATATAATTTTTGGATCTTCTGATAAATACTTATGTGAAGAGTTTTCTAAAACAATGAGTAAAGAGTTTGAGATGAGTATGATGGGAGAATTGCCCTACTTTTTGGGGTTTAGCATAAGGCAAACGGATGATGGAACCTTTCTCAATCAATCAAAATACACTAAGGACATTTTGAAGAAATATGAAATGGACAAAGCCAAGCCAATCAATACTCCCATGCCCTCCTCAGTTCAGTTAGATAAGGATTCAAATGGAAAATCTGTTGATCAGAAGAAGTATAGGGGGATAATAGGTTTACTGCTTTACCTGACTGCTAGCCGACCTGATATCATGTTTAGTGTCTATCTTTGTGCTAGGTTTCAGGCTGATCCTAAAGAGTCCCACCTGACTTCTGTTAAGAGAATTCTTAGATATCTTTTAGGAACCCCAAACCTAGGAATTTGGTACCCTAGGCACAGCACCTCTTTTGAGATCATTGGATATTCTGATTCTGACTTTGCGGGGTGTAGGGTGGATAGGAAGAGTACTTCTGGGACTTGTCAATTTATAGGACAGTCGTTAGTCTCCTGGTCCAGTAGAAAATAGAACTCAGTTGCACTTTCCACTACTGAAGCTGAGTACATTACCTTAGGGAGTTGTGTGGCCCAAGTTCTTTGGTTGAAGCAGCAAGTCTTGGATTTAGGAGTACTTGTTGGCACAATTTCTATTCTGTGTGATAATACTAGTGCCATCTGTATCTCTAAGAATCCAATCCAACATTCTAGGACCAAACACATTGACATTAGGCATCACTTCATTAGGGACCATGTTACAAAAGGGGACATTGAGCTACACCACGTAGCAACTGAAAATCAGCTGGCTGACATATTCACTAAACCACTGGCCTTTGACTCATTCAGCATTTTGAGAACCAGATTAGGAGTGATTGATATAAATGCTTGATTCTGATGACTGTTGATTTATAACTGTTATGATTGGTATTCTGATTTCTGTTAGTTAGTTTTTTGTATTCTGTTTTCTGATTTCTGTTAGTTAGTTTTCATATTCTGATTTCTGATTTCTGTTAGTTAGTTTTGATTTGATTATTTGCTTTCAGTTGATTTTATTTCTTCTGCTGATTTCTGTGTTACCCTTTTTGTTAGTTTGATTTGAGTATTTACTTTGCTATGATTTTCTACCTATTTTTTATTTATTTACGGGTTCATATCTTGCACTTACTATTTTATGCTTTTCAAGATCTGATCACCGCTCACTACTTCTGGTGATCTGAATTTTTGACTGGGAGTTTTTACCTTGTTTTGGTTTGGAAGCTGATAAGCAGTGATTGACTTCGCTGAATCTGTTAAAGGGAAGAAACATTGATAATTGTTTCTCTTCCTCTAACTCCTTTACTGGTGTGTAGTTTCTTTTGAATAAAAATCCTTTTCAAAATTAAAATGTTAGTTTTTGAAATAGAGATTATTTTATCTTCCTACAGTAATCTGCCTCATATCAATAGTGTTTTTCAAAGTCTTGAGTCATTAGTTTGATTTTCTAAACCAAGTGATTGCATTTATCATATGTTATATGGATTTTGTTTTGTGAATCGTTCTTCCTTACTGCGGAGAGTCATCTCCTATGTCTGGAAGATAATCTCACAGCTGAGACTCTTTAATGATTATGAAAAGGAGAAAGCTTATAAAAGATGCGCAGTGCGCCGGATAATTTGAAAAAGAGGCATAAACTGAGCCCAAAACTAAAAAGATGCGAAATTGTCAAATTAGATACACAAAGTGTATTAAAAATCAAAAGATGCGCAAAGCGCCAACCAATTTGAAAAAGAGGCACAAAATGAGCCTAAAACAAGCTTTCTTTCCTTTCAGATTATTAAATGTCTTAGAAAAATCTGTGCGCCACTTAATATTTTCAAAAGCTTGAGTTTTGAAAATCTCGATTTCTGATTTTTTACTTTGTAACACTATTATATCAGATATTTTTCTGGAACGAGGCTTGAAAGGATTTCTTTTCAAATCTAATGTCTTTTATTCTAAATCAGATTTTTGTTTTGAAAGAGGTTTGCATCGATAAGGTTCCCGGGGTCAGAGTTACGAAAGTTGATTATTTCCAACCTTTTCTATTTTTCAGCACTATCAATCGTCCTGTCATTGGTTTTTGAATCTAAAATCAAGGAAAAATTCTAATTTTCTTGTTTTGTAGTTGCTCTATTTATATTTTATTTCCGTGTTCTGTTTTTCGCTCCTCCTTTTTGTGATGTCAAAAGGGGGAGTCAGTTGTAGTCGTGTCTGTTTCTATTTTCTGAGTCATGTTTCCTGTATTATTTTAGCTGTTAAATGAAAATTTAAAAAAAAATGTTTGTTTGTTTGATCTCCTAGTTTACTTTTACTGTCAGACTACTTTACAAATGTTTGCCATCATCAAAAAGGGGGAGATTGTTGAAAATCTGGTTTTGATGATGACAAACATATTTCCAGTGTGTTTTGCTTGGCTAATCTGTTTCAGGCACAAAAGACCGCGAGCCACTCAAGCCAACTCAAGATCGGGTCCAAGTGTGTCAAATGTATGATTTTTCTTTTTATTGAGTCAATTGTAATGTAACTGATTCCCTAGCTAAGTAACCTTGCACACACACACTCAGGGAGAGAGATTGAGTGAATTAGAGTTTCTGTTCAATTTTTGTTCAGATCGTCCTGGACGATAGTTTCATCGTCCTGGATGATCCAGTTAAAACAGAAACCCTAATTAGGGCGACTAAGTTAAGAAGGACTTATTGAGCCGATCGTCCTGGACGATCTACAGATCGTACGGGAAGATATTCCCAAATCAGAAATTCTCAGCCGCCAGATTAAGTTAGGCAAGTTTTATTTTAAGTATTTTAGTCTGATCGTCCCGGACGATACATGTATCGTCCTGGACGATTCACTACAATCATGCCTAAATTAGTCTGGTAATTAAGGAAAGCAATTAATGTTTAATTGATACGATCACATCGTCCTGGACGATCGCAGGATCGTCCCGAACGATCGTGATCGTCTTGTGCATTTCAGCTGTACGTCCAGAACTATGTACAGGACGATTTGGGGCCTTTTTGAACTAATCGTACCGGACGATTACCCTATCGTCCGGGACGTTCAAGTCATTTTTTGGTCGTCCAGCACAGATTTCTCTGGACGACCCGAACTGTCTTCTGGACGATTTCCTTCAATTTGAACTAATCGTCCCGGACGATCGCAGGATCGTACGGGACGATATGAACAACTTTTTCTACTGATCGTCCAGAAGAGCCAGATCGTCCAGGCTGAAACAGCTGAATTTGAACTGATCGTACAGGACGATCTACCGATCGTCCTGGACGATCTTGGCCGACAAGTTGAGATTTAGGGCAAATTTTAAGCCCTCCTTTAAAAGAACTTTTTCCAAGATTGGAAAAAATCTTTTGCTTCCTTCCTTCCCTGAGAAACCCTAGAGAGAGAGAGAGTTGGGAGAGAGAGAGAAGATCTTGTGAGGGGGAGTTAGTGAGGGATTCACTAAGGTTGCTCCAAGCACGGATCAGAGTCGTCTTCTCCGCTCGTCGTCTGTCATCTAGTCGATGTTCTTCGTGGGAGGATCGTTTGCAAGAAGATCCGGGTTCTCTGCCCGCTTCAGGAGGAAGCGAAAGGAGTTTGTGGGTTCTCTGCCCGCTTCAGGAGGAAGCGAAAGGAGTTCGTAGGTTCTCTGCCTGCTTCAGGAGGAAGCGAAAGGAGTTCGAAGGTTCTCTGCCTGCTTCAGGAGGAAGCGAAAGGAGGTCGGGTTCTCTGCCTCACCGTGTGGTGAAAAGGAGACTTTTGTACAGGCTTCTCCGCCTTGCTGTGGGAGCAAAAGGAGAGACACTTCTGTTTAGTGCAATACCCGGAGGGGAGGCTCCGGGGAGTGGACGTAGGTCAAGTTGACCGAACCACTATAAAATCTGGTTTGCTTTTCTGATTCAGTTTTGCACTTTACTTTTCAATATAAACTGCTTGGGTGAATATCGTTGGTTGATCTTTTCGTTATTGTTTACTTGTTTCCGCTGCTAAGTATCGAAAAGATTTTCATAGTTATCGTGAAATTTTTAAATAACCAATTCACCCCCCCTCTTGGTTAGCCTCGGGACTAGTTCACTAGGGCTTAACATCCCTTTCGAACTTTCAATAAAATGTTGAAGTTTTCTCCTAATTTTGTACTACGGTTAACCGGAGAGTTGGCCTTTCGACTTTGACATATTTCTATTAGTTTGTTAATTTTAGAAAATACTAGACCTCAAATGGAGTTGAATGACACTAAGTTTGTTCAATTAGGAATTTTTGAGAATTAATTATGATTTTTCAAATTTTGGTTAATTAATTAATTTTTTAAACTATTTAATTAAGGAGATTTTGATTATTTTGATCCAAAATCATTCTAAACTGCATGAAATCACTCCCAAAGGTCAGGGTTGACCTATGGGAATGTTTTTAGGAGTTTAAAATTTATTTGTAATTTGTAATAATTTTTAATTATTTTATTTAATTAATTATTGATTTTCACTAAAACTTAAATTAAAAGTCATGTGATGGGATTTTTTTTTTCCTAAATAGAGGATCAAATTATGGTCAGTTTGATATAATATTTATAAATTTTCGATTTAATTTTCATTTATTACAATTTTTAAAATTTTTTAGTACTTAAAAGGGCTAAATTTTAAATTGCTTATTTTTCTGACCTAATGACCTCCAAATCCAGTGAAATTTCGACATAAGGTGTACAATGTCACTATGTTTAATGTTATGAAGTTTCACTCCTAATTAGGTGTGTGTACAATTTTCTAAATTTTTTCAAGTTAACTAGTCATTGGCCTTAATTATTTTTCTTTGGTGTCACTAATGTTCAACTGGATTTAAAACTTTGGTCACCTAACCCGGGGACATATGAAAGCACACTACAACAATCAAATAACCTAATTCTACTAATTTACAGAGTTATGAATTTTCAGAGTTTTCGGTCTAAAATGGACCCATTACTTTGTAAATTCATCCCATAGCAATCTCTTGAGCATCTGGTCCTATAAAAAATTTAGGGGATGCCTAAGATACTCGAAAATATTTCACCAAAAGTTGGGTCCTTTTTTACCACTGAATTGTGAGAAAATTATAAAATTTAGATTTTAAATAAACCCAAATAACTCACTATACAGTTATAAAAAACTTTAATTTTAATAAATACTGCATGAAAATATCTTTCCATTAAGACCAAAAATAGTTAATTTGGTGGAAAATTAGATTTTCTATGAATTTTGGAAGTTATGGGTAATTAAATTAACTTTTAAATTAGTTTTAGTCAAATCAGACAGCTGGCACCGCCAAACTAATCATTGGTAATGATTAGCAAAGTGGCGGCGCGGTTTTGCATCCCCAGGACACACGTTGGGCTGTGGGAAGCCGACTTAACCATGTCACATCGATGATCTAAAGGTCGAGATCAAAATGCATGGGACAGATGGCCTGGAAGTGACAACGTCATCCCTCTCGACCGTGGATCAACTAGCTTTCAAATCCCTCAAGCATCTGTAGTTTTTGCTGGGCGATGCGACCGATTGTGGACCGTCTGATCTGGCTAAAGGAAAGATCGGATGGTCCAGATCTGCCCAGGATCAACAGTTTAAAAAATGAACTGAAATTTTAAAAGCCAATAACTCTCAAAATACTCAACCAAATTCAACAAAATTTGAAAGATATGTTTATGGCAATATAATCGTCCAACAGTTGACATTTTGAGGCTTCATGTGTTATAGATTTTCTGTAGTTTCACATCTAAGTTTAAGATAAAAGTTGAGATATCTTTCAATCCTGTTGATGGATTTAGGTGTTCTTGGGCTTATTCGAAAGGTATTTGAATCCTCTACAACTTCCTTTAAGGATCTAAGAGCTGTTGATGGCTAGTTTAGGATCTGTTATAGTAAATATCCTTTCTCTCTCTTTCTTCTCAAATTTGTGTTCTCAAACTTGCAATAACTATTTGAATGGTTGGGAGGGCTTTCTTTATAGATGGAGAAGCTGAATAATCATTGGAAGGGGTTGGGGTTTGCTGGAATTACAAAGTTTGGATGATATGAGGTAATTCCAAAACTTTGAGTAAGGCATGAGATTATCCATTTTTGTTAAAGATTACTATCCCAATCAAGAGAGAGATAAGCCTTAGGGTGCTACTAAGTGTTCTTTGCAGCCACCCAAATGCATGGGGGTGTGGATGTATTAGGAAAATTTGACTTGCCAAGGTGGCATAGCCACCTAAGCATGCAAGTTGACTTATTTGACCACTTTGACCAGTCAACTAAGCATGTTGACTGATGAGGTGGCTTGGAGAGTAAGCTTTGAGTTGATTTGGGAGGAGTAAAGACCACTGAGTTGAAGCTTGCATATATATATATGAGAGCTTAAGTAGGTTTGACCAAATCTAGTTGAATTGACTGGGTGATTTGGTTAAGCTAGCTAGGGTTTAATTCTAAAATAAATTTAGAAATGTTTGAACCATGATTGGGACATCCATTGAAATGAATTTGAGAATTTGGTTGGCTTGATTTGGTCATATGGGTTGATTTGACCCATTTAACCTTTAAGGGGTTATTGGGTCAGCCTAGGTTGACCTGATCAACCAGGTTGACTCAAAAGTTGGGAATATGCTTAACAGATTTAAAATGATGTGTTGAGTCTATTGGAAGTGGTCCCAAGGTCTAGAAAGGTTGTTTAGGTCAAAATGTCCTATTCGACCGTTAAAGGGCATTTGGGTCAACCCTGGTTGACTTGGATGTTGTATGATCAATAGTAATTGATCAATCAGAGCCGTTGGATGTTGTATGAGATATGATGTGAGATTTATGAATATCGTACAAAATGATGTGGGATCATATAATATGATGTGAGAAATTTTGAATTTTTGTGTGATGATTAGGAAAACTTCATAAAAGAAAAGAGAAAAATAAAATCACATAACAAAACACTAACAATCACAAAGCAAATTATAGAAAAGCACACAAAGAAAAACATTTATGTTTCCAATTTTCAAATCATCCTAATTCAAGCATGAATGTCTATAACAAGTAGTCTAGTCCTCAAGGTGCTAATGGTTTTAAAAGTAAGGGGTTTTGTAAAGATATATGCCAGTTGATTTTCAGTAGCTATATAATATAACTTTATATCCCCCTTGGTTACATAATCTCTAATAAAAAGGTGTCTAATATCTATGTGTTTATTCTGGGAGTGTTGGATTGGATTTTTTGAGATACAGATGGCAGCAATGTTATCACACATGATTGTAATAGTTCCTATATAGAGTCTAAGGTCAAAAATTTATTATTTGAGCCATAAAATTTGAGCAACATAGCTTTCTATAGTTATATATTCTACTTTAGCGGTAGATAGGGCTACAGAGTTTTACTACTGGACTAGGAGACTAAAGATTATCCTATAAATTGACAGATTCCAGAGGTACTTCTCCTATCAACTCTATATCTTATAAAGTCTAAATCAGAATATCCTATGATCTTGAAAGAAGTACTATGTCTAAGATATCAGATTCCTAGGTTTTGGGTGCCTAAAAGATATATAAGAATTCTCTTAACAATACTCATATGGGATTCTTTGGGATCAGTCTAAAATCTAGCACAGAGATAAATACTAAACATGATATCTGGTCTACTAGTAGTCAAATTAAGAAGTGATCCAATTATCCCTATGTATTTCTTTTGGTTATTTGATTTTTCATTTAGATCCTTATCTAATTGAATGGTAGAGCTCATTGGAGTATTGATTGCCTTAGCATTATCCATCTCATACTTTTAAGGATATCTTTGATATATTTTTCTTGGTTGAGAAAAGTTTCATCAATCATTTGCTTTGCACTAAATTCAAGGAAACAGGTAAGCTCTCCCATCATGCTCATCTCAAGCTCCTCACTCATTATTTTTAAAAATTCATCACAAAGAGTCTTATTTAACGAACCAAATAGTTTATCATTAACATAAATCTAAATAATGAGTATATCTTCTCCTTCTTTATTTAGGAATAGGGTGGTGTCTACACTACCCTTAACAAAAGCTTTTATCTAAGAGGAAAGTACTCAGCCTTTCATACCATGCTCTAAATGCTTGCTTCAATCCATATAATGGATTCTTTAGTTTGAATACGTGATTAGGAAATTTAGAGTTCTCAAAACTCGGGGGTTGCACAACATATACATCTCCTTTAATCACCACATTTAAGAAGGTACTCTTAAATTCCATCGGATACTGCATGAATCCTCTAAAGCAAGCAAAGGCTAATAGCACTCTAATGGCTTCTAATCTAGCTACATGGGTAAAGGTCTCTTCAAAATCAATTCTTTCAACTTGATTGTACCCCTTGGCTACTAATCTAGCATTATTTCTAACTATTATGCCAGTCATTCATTTTATTCTTCAAAACTCATTTAATTTCTATGACTCTAGTCTTTAGGTCTGCTAACCAACTCCCAAACATTATTTCTAATAAATTGATTCAATTCTTCTTCCATGGCTTGGATCCAAAACTCATCAGATAAGGCTTGATCTATGTTTGAGGGTTCTATCATTGATGAAAGTAGAGTGGCTAACCTCCTTTTTAAGTCCATGCTTAGTTCTTACTCCTACTGATAGATCTCTCAGGATGAGCTCCTTAGAATTATTAGATAAATATCTCTAATCTCTAAGCAATGGATCTTCAGCCTCTACTCTATTTTTTAGATTAATAGATTTTACTCCTTAGGTGACCTCAACCAGTTCTTCTTCTTCTAACCTAGGCTCAATAGATCTATCAAATTCATCAAATAATATATGGGTTGTATCCTCTACCACTAAAAAACTCTATAGGATTTACCTACAGGTAAATATCTTAGGAAAAGTCCTTCATCAGATTTAGGATCAAAATTTTTTAATAGTGATTTTCTATTCTTTAGAATGAACACCTTACATCCAAAGATATAAAGGTGAGAGAGATTGGGTGTCCTTCCATTGAGTAACTCATAGGATATCTTATTAAGTTTGGATCTTATATTAATCCTAATAAGAACATAGTAAGCAGTATTCACTACTTCTACCCAAAAAAAATTTGAGAAAGTGAATACTCAGCTAGCATGGCTCTAACAACTTCTACAAAGGTTCTATTTTTTCTTTCAGCAACCCCATTCTGTTGAGGAGTTCTAGGAGCTAAAAACTTGTGTGGTATACCTAACTCCTTACAAAAAGATTCAAACTTACCATTTTCAAAATTTCCACCATAATCACTATGGATAGTTAGAATTTCACAACCTAATTATTTTTTAATCCATGTGGAGCTAGAATGTCCTAAATTCCTCTAATGATTCTTTTTTATTCGATAAAAATCTTATCCAAGTAAATCTCAAGTAATCATATTTCATATGTTTTCCCACCTAAGCTGCCAGTGCTAACCAATCCAAATAGATCCATGTGAAGGATTTCTAAGTGTCTATAAGTGGTGATATCCTTGATTGAGTGAAAGGAAGTTTTGATTTGCTTTCCTAGTTGACAGGAATCATAAAGGTGGTCCTTAGAGAATTCTAGTTTGGGTATGCCTCTAACTTGGCCCTTTTGGGTTATTTTTCTAAGGATTTTCATGCTTGCATGGCATAGTCTCCTATTCTATAGCTAGTATTCATTTGTAATTATTTTCAAGTAAAGAGAACTAGTAAATTCAATACAATTCAAATCAAGCATGTAAATATTATTAATTCACTTTCCTTTTAAAATAATATTACTATTTAAACTAAATACATAACTATCTGATAAGAATTTAATATGAAAACTTTGTTATATAATTGACGATGTTAAGAAAGTTATGTTTCAGGCCATCTGTTGCAACTTAGTTTTCAAAACTATGTTTTTATATTTAATTGTTGCAACTTAGTTTTTAAAACAATTCATACTATACGATGTAGGGTTCATACAAACGACGACTAGAGTATGAAATGAACTTTGTACACAAGCGTACCAGATGAATAAGTTCATTCTTGAACTATTCATATAGTACGACGTCAGTTCGTATATATGACTGATAGAGTACGAAATCAATTTCGTACAGGATCGTACATGGATTTTTGAACTATTCATACATACGAAGTGTGATCGTACTGTACGATCCAAGTACATTCAACTTGAAATTTTTAGTTTTTTTGATAGTTTTTCTTGTCTTTAATATATAAGAGTCCTAAAAACTGACACTCAATAGATTTGACTGTGAATTTATTTTGAGAGTGAACATGGAGAGTATTTGGGAGAGTATTTTAAAATTAGAGAGTGAGAGATCTTGTAAGAGGGATTTGTGAGGGGATTCACAAGGTTGCCCAACGGTGAGAATCTATTGCTTATTCTTTAAAGTTCTTCCCTACTTTCTTGAAGGCTCTTGAAAGAAGATTTTCAAAGAAGATCACGATACTTTGCCGTCACCAAGAGAGTGAGAAAGGACATCGGTACTCTATTATCACCAGGAGGGTGAGAAAGGATGTTCGTACTCTGCCATCACCAGGAAGGTGAGAAAGACCGCACTGGGTTGGTGGAAGAGAGGTTTTGTAAGGGCTTCTCTGTCTTGTTGTGGGAGCAAAAGGAGTCACTTTTGATTTAGTGCAATACTTAAAGAAGGAGTCTTCAGAGAGTGGACGTAGGTCTTGTTGGACCGAACCACTATAAAATTTGGTGTCTTCTATTCTTTATTTTTCTTTATCATATTTTTATTTTTATACTTTTTATTTTCTATGGTTGAAAAATTATTTTGCTAAAATTATACCTAGTCAACTGCATGCTTCAGGATCATTAAATTTTATAGAAACTGGTTTCATAAAAATCACAAAAAAATTTTAAATTACCAATTCACCCCCCCCCCCCCCCCCCCTCTTGGTTAGCCTTAGGACATTTCTACTAGGCTTAACAACTTGCACGAACTTTCAAGTGGTATCAGAGCCTATTTTAAAAACTAAGGATTAGATAACTTTTGAAAAAAAAATGATCATGGCTACTTTTGGAAATCGAAACACTCCTGAAGGATATTCGATCACAAGACCCCATTATTTGATAACATTCCTTTCGACTTTTGGAAAACTCGCATATCTACCTTTTTGCAATCACTTGACTATTGCATGTGGATTTTAGTACAGGAATGTTACACTAGTCCTATTAGACTTGTTGATTGCATTAGGATGAAGCACCATTTACTAATTGGATAACAGAGGAAAAAGAACAAGCTCAGTTAAATGTAAAATGTTTAAACAATTTTTCTGTGCACTAAAGTTTGAGGACTACATGCATGTTTAAACTTGTAAATCTAGAAAAGAAATATGGGATAGACTTTATATTATGTATAAAGGAACTAATGAGGTTAAATAATCCAGATTAAGCATTCTATTGTATGATTATAAACTTTTTTGCATGAAACTAAATGAATCAATCTCTGATATGTAAACATTTTTACTCATATAGTTACCTCATTGCATGCTTTAGGTAGAGAACTAATGAATTTGGAAGAAGTAAATAAAATCTTATGTTGTTTACCTACTGCTTATGATGCAAAGATAATCACCATTACGGAGTCAAAAGACTTAAATATATATTATATTGACAATCTGCTTGGATCACTAATTGCTTACGAGCAAGGAGTGACTCAAAGACAGATTGATACAGGTGACAAGCAAAAAGAAAAGAACATTGCGTTGAAAGCCAATGACTCAGAAAGTGATCAATCACAACTTGAGGATGAATAAGATATTGCACTCATGATGAGGCAATTCAAAAGTTTCCTAAGAAGAAAGAAATAGAGACGTCAGCAATGGAAGAAGGGTAAGTTCCACAAGAATACTAAAATTTTAAATGACGTTATTGCTATGAATGTAAGAAGCCTGGACATATTAAGACGGATTGCCCAAATCTCAAAGTTAATCCTAACAAGGAGAAAGTAGAGGAGAAAACCGATGTTAGGAAGGGTAAGAAAGGACTACAGAGAGCTTTCTGGGCTGACTCAGCTTCAGACAACTCAGAAACAGAAGCAGAAGGACATTATAACTCACGTAGACTAGTAATTCCTTTTCTTGGTGTAAAATGCTTTTTATATGGAATGTTAGGACATATTTCCCATACTTGCACTATTCAGAGTATAACACATTAATTATGGAAACCTAAGATGCATAAATCATAGCATATCAAACATACATCTGGTTTATCATTGCCAAGAGGTGAACCAAAATTTATTTAGGTTACCAAATCTAACATTTGATCATTTTATAGAAACATTCTCATACAAGACCTTGTGAGAGCATTTGGTACCTAGATAGCAGATATTCAAAGCATATGACTGGAGATACAAATCAATTTATAATGCTAGAAGCCAGGAATGGAGGCAAGGTAACACTTGGAAATAATACCACTAAGAGAGTGGTAGGTATAAGTATGATTGGCAATAAGAATAATTTTTTCATTAAGAATGTTTTATTTGTTGAAGGCTTGAAACATAACTTGTTAAGTATTAGTCAGCTTTGTGATAGGGGTTTCAATATTAAATTTTTTCCTACAAGCTGCATAGTAAGCCAAAATAGAATTAATGTATTCTATGGAAATAGGGTAAATAATATGTACATGCTTGATTTAAGTTTTATAAAATCTTCTAATAATCTTTTATCTCAAAATAATCACTGATGAATCATAGTTATGGTATAGAAGACTTTATCATACAAGCATAAAAAATCTTAGAAAGATTACCCAGAAAGAGTTGGTTAGAGGAATACCCAAACTAGACTTTACTAAAAATCACCTGAGTTATGCATGCCAATTAAAAAAATAGGTGAAGTCCTCCTTTCATTCAATTAAAGATCTTAGAACTAGCAAACCTCTAGAAATCATTCATATAGATCTTTTTGGACCAGTTAGCACTGTAAGTCTAGGAGGTAAAGCTTTTAGGTTTGTAATCATTGATGATTTTTCAAGATTCACTTGGGTCAAATTCTTATTTCATAAAAGTGAATCATTTGATGAGTTTATAAGTATTTTTACTTGGATTCAGAGGAAACTAGGGTGTGAAATTTTATCAATTCAAAGTGATTACGAAGGAGATTTAAAAATGAGAAGTTTGAAGATTTTATAGAGAGAAAAGAATTGATCATAAATTTTCATCAACTAGGACCCCTTAACAGAATGGGGTTGTCAAAAAAAAAAAAAAACTTTGATAGAAGCTGCTAAGCCATGTTGGCTGAATATTCACTTCCAAAATATTTTTGGGGTAAAGCGATTAGCACGGCTTGTTACATTCTGATAGGGTGAATATTAGATTCAAATTGAATAAGACACCCTATGAACTTCTTAAGGGGAGAACACTTAATCTTTCACATTTGCATGTTTTTGGATGTAAGGTGTTCATTCATAATAATGGTAAAACTCCTTTAAGAAAATTCAATCCTAAATATTATGAAGGAATTTTTCTGGGATATTCTAGTGTTGGCAAATCCTATAGGGTTTTTAACAAGAGAACTTTGGTAGTTGAGGAGATCACACAATCTAGCAATTTTGAAGAGCCAAGGTTGGAAGAAGATCATATTGAAGATATCTCCTAAGGAATTGAAAAGTCAAATTTAGAAGAAGTGTTGGAATGGAAAACACTTTGCCTAAAGAATAGAAATTTTCTAAGAGTCACCCTAAATAATTGATTTTAGGTGAACCAACTGAGGGTGTTAGAATTAGGCATGGACTTAGCAAAGAAGTGAATCAGTCTACCTTTATATTAATGATTGAACCAACTAATATAAATCAAGCACTTTTAGATGAATTTTGGATTTTGACCATGCAAGAAGAATTGAATCAATTTGTTAAAAATGATGTTTGGGAATTGATTGAAAGGCCTAAGGATCAAGTATTGTTGGAACTAAGTGGATGTTCAAAAATAAAATGAATGATTCAGGTGTTGTGATTAGAAATAAGGCAAGATTGGTGGCCAAGGAGTATAATCAAATAGAAGGAATTGATTTTGAAGAAACTTTTGCTCCTATAGCTAGACTTAAAGCAATAAGGGTATTACTTGCCTTTACCTATTTTAAATGTTTTAAATTATTTCAAATAGATGTTAAGAGCATCTTTCTTAATGCGGCGATATAAGAGGATGTTTATGTTGAGCAACCTCTAGGTTTTGAAAATTCAAAATTCTTTAATCATTTGCTTAAATTGAAAAAGGCATTGTATGGACTAAAACAGGCACCTAGGGCTTGGTAAGAGAGGTTAAGCACTTTCCTATTAGAAAGATCATTTGGTAAAGGAAGTGTGGATACCACACTCTTCTTGAAAAGTATAGGAGATGACATACTCATTATTCAAATATATATTGATGTTATCTTATTTGGATCCACTAATAAAAATCTTTGTGAAGAATTTCAAAGATAATGAGTAGTGAATTTGAAATGAGTTTGATGGGAGACTTAGTTACTTTCTTGATTTAGCATAAAACAAAATTAGGAATGAATATTTTTTAGCTAATCGAAGTATATTAAGAATATCCTCAAGAAATATGAAATGGATCATGCTAAACTAGTGAGTATACCAATGAGTTCTTCAGTATAGTTAGATAAGGACCCTAAGGGAAAATTTATTGATCAAAAGAAATTTAGAGGAATAATTGGATTATTATTTTACTTAACTGCTAGCAGACCAGATATAATATTTTGTGTTTATTTGTGTGCTAGATTTCAAGCTGATCCAAAGGAATCACATCTAACTATTGTTAAGAGAATTATAAGATATCTTTTGGGAATTAAAGCTGAAACTTGTCAATTCATAAGAAACACTTTAGTTTCTTAGACTAGCAGAAAATAGAATTCAATAGCACTTTTTACTATTGAAGCATAATACATTGCTTTTAGTACTTGTGTGGCACAGGTTCTTTAGTTAAAATAACACCTAATTGATTTAGGATTTTCTATTGGGATTATTCTATTTTTTTTTTATGATATACAAGTGCAATATACATTTTAAAGAATCCTATTCAACATTCTAGAACCAAGCATATAGATATAAGGCATCAATTCATTAGAGATCATGTGGCTAAAGGAGAAATTGAATTACACCATATTTCTATTGAGAATCAACTTGCATATATTTTCACAAAACCATTGGCTTTTGAAATATTTAGCACCTTAAGAACCAGATTAAGTGTGATTGATATCAATGCTTAAAATTGTAATTATGCAAATTGGATTTGTAATGTATTTCATGTATGTTGATATTCGTTGTTTTCCTTTTATCTTTGGTTTGTTAGTATTTTGTTAATGCTTTTAAATTATTGTTTTTTCTTCTCTATATTTTGTTTATTTTTCTATTTATATTAGTTTTGTTTTCATATTTGCATTTCATGGATCTTATGTGGGTTATTTTTGAAAAAGAGCCTTGTTTATCATGTCTTAAGTTCATTTCCATTTGTACTGTACAAACCACTTTTGTATTATACGAATTATTCAGATTGTACATGATACTTTTCCTGAATTAAACAGACAAAGTGAGATTTTTTTTCAAGCTGATCGTAATGTATGAAGACATATTCATACTATACGATTTATTAATTTTTTATCTATACGAATGGGGTGCATTTTCCAAATAACAATTATTCTTGAAGATTATACGTACAAAATCCCATTTTGTCTATACGATCCTGTTGTCAGTTTTCATATAGGTAAAACTAACTGCCTTGAAATGATCATTAATATTCTGATCATCTAAGATGAACACACCTTCGTCTAAATGATCATGTGGTCAAAAAGTATATACAAAATGACTCCTCATGAGTGGCAGTTTATGAAAAGTTATTTCATTTTTGGCCATTTCCATTCGTATGTATGAAATATTTTTCATCCAGTATGATTTCAAAATCATACGTATGATCTAAATTTTGTATTGTACAATAAGTTGTTTCTCTTTAAATTGAAAGGTGGTGGATTTTTTTCCATTCGATCCCAAACCATCTTGTGTCCTGTAGAAATGGCCAGCAGTAGCAAACATCCTCATTCTTTTTAAGGCTCATCCTCTCGCTCTGGTAGAGATGAGGATTTTCTTTCTAAGAAGAATGAGGAAACATTCAATCATTTTGTTGGAGCCAAGATTACCCCCTCTCGACTCCTTATCAAAGTGACATAACTTCTCTGTTACGCCCCTTTTCACCTCAACCTAGTTTTCTTTTATCCTCACCTTGATCTAAGCTTATCATCAAGAAACTTTCCAAATCTTTCTTGCGAACATGAAAGTGAACCAAGATCACTCTAAGATTACCTCTTATGTCTTTAACCAGTGAGTTAAAATAACTAAGGAATACTTAGACAACTTCCTTCACCTAGGACTCAAGGGGTTAGAGCACACACCATGACCTCTAGAGTGAATTTTGATTTGTCAAAATAAACCAAACTCTAAGAGGTGTTGCATAAGTAAACCATCTTTCTCATGTGTATACCCTTAACCAGAATGCTAGGATCATCTAGCATGTCTTGAGAACCTTTATTATTCCCAAAGTTGGTGATCGTATCAATCTGACTCCTCTTTTATCTACTGTTACATACTTGATCATGACCAATACTCTTATTGATGAAGCACAACTAATAATGGACTACTTCTATAAATTTTTCTGATATTGGACTTCCTCACAATAGGAGAAAGAAAAATGTGGCCTTAGTACACTTAGTTGCCTATATTTTAGAAAAGAAGTATAACCTTATCCATCCTGATCCTCCCACTCAACTTCCCATTTACCTTACTGATACATCTTTTCGTGCACTTTTTGGTCGGGATCAAGGATATAAGGAGAAGATTCAGAGGAGAAGAAGGAACCCCTGCTCCAGCACCTGCACTGCACCTGGACACGATCAGAATTTCTATCAAGAAATGGTCCAGCATTTTGACAGATTGGAAACTCATTTTGATCAATATTTTAATCAAATTGAGAAACACCTAAATCAGTAGGATGCAAGGTACAATGAAGACATGGAATTGATCCGAGGGAAATTTGACTTAGTCAATATTGATGTAGCTACGATCCGTAGTTACTTTATCATGTTTACCCCTCAACCACCTCCAGACCAAGGCCTCTCTGGATTTTAGTTGTTACTTCTGTGTTGTACTTGCTATTGAGATTTTTGTACTTGTTCTTGAGATGTTTTTTTTGTGTGACTTCATGTGTTCATGTTTTGGTTTTTTAGTTTTCAGTATGATGTAGTATTTGTATGTGTTTCAAATGATGAATGGAATGATGGAATGATGTTCTGATGTGAAATGAAATTACTCGTCTTGAAATGTTTACGTTTTTGGAGACAAATCATTTGTAGTTGATCTGTAGAATAGAATCTTGAGTTACTTTGCTCTACGAATTAATTTTCTTACAAAATTTAATCTCTCAAAATTCTAAATTACATTATGACTGGATGTAGATTAGAAGATCAATTTCATGTTCTTATAGACAAGTATTACATAGCTATAATTGTTATAAAATAGATATCTTATTTTTATTTTATTTCTTTTTCAATGTGTTTATTTTTGTTAATTATTGAAATTTGTGTTAAAGATTTATTAATATTGGAAAGACCAAAAATGTAAAAAGATGCACAAAATGTGCCACTAGTTTAAAAAGATGCAAAATATTTGCCAAAGTTAAAAGAGGTAGAAAATTAGCCCAAACTGAAAAAAATGCACAGTGTGCCACAAAAAATTAAAAAGATGCGCAATATCATTAATTGAAAAATTCATACTGTTATTTCCTTTATCATTCTATCTCTTATACAAATCCATATAATCGGAAATAATGTTTACTATTGAATTAGAAACTAATTCATCTTTATTTCATCATTCTTGCAATAATTATTTTTATTTAATTTATCTAGAATGAACAGTGGACCTTGTTGACTTTTCTTATCTTAGTTGTTTTTTTATTTAAATTTTGAGTTTTTTTAGCAATAAGAAGTTAATGTTGTATTTGCAATTACTTTAAAATCTTTTTCTTCATCAACTATTTTGATTTATCCATAGAAACGTATCTTTTCAAGAGGTACTTCCCTTTTTGTTATTGTCAAAAAGGGAGAGTAATTAGTTATTGTTTAATGTTTTGTTTATTTTTGTTTAATGTATTGGTTATTTGATGTGTTGTTTGATGTATGTGTGTATGATTATTTGTTGTGTGATTTTTTTTATGTGTGTATTATGTTATTGCGTGTATATTTGTTGTGTTATTTTTGTTTAATTTTTTTTATTTTTGTTTAATTTATTTTTATGGTTTTGATTTTCATTGGAATCCCTTATTTTAAATTGATCACTCATTGAGGGGGAGGTTAGGAGAAAAATTGGCTTAAGTGTTAACACAAATAATAATTGTTTTGCCATCATCAAAAAGGGAGAGATTGTTACAACTTAGTTTTCAAAACTATATTTTTATATGAGATTATTGCAACTTAGTTTTCAAAACTATATTTTTATATCAGATGAGTTTTTGATGATACCAAAATATTATTGAATTGATTAATGTTTCTCCTAACATATATTGGATATATTTTGTTTGTGTTGTTTGTGTGTACTAATATTTCAGGAAAATCATTCTTCAGATTGCCGAAGAATTCAACACAGATTAGATTAGGATTTCTTATAATTAAAGTCTATACTTTTTCTATTTTTTCTTGAGTCTGAGAGAGTGTGTGTAATTGGGTAACCATGCATACACACACTGGGGGTCATTATACACACAACTGGGGAATCAATTTAAAAAACAAAATAATCGTACTGTATGATTCTTGAATCATACTAGACGACTAACATGAAAGTTCCTCCAGAACAAAGTCAATCTAATCATGCCTTAAAAATTTTCTTTTAAATTATTCGTATTGTACGAAGTTGGATTCATACAAATGACGTCCAGAGTATGAAATGGATACATACCAGTTCGTCTCGAATGAACTCATCATTTTTTGAACTGATCGTACTATACGATATGGAGTTTGTATAGATGATGTTCAAAGTACGAAATGGGCGAGTACTAGTTCATCCCGTATGAATAAGTAAATCTTTTAAACTATTCATACTGTACGAAATTGAATTCATACAGATGACATCCAGAGTACAAAATAGGATCGTCTATGTTCTTACAGACAAAGCATGATTTAATTTAATAATTCATATTGTATGATGTAGGGTTCATACATACAATGATCAGAGTATGAAATGAGATTTATACATGATCGTACTAGATGAATAAGTTCATTTTTGAACTTTTCATACAGTACGATATCAATTCATATATACGACTGATAGAGTATGAAATTAGGTTCGTATAGGATTGTACATGGATTTTTAAACTATTTATACGTACGAAGTGTGATCGTACTGTACGATCCAAGTACGTTCAACTTAAAATTTTCAATTTTCTAGACAGTTTTTCTTGTCTTTCATATATAAGAGTCCTAAAAACTGACACTCAATAGATCCGACTACGAATTTCTTTTGAGAGTGAACTTGGAGAGTGTTTGGCAGAGTGTTTTAAAGATCATGAATTTTTGCTTTTAAGAATTTATTTGCACTTTTAAGAATTGCTACTTCCAATTTTAATGCATTCTCATTACTATCTAATTTAGATGCATATATTTCTAATTATTTGCATGAGTTCTCTATCTGATGATGCTTTGATTTCATAGATTATATGCATTGGTTAGATCAATATGCATCTTCTTTAAAGTATTAAACTCATCAAGTAAAGTCTCTTTGATTACAATATAAACCAGAGTGTTCGACTATCAGACAATTATGCTCTTTTTGTTAAGTAGTGAAATCAGTGTTTAAACTAGCATACATCTTTTTTAGCTTTCCATATGAATCATATATTTTTTTAGATATGATAAACAGATCATCATAATATAACTGACATACCTCATCTTGATATGACTAGTCAAGATTATCATTAGCCATAAGATACAGATTTGTTACCTCCTCTTATGCTTCCTCTTCAGATGAATCTAAGGTAGAATCGTACCAAAGAGCTTTCTATGTCCGTTGCTTCCCCTTTTGAACTTTCCCTTCTCTTTACCCCTCTCCTTGATCAGGTGAGTCTTCAGGTTGGAGCATTATGTTCGTAGGTGGCCTAGTCTCTTGCATTCAAAACAAATTGTGTCAGATGACACTTTAAAATTTTATTATTCTTACCTTTGCTCCATTATTGTTGATGATGCTTTTACTTTTTTTTCAAGCAATTCTTTAACTAACGGGTCATTAATGCAATATCATCATCCTCCTCAGCTACAAAGTGTTGGATGACTATGGTACCCCAAGAGGGGGGGTGAATTGGGAGTCTTAAAATTATTATTAAAAGAAGGCAATTAAAATAATTTTAATGCTATTTGGAAAAGAATAAGTAATCATACAATTTTTATAACAATGATAAATAAAAATAAATGAAAGAAATGAAAATAAGAGGCATAATATTTTTATGTGGTTCAGCCCAGATTCTAATCCGACCTATGTCCAAACTAGCTAACTCTCGGGCTAGAAATCACTAATCCGAGGTTTGCCTTGCAAACCTGACCTCTTTAAACCAAAGAAGTTCTTTACAACCTAAATACTCTTCTAGACAACCCAATATAATTATAATTTAAACTTCACTAAGACAAATAGCTTAGATCAAGAAAAAGAAAAATATAATTTGATGTAAATAATATAAGCTTAAAATATCTTGCAATAAAATGATCAAAAAAATATTTGAGGTGATCTTACAAAATAATTTTAATCATCTCACTACTTGTAAATGGAATATTTAATTTGCTCACTTTAAGAATAATTTATATTTTGATAAAAATAATAATAATATTTTAAATAAAAATATTTTTCTTACTGATTTAAACTATAACTCTTCAAATCATATAATACTTTTAAAAATGAATTAGATTTGAAATACAAATCTATGCCACAAAATAGAAAATAAAAATACTTGCTTTGTTATCTTTATGGATTTAAAAGATTTAACATAGAAAACTTATTATAGCATTCTCAACTAGTATTTCATCAAATAATAATAATTTCCAAGAAAAAAATATATGGTGAAAAACTAAAAAATAACAACAAGTAAAAATTTAGAAAAAGAAAGCAAACTCGAGAACTCCAAGAGACGTTACAGGATTTAGTGCGTTGAAGTTTTCCAACTAAGAATTTGATCTCGCAAAGGAAAAGAGCTCTTGGAATGAAAATCAAAGTTTCTTCTCTCAAGATTTAGCATGTAAAGAAGGGAAAAGGAATGGAGAAAATGCTAAAGTTTCTCTCTTGAATAGCCATCATATGAAGAGGATGGGGGTATTTAAAGAGAATGGGTAAGTAAAGCCAAATTTGAATAAAACTAATTAATCTAATAATAATTTATCAACTAATAATATAATATTTGATAAATAATTCATTTATATTAAAGAAATATAAGTTTTAAATGGCTATAAAATGGCTAGTCACATGGACAAATCAAAAAGTCTTCATATATATCCAAAATAAGGCAAAAACGGCTACCCAGCAAGTAATATTAAAATCATCTAATGTTTAGAAATTAATTATAACTTTAATATTGCTCCAAATGGGTTATATAACCTATCAATTTATATCTACATAATCTATGGAATCTAAAGACATCAAAAATAAGCCATGTTTCCATTAAAATAATGCTATATTTAGCGAAATAAAAACTTATACATATTTTCATATATTTAAAGATATATTAAATATTCATACAATAATATGATATAATTTTGATAACATTAAATATACATTAGTAAATTTATAAGAAATAAGTTTATTTTAAAGAATGCGTAATAAATTTTTATCACAAAAGCTTGTTACATTTGATTTCCCTGATTAATTATCTTTCCATAATTGATAACAATGAAGCTGTTTGATTAAAAAAATATATATTTTTTTGAAAATGTGTTTAATTATTTTTGGGAAATATTTAATTTCTAGAATTTTTAATTTTAAAATTGAACGCTCATTATGAATGATAAATCAACTCGAGAAGTGAACATATCGTTCCCTAATTGGTTCAAATTTTAAAACTTTGAATTTATCCTGATTATCGTAGTCAAACTCAAAGAAAAAATAACATATGATCCCAAAGGATCAAAATGATGTTTAATCGGATGTTTAACTACAATGATCTAGAAATAGATCGTTAATTTCATTATCAAAGTCACGATAATAGTACGATATTTCTCCTCAGGAGAAGAAGATATCGTCTATTATTGATCATTTGAAAATGACGATAATGATCATTGACTTTTAATTTTCCCAAGGACAATTAGTTAAGGTTTTGAAAACTTAATTTTGAAAATCTGGTCTGGGTTTCTAAATCTCCTACGAGCGCAAGCCCTCGTAGTTAATTACATCATAAGAAACCAAAAATTTTCTACGAATACTCTCGATTAAAATAGCGATACGAATTTTATTTAGAATTCAAAGATTGATATCAAAGGAGGTTAAGGGACTAAAAATTCAACAGGGATTGGTTCAAGATTGAACATTTATTTCTAGAATCAAAGGAAGAAGAGTAGGAGGCACCGAGGATTCTAAAACAATTCAGAAGTGCCCCAATCTATCCTATGTGTTGGGCTTGAATTTGAAGGAAAGAAGTTTAATGTTCAAATGATCAATTTTATTAGAAAGTTGGGGCTTATATCCCGATCATCAGATCGGGAGAATGCCTAGGAAGTGAGGGTAGAGACTAACCTACCAAGTGGGTATGACGTCCCGGTCAAGATCCCATGATTTTCCATTGTCTCGGGTTCGTCGGTATCCTTAGCCTACTTAGTCGAGTGCCGACCAGAGGATCCTTGTTAGCAACCATGGGTTACCTCATTCAAGGGGACCTCGTAGGCCAAGGGGTTGGGGACCTAATCCTAGGCTGACACATATGAAGTGCACAGGTCTGTGAGTAATGAACCTATGTCTATGTTATCTAACCTAGGATGCCAATCTCATTTTGTGTGCATATCAACTGTCTAAAAAAATAGAAAGGAACACCGGCCTAACCTAAAGCTAGAGTTCGTGTCCTAACAAGTCAATCTAGGTGTGTGTAATAAGCTGTGTGGTTGGGATATATCCTATATCAGGTAATTGGTTAAAGTTGTTTAATGTTCTAGTTGGTTGAAAGGCTTAAGGGGAGATTTTGGTTAAAGTTTAAGTCTTAATGATTTGAAATTGATTTTAAGATTGATTATTAATAATTTGGTGGATACCACCTTTGTTGCTCACCGAGGCCGTGAAGTTTATTTCACCTTCCTTGGGGCTAATTTAATAGCCTCGTAGGCTTGGGTTACCCAGTGGTACCCGGTATGGTTAAATGAATTAGGTTTAATTTAATATTTGAAATTTGATGAAATGTTAATTAAGTTTGGTTGATTGCTGGTTTTAAAATTAAATTGAAGTTTTCTAAATCTTTAAATGATTTTTGAATGTTTGATGTTTTTAATAGATTTTAGATTTTCGTTTGAGTTGAATGACTTTGAGTTTGATCAATTTGAGATTTTCTTGAAATAGTTATGATTTTTAAATTATCAAAATTTGAAAATTATTTGAATTATTTAATTGTTTAATTAAGGGTGTTTTAATGATTTGAGTCTAAATGAACTCTAAACTCCTTGAAATCACCTCCAAAGATCAGGAATGATCTAAGGAGGGATTATCAAGTGTTTAAGAATTCTTTGGAATTTTTAATCATTTTTAATTAATTAAATTAATTAAATATTCAATTTTATTTAAAATTCAATTAAGCTTAAAGTTAATGTCAAATCAAGGGGGTTTTAATTTTCTTATGTTAAGAGTTCAATTAGGATTAATTTGAGATACTATATGTATTTTTGTGTTTTAAATTTAATTTATTAAATTTCTTTTGAAGTTTTGAGGGGTTGATTAAGGCTTAATCTTAAGGGGTCTGATTAAGGGGTTTAAAGGGTTCAAATTTTAGTGAGGATTTTTCCTAGAGCAGGGAAGGGTCACTAAACTCAAGGGGTTTAAATTTCAAATCAATTAAATTTAAAGAAGTTTTGAGGCTTAATTAAGGGTTTAACTTTAATTAAATCTTTTAAGTGGTTTAATGATTAATCGATTGATTTAAGTTTGATTAAGATCAAGTTTGATAGTGTACACTAATCCTAAGGTACGGTGTCACTAAGTTTTCTATGTTTGATGTTTGATCCCTAAAGGATATAAGTGTGAATCCTAGGGTTTGTCTAAATTTTCTAAGACTCGTCCTTAATTATTATCCTTAATGATGTCACTAGGTTTAATGGGTTTAAATCAATGTCACTAACCCTTTGGACATGCATATAAATGTAAACAAGTTATGTTGATGGTATATATTCACTAAATACAGGAGTCAAGAACTTAAGGTTGGAGGAATAACTCAACAGGGAAATCTAGAAGCCCTATGATCTTCTAAGTTTTAAGAAAACTTACCTGATCACCGGAGCTGATCAACGGTGATTCTGGCTGTAGTACCCCATTTGGAAGAAAGGGGGAGACTAAAGCTCCTTGGCTCTGCCCTCCAATCAGCTCCATTAGTACCTCGCAAGAAGGCAAAGAGAGAGGGAGGTGTCAGAATATCATGTATTGTAATTCATAAATGCATATATATATATATATATAAGATTCATGATAATATTCGAGAATTATTATAAATATAATATAAGTGCAAAACGTCAATTCAAATCATTAACTTCTAAACAAGTGCACAAGATTGAGTAGAATAATTCATTTATAACATCTTACTTGTAATTGGTGAGAACACAAACACATAGAATGCAATATTGAAACTTCTTATATGATCTCCCAAATTTTATATCCAATCCGATTTATAACCATAAACAACGAATGCTAGAAATTTGGTTAGCAACAAAGACATTACTCTACACCAATCCCACGATTCCTCACAAAATTATAAACAAATGTGTATTAACAGTTGATATACTTGAGTATCTAAGCTTATATACATGTGAAGTTTATGGGAGATACTTGAAAATGTCACACTCATGAACAGAATGGAAGCAATTAAGAAACATCACCTTGAATATACATTATTTTTGAACTCATGAAACCACTAAATGAAATTATGTTTAAGAAAGTTTCAATCATACAAGCAATGAACCATTCAATTGCATACTAATTGAAGAAACTTATCAAAAAGACAATATTTATATGTTAGCGAAAATAACTCATATATTTACATTATCGATGAAGTAAGTTTCCTCTTTATTATTGCATATCTAACAAGTTGTTACGGTCAAAGCACTAGATAATTCCAAATTATTAAAAAAAAAAAAAATCTTAAATCATAAATTCTTTCTTTCATTTTAAAATTAACATTCTATTAAATTTTGAATTCATAGCAACAATATTCAAATGTGTATATATATATATGAAATATATCTGCAATTACTTATCTCTAAACAAAAATTGGGGAATCTTCATTTATTTAATTTTTAAATACATGCTTGAATTTTTAAGGTTTTGAATGAATGAATGGTTGTTATGGTATAAGCAAAAGGATTCGATTCAAAATATTCTTGTAAGAAATCCTGTTCAAGTTATTTCACAAGAAAAGTTTATAAAAAAAAACATTGTCACAAGAACATCTTGCATCTCATAAACCGAGATATCTAAGTGGGAAAGATTTAGTAATTTACACATAAAAAGTCACAAAGTGTTATCAATATAGTTGGATTTTATAGGATCGACGAGCAAATTCAATTCAAAATGATTTTGAGAAGCCATAAATAACACATTTTCTTTAACACACTTTTAAATAAACAAACAACTTGAAGTTTGAGCAAAACAATTTGGGACGAATATCATGACAGGTAAAAATAAATGAGAGTATTAAGTTCTGGGTAAGTCAAGTATGCATAGTTATTGTATTTCACATTGACCTGATAGGAAGCTAACTATAGATTTTCACAACAATAATGGAATGAACTTCATACCAACAAAAGAAACTAGCAGGTTCCAATGAAAGGTGTTGAGCTAGATTAATATACTTGTGTATTACTGAACTCAAAGTGTCTTTTTACAAA
>CM034310.1:20544767-20615951 GCA_019925795.1 Dendrobium chrysotoxum | reverse complement strand
TTCATAGTTAGGCACTAAACTTACCATAAGGAAAGGGTCACTGAGTCTAACCAAATCAGAGCATGTATGTTTAGTAACACTCTAAGAGGCTATTTGTTTTGATGAAATAGGATTACATACAAAAAATACAAATGCAAAGTTTATATTTTATATTTAACTTTGAAGTATAATTAATATGTGTAAAATTCGATAGCGGCGATGAGGCAGCTGACCGATGGCAATGTGTAAATGTGATCAATGACAATATGTACATATGTGATGGCCAATGATCGTAGACAATAGTGGCAATGGTCGATCGTGGTGGTAGAAGCAGACGACGATGACGACTAGTGATCATCAGTGGCAATCCATAATATTGGGTGGTATCCAACGGTGTTGGGTGACGACCATGGCCAGTGGTGGGCCACTCATCACACAAGTTGTATATTTGGAATTCACCCTAATCAAATGAATTCTAAATACATTAAAAATGAATTAGATAGGGTATTTCACATATATTGAAATTTTACACAATATATATTTTTTCCAACCAAACACAAGAAATTTCCAAACGAATACATTTGGTTAGGATTACATCAGGAATACTTGTAACCAAAATAATTTCTAAGCTTATATAAGGGTTATATAGCTTTGATAGTACATGTATCATGATGAAATTCCAGAAGAAACATCCAATTAAGTTAAATTAGAGAGAGGGGTGGGTTGGCCACATGTCACACCTCCAGATTCAGAGTTCTATTCAAACTTATCTGACCAGTCTGGATGTTAGGTAACTGGTTAAATTTATGTATTTGAACTCCTTTGCTCATGTTTTAGAGTATTCCGTGTGCATGTAAAGGTCTACAAATGTTTTATAGTGGATTTCAGGGGTTTGTTTGCATGTTTGTAAAATTTAATATTTTTCTTAGAGCACCTCTAACACTATCTTTTTAGCACTCTTGCATTGAAGTTTTGAGAAAATGTGCATTTAATTCAATTCTCTAGCATGCAGTGTGGGACGTGGCGCTGTAATTCCTGTAGGGAGAGTCGTGTGGCGCTGCAATGCTAAAAATATAAATATTTTTTAGTATTAAAATATCCAAATCCACTATTCAAACCTATTTGAAAGTTTTGGGCAGCTGGCTTAGAGAGAGATAGAGAGGGATCTTGAAGAGTGAGAAGTCCAATTGGGCCACTTTCAATCATTTTTAGCTATCATCCTAATTCTAAAAGTAGCTCAAATCGAGATAGGTTATGTTTTGTCTATCTAAATTTTCAATAATTTAGTACTTTTGGGAATTCTTTGATCGAATTTATAATTGGGTTGTACAAAAAATATAATTTTATCAGATTCTGGTAACTTTGTCTTTATAATTTTTGATATGTTATCATTATAATTATTCTTATCATTTTAAGTATTTATTTGAGATTTTTTATCGAATGATTTTGAAAAGTAGCGATTTTTATCCATTCAAAATTTGTTTTGATGTTTGCAGGCTCGCTTTCCCTGCATTGCCCTATCCGTGCCCCTTTCTTTTTTTTATTTTCGAGGATAGTTTTAATGAGTTTAGATTTTATGGTAATTTTTAGAAGACAGATTGGGCTTTTAGATATAACACTACCCAGAGATTTTTCCCTCAGTATTTATGATACTTTATGATCTGAGTTCTTGTTTCTATAGGAGCAAGCCCCTATAGTTAATTACCCCTCCCGATAACGAGAGAGCACTTTCAAATAAGGGTAGTCGTTGAACATATATCTAGTATCCAGTGATATAGTAACAGATATTGAAAATTAAAAGTATCAATAGCACATATATATGTAGTACGCACTTAGCCGATGGTGGGGGGAATGATGATAAATTTGATCAAGATCTTATGATTATGTCATCCCAGGCAATCATGTTCCCTAGTTTACTTAGAGTAGGTAATCAATCCAACCAGGCAAAGTATTCTTGTCGGCATCCATGTGTTGCTTCGTCCAAGATACCTTGTAGACTTGAGTGAATATTTACTTAAGGGGACTAATTTTAGCCAGCCTTAGCTGACAAAGAGCTTTGTGCCCTATCAATATATCCTATTGATTCATTACTCAATATTTTAGAGACATTGGGGAACATATGAGTATGGCCATAACCATAATTTAGTGATACCATTTGGTGGCAAAATCACTCAGTTAGAGGGCCCCGGTCATGACCATTTTATGTGATACCATTTGGTGGTAAAATATTGGTTAGATGATACGTGCCACATCTTTCTTGGTAAGAGATAGTTTGAGAATGAATCCTAGTATGATAAACTTGAATCTACTCTGGACTGGACATTCACTCTTTGTGAGCTGAAGTATCTGCCTCGATAAACCGTTGTAGAGGATGAATGAATTTTTTCTTTAAGTTATTAGGTTATTTATATCATCTTAAATATCTTAATTTTTATGACATTTATATTTTTAAAACTTTTATTAAAAATAGAGCCATGTAATGATAAATTTTAAGACTTGGGCACATTTAAAAGATAGAGACCCCTCCTATTGAGATTTTTAGTCAACACGGTTATGATTAGGTTTTATGGTAATTTATTTCATTAGTCAAGTCTTGTCGACTCTGTTTGTTTGCCAACAAAAGATTGGGTTTAGCTCTAAATTTTGGTGTTATCATAAAAATATCATAATCGAGAGTATATATTTTAATATATGAATTTTTTTTATAGAAGACCTTTAAGGTCTAATATGAATGTATAAAATTAAATACTTCGATTAATTCAATGAGCATTAGTTCTAAAAGTTTATATTTTGGTGATGAATTTTCTTTGTAAGAAGCCTTAAAGGCTTAATATGAATGTATAAAATCAAATACTCCATTCAACACTATGACCGTGTTGGATGGTTTAAGTCATGTTAACTCCGGTCTATTCAAAGAAGAGGATCAAACTTGAACTTAAGTTCACTTTTGACCTGCATAGCATCCTTATGCATCATTTGTGTACATATATCACACTCATCGGGGCGATGAGGTAAAACGCTTTTAAGTGCATTTTCCATAATGTATTCATATATCAAATAGCATATATGCATGTGACATATTTGATGTGTATAACATATCTGCATATTTGTGTTCACATTCATATATTTCTTTGTATATTTGTATGCTTGCATATGCATTTGCATGTTTGTATGCATATTTGTGTATTTGCATATCATTTGCACACTACTTAATGTTTGCATGATATTTTATATGTTGAGTGATGCATGCATGATGTGTTTGCATGTTAAATTTGGTACATGCATGATATGTTTGCACGTTATTTGGCGTATGCATGATATATTTATGTATTATTGACATATATGCATGCTTCATTTGTATATTGTTTAGTATACTTATGTAATACATTTATACATTATGCGGTATACTTATATTAAGCACTTGTATGAATCTCAATGCACTTGCATAATTTAGGTGCAGATTTGCATGATTGATAATATGTGTGCAAGTTTACTTAGTGCGCTTGTATGATTAGCAGTTTACATACATGCTATATATGTGTGCTCGTATAGTACACTGATATGGTGTGAAAGAATTTGTGATATACATTCAGAAAATATGTAGGAGATGTTTCTTTTAGGTGATTTAGCACATCTCACACACTTGAATGAGAAAGTCGTTCCACCCGTGACTTGCAATAGTTCACAGTATATATAATACATTCACAAGAATACGAATCCCCTTATTTTTAGGCAACTGACATATACGTTATCGAGGGTACTTGCATGCCTATGACTTGCAATATAATTAATGCTTTTAATTTATTATGGAGTATTTAATTGAGAAGATAATCATATATATGTTGAGACATCCCGCATGGTGATTATTAATATAAGTGAATTTTCATAGGAAGATAAATAATTTTTACTTTTACTCCCTTAAGGTAATTATTACTTATATTAAGGTGTATTTACGGTCATATTTTACAAGCTTGTGAATACTCAAGGATTCAAAAGCAAGAGGAAGAAGAAGAAGAAGAAGAAGAAGAAGAAGATAAAGAAATAAGAGAAGAAGAAATGGAAGGAAAATGGAAGAGGAGAACGAAGAAGTAAAAAGAAGAAGGAGAAGAAGAAGAAGAAGAAGAAGAAGAAAAGAAGAAGAAGGAAGAAGGAAGAAGAAGGAGAGGAGGAAGAGGCTTTACCTTGGTGATCAGTTCGAGGGAGGCTTGGCTGGCAGCTTAGGGTCTTGCAAGAGAGGGGGAGCTGAGAGAGGGGGAGAGGCTTGCTGATGCATGCGTGAGTGTGCATGAGTGAGAAGGGTAGTTGGGTGGTTGTGTTATGTGAGATGAGGGTTTAAGTGAGTGGTATTTTGAGTATTTTTATTTAGGTTTAATCTATAATCTTTTTGTTGGCATTAATGTTTAGCCCAAAGAATAGAACAAAGTTTAATGGTTGATGTTGTCAAAGATCATGTATATGAATCTTGACTTTGAATCAAATTTGAAATTATTTTGGCTCAGCTATAGTGGCTTATTAACCCAATTGTATTGTCATTGGTTCGATGCTTTGTACTAATGGAATTGTTAATGAAAAATCCAATTTGGAATTTGAGAGTTAAGGTTTTGAGCAAACATACACCTGGGTCTTGACCCAAGTGTCAAGTTTGCAGCTGCATTTGGTTCGCCTATCATAACTTGTTAAACCAGTGGCGATTATTATCAGTCCGACACTTTGTGATAATGGACTTACTAATAATGAATCTAATTTGAGAATTTGATCCCTTCTATCCTGGGCTTTGTGTGGTGGACTTGATGAAGGATTACCTAATTTGTCCTTACTGACTTAGAAAATTTCCATATCTTCTGCCCTTTGCTTTTTTGCTTTGTGGGCTTGATGAAGGAGTGTATGCTGGTGACTTAGTCCTTGGTGCTTGCATTTGGTCAGTGGTAAAGAGTCATCGATCTAGAGCTTTGTGCATAACAAACTTGTTGATGACAAAATCCCCTAGGTTCATCCTCAGGCTTCATACAAACTCTAGGATAGTTCTTCAGTCCTTTACTTTGTGCTTCAACAAACTTGCTAAAGAAGAATTTCTTCAATCCTTGCTTGTACTCAATAGATTTATTGATGGAACTATAGGGTTTAATTTGATTAATAACTCAAAATGTAGGTAGTACTCTGACCCTTAACTAGTTTAGAAGACCTCCTCGATCTGGGTTACTTGAACTTATCAAGTTGGGTAAGCTAGAACTTGATAGCTCTTATCATTTGACTACTGAGACGGGCGCTCCCTTATTACGTCATTTCTTATAGCTTGTTGAGTAGGTGGAGCTGCTAGCAACTCGGCCACATATGGGCTTGTTGAGTCCCTGCCCACTCAGGTTTTAAACTTGAGCTATGGAGAGATGTGTTCCCTAGATAGAATTTGCTAAAGTTTACAAATTTGAAGTCTTACTTTCTGGTTTTAAATTTTAGATCTTGCATATATTTAGTAACTATTTTGAATGAGACTTATCCCTTCAATTATCACCTCGACCCATCGATTGGTGAGAAGAATCTTCTCCACCACGACTACTTGAACTTGTCGAGTCAAGTAAGCTTCGAGAATCTAACAGTCTTTCGTGTTAGGTTGACAAACAGGAGTTCCCTTACTATGACCTTTCTTATGGCTTGTTGAGTAAGCGAAGCTTCTAGTGACTTGACTGTAATAACTCGTACTTTAATCATGTGAAATAATTTTTTTATGGAGTCGTTATAAGTCCAAATTATAAATCATCTTTACCATAACTTATATATCCTTGTGCACTAATTACATTAATTTTTTTCTAGTTTTGAGAGCACCGATAAAAATCTTTAAGAAATTGACGCCTATTACTATAAGTGAGAATTTTGGGATAGTCAAGTATTCCTTTTGCAAACTGATTTCATCAAAATTTTCTTAAAAAATGGACTATTTTATGGATTTTTTTATTTTTAAAGTTCTAAAAAGATTTTATATGAATTTCATACAAAAAATTGATTAAATTATATAATTATATTAATATTTTATTATTATATTATTAAAAATATCCTAAGCCATTAACTAATCCATTATGAGCCATTTTCTTCTCCTATTCGTTTTAATAAAGAGCATTTAGGAAAAAATAGAGAGAAATGTGATGAAAGAGAAAGAGAAAAAGAAAGTTAAGATTTGAAGACTATAAAGCGATTTTCATAAGTCAGTCTAGTTGGAAGATTTTGCTCATCTCGCTTTAAGGAACCAACACCCTATTTTTTATTTAAATAAATTTTTTAGTATTTTTTTTGATCAAATTTGTATTTCTATTACCCAAAATAAGGATAATTTTGTATTGGTAAAATTTTCACCATGTAATTTTTTATATATTATAGAGATTATGATAATGAATATTTTGAGTATTTATTTGAGTTTTTGCTGGGTGATTTTGAAAAGCAGTAATTTTTGCCTATTTATAAATTTATTTTGATATCTAAATAGTATGCTATAGTTCAATTAAAGCTTCATAATATTATTTTATATGATCTCTCATAATTTGAATAATTTCTAAAAATTTTGCTCAATTGGGTTTTCTGTTGCATACCATTAAGATATTTTGACACTTTCTAAATTAAGCCCAATTATGCTTTATTTACTACAATGCATTAGTAATGAATGTGAATATGTGATTGAGTAATAACTGGTTATTGTTACAGTTGAAATATCTTGATAGTGATATGTATGAAAAACAAGTAAATACTTGTTATTTATTGACGTTGGCTGGGGATTGATTGACTTATACAGGATGGTGGGCCGGCTAACTTTCTTTTAAATGCTATGGTTAGTTATTATCCTTTACTGATTTACATGATACTATAATTGAAAGTTATAAAGAGTTATTACTATACTGACGGGGTAAAGTGTGATGACTATTTTTATTATGCCAACGGGTTACCGACTATCGATCATTAATTATTGAAAAAATATCATAATAGCCAGAACATCTTACTTGTTTAGTGTGACTACTAAAATTCATATTATTAAGGCATTGACACTGATTTTACTATTACTGATAAAGACACTTATACTATTTCATTCTACTGATTTATTGTACAAATATTAAATATACTAAGCATGTGAAAAATTGAATAACATGTATACATAGTTATAGTATTTTACTACATTGATCTTAGTTTGATGGTTCTTTACTAATGCTTTGGTTTTACAGCTTTATACAATTTTGTTACTAATATAACGACTACTTTAGTGATTCGACACCCATATTAGTTTACTGCTTTCCCTACTATACTACTTTACTGGCTTCTATACTATATAATTTTACTATTTATAGATTCTATTGCTATTACATGTGAGCTCCTTTTCCTTGTGTTATTGTTATTTTAGCTCTTCTATACTGATTTATAATCATATAAATATTACTATCATAATTTGATTGTTTAGCTCATTATATATGATTAAATAATTTCAGGCCAGGGTAATGGAGCAGGAGTGTGAGATTGACTAGGATCCTTTAAGTTCAGGTTTGTTTTCTTGTTATTTTTAGTATTCTTTTATTCTCAAAATAGAGTAGTTGAGATATGATTATATAGATCCTGAGTAGTATATAAAATTTTTAGGAATGAATATAGATATGAATATTGATGTTTTGACCAGTAGTTATTTCCGCTTATATTTATTTTTGATAGATGAAATTAGATAGCTTTGGTTGTTATATATTAAAAGATAAAAAAAATAATTCTTCCAAGATTCTGGGGCATCACATCAGCTATATATAGGCTTGTCAAATCCAATTACATAAAAACCTGTTCTTACCATAACTTTAAGCTAAAGGAGAGCTCATGCTACTCTAACTTGACTTATTTGAGTGTGGCCATGAAATCTTTTTTCCTGAGCTTCAAAATCTTGGTACATTAAAATGGAGGTGTCATGAGCCTTTGTATATATTAAAGGGAAAATTTTCATATCCCTTCAACTAGAAATATATTTATATTCTATTTTTTTAAATATTTATTTGGGGATCTTAGTACGAAGCATGATGTCAATCCAGATAAAAATTTAAAATATCCCATATCTTGTATGAAAGGGTTAGACAAGTTTCTAGAAGAATTTAATATTTCATGATTTTAAATATTTATTAGGGGATCTTAACACATAATATGATGTTGACCTACATAGATATTTAAAATGCCTCATATAGTGAAATTTGGATAAGTTATAATAATTAAAACTAAAAATATCCCCTATCTTATAGGGGGATTTTTATGGCATACTTGAAATGCTTTCTTGTATTACAAGAAAATTTTAAGAAAATAAAGTACATATATTGATATGTATATACAAAGTGCTATCTTCGTTTATATGAGATTTTAAGTATGATATTTTTTTAGCAAATTTTATGTATGATATTTCTTTAAATATTGATTGTTTATCGGTGGAATGAGTCTTTGACTGTTCATATCAATAAGTTGGTAGGCTCCTCCCTAGTACACCTTTTTGATGATTAAAGGAGCCTCCCAATTAGACTCAAATTTATCATTAATTCCTCAATATGGGATGATTGATGTTCTCAGCACCATGACCATTTCTCCTTCTTGAAATGCTCGATGACATACCATATGTCAAAAGATATTGTCATCCTTACTTGATAAATCTCTAAATTTTGCTTAGCCTGTAGCCTGAATTTATCTAATGTATTCAACACTTTCCTCAAATGAGTATTTTTCTCCCGAGTAAGATCGTACTAGATAGCTACTTTGAGCGTTGGTAATTTGATCCCAAGTGGTAACACTACTTCAACCTCAAACACTAATACATAAGGAGTGGCTTTGGTTGGTGTCTTATAAGTAGTACGATACGCCTACAATATGCTACTCTCTTTTTTCTAGTGAGGATTTTGTAAAGTAATTTCACTAGTATTTTGTTAAAGGCCTCTGCCAAGCCATTTTCTCATGGATTATATATGGATGTGTAATGCCAATCAATTTTATGTTGATTAAAAAAATGTAAATCTTAGTACTTTTAAAAGTTATGCCATTGCCTGAGATTATGTAGCATGGCACACCAAATCTATGTGCAATATTATGGGTAATGAAGTTGATCATGTGCTTAGAGGTGACTTCTTTTAAAGGAGTAGCTTTAGCCCAATTGGAAAAGTAGTTAGATGTTGCCAATATAAAGCTGTGTCTAACTAATGATGGTGGCTCAATTGGCCTAATTATATATGTACTCCAATGTTCAAATAACTAAGATGCCACCATAGGGTGTAATGGATTTGGTGGTTGATGTATAACATCACCATTGATTTGATACTCATGGCACTTCATAGCATGATTAATGCAATCTTTCACTAGTGATGGCCAGTAGTAACTCATTCTTTTAATCTTGATAGCCATTTTAGGACCTAATCGGTGTGCACCATAAAGTCCCTCATGAATGTTTGCTACCACCTTATTAGCCTCCTTGGTCCCCAAACACCATAGCCACATCTAATTGAAAGTTCTTTGATACAGCATATTGTTGACAAATGTATACTGCAATGCTCTATTCCTGATCTTCGTAGATAAAAATTTATTTGTTAGGAGTTTATTTTCTCTGAAGTAGTCGATGAAATGCTGCCTCTAATTATTTTGTTCTTTAACCTCTAAGTAGTTCCACTATAACTCTAAGGCTCTACTAGATTTACATCTTCTTTTGACTGTTTAAGGTTTATCTGGTTGGTTCTAAAAAATAATTTGTTGGTGAGTTAAGGATAAATAGAGTTGCATCCTACTATCTTAGATTCATTAACCCCTGTACTTATGGGGATTATAAAATTGCAAGCTCTAAAACCTGACAAGTGTGGATTACAATCAGCATAGTTTCGCCATTCATACTTACCACTTCCTTGGCCAATTTGGCCAGATAATCTAACTTGCTATTCTGAGCTCAATGTACTTAAACTAATTTAATTATTTAAACTTTCTTCATCAGCTCAAGAACTCATTGGTAATAGTTGGCAAACTCAAGCTTGCTGGTTTTGTAGATGCCCAATACTTAATTTATACCAAGCTGTGAATCACCAAAATTTTGAAGGTTTTGAATCCTTATTAAAATAAAAATTTTAAGGCCCACTACTAAAGCCTCATATTCAGCTTCGTTATTGGTTTGGGATTCAGGAAGACCGAACGAATATCCCGTTATACCTCCATTAGGTGTTATAAAAATGAGACTGATGCCAGCTCAGGATTTTGCTAAATTTTGAGATTGAATAGGCTTAATCGATGATGCTCTATCAAAATACATCTCCCAAACTTATGATTTATCCTTTTCTTGGATATGTATAATTTGCTCATCAGGAAAATTATCATTAAGCTGTGAATCTACATGAATAGAATACAGAATGAGAAAATATGCCAATACTTATCCCTTTACTACCTTTTATGGCACATACATGATATCAACTGTAGGAGTATCACTGCCCATATGACTAAGCTATTATCAATATTGGCCTTATCATCAAAAACTTTAGAGGATCAATCTTGGATATTAAAGTAATTTTATGAGATAGCATATATTGGAAAAGTTTCTAGACTGCAAAAATTAATGCCATGTAGTGCTTCTCAATTGGAGAATAACATATCTCTGCTCCAATCAGCCTCTAACTAATGTAGTTGTAATAATCTGTATTTTGACCCAGGTAAATAATTTTTTTGGAGTCATTATAACTCCAAATTATAAATCATCTTTGCTATAATATTGTTATTGTAGTATTTTACTTGCATGAATTGTTTCATAATTTTTGGGTGCCGATGAAAAATCCTTAAGATAACACTTGTCGGTACAAGTCAGAATTTTGGGACCGTTAGGTGTCCATTTTGTAAACCAATTTCATTGATATTTTTTTAAAAAAATATTTTATTTTATGAATATTTTTTTGTAATTTTTGAAGTCCTAAAATAATTTATTTAAATTTTATACTAAAATAAATTGATTAAATATGTGATATATTGAGCACGTGATTTAGGAGGTCTAGTAGCATGTATACATTCTTATATGATTTTACTATATTGATTTAATTTTGATAGTCGTATATGATTTTACTGTATAATTTTTGATGAGTTTTAATTTGATTTTGATTTGATTGGATGGATTTGGTTTTTATCGATTTTATACCCGAATCCTTAAGGGAAATGTCGGGGATGACATTTTCTTAAGGTGGGGTAGATTATAATAATCTGTATTTGGACCCAAGTAAATATTATTTTTTGGAGTTATTATAACTCCAAATTGTAAATTATCTTTTCCATAGTATTGTTATTGTAGTATTTTACTTGCACGATTTTTTTCATAATTTTTGGGCACCGTTGAAAAATCCTTAAGAAATTAGCACATGTCTGTACATGTGAGGATTTTGGGACCATGAGGTGTCCATTTTACAAACCGATTTCACTGATATTTTTTAAATAAAATTTTTTATTTTATGAATATTTTTCTATAATTTTTGAAGTCCTAAATAATTTATTTAAATTTTATACTAAAAGAAACTTATTAAATTAATTATATAATATTATATTATTATTATGTTCAAAATATCAAAAAGCATTATCAAAAGTTTTTTTAAAATCCTTTTCCCTTTATTGATTTCAGCAACAGAAAAGTTTTTTTAGAGAAAACGAAAGAAGTGTGAGGAGAGAGAAAAGGAAAACCTAGATTCGGAGGCCATGGAGCGATTTTCGTCAGTCGAGCCTATTAGGTGATTTACTCGTCTCGCTGTAAGGATCCTTTATCCTATTTTTGATTTCAAAGATTTTGTATTTTTGACATTTTTTTTTATCAAATTTATGTTTTTGTTATCGAAAATTGTGAATAATTTTGTGGCAAAACATTCATCGCGTAACCTTTTGCATGTTATAGAGATTGAGATTTTGAATATTTTAAGTATTTATTTAAGATTTTTCACTAGGTGATTTTAAAATAAAGCAATTTTTATCTACTCAAAAATTTATTTGATGTTTAAAAATAGTGATTTAGTTCAACAAAAACTTCAGAGTGTTATTTTATACAATATTTGGTAATTTAGTCAAATTCTAAAAAAGTGAATTTTTCTTCAGTATGATTTTTATTATCTATTGTTAGAACATTTTGGAATTTTTTGAATTATACTCAATTATGCATTATTTATTGCAATATATTAGAAATGAATGTGGATATGTGATTGAGATTACTATTATAGTGTTGAGATAATAATGTGTGTGTAAAAGATAAGTAAAGACTAGTTGACCCGTTAGTTGGAAACTGACTGACCAGTATAGGATGGTGGGCCTACGGGCTTTCATTTAAATAAAGTTGTTTGGTGTTATCCTCTACTAATTTATGTGATACATTGGTTGGGAGTTATAAGGAGATTATTATTATAACGGCGGACAAAGAGTGACGACTCTATTTACTGAGCCAACATTTTACTTACATTGAAAAACACCATGATAATCAGGACTTCTTACTTGTTTAGTGTGACTTGTGAAATGCATATTTTGAGGCATTATTCTTATTATTGTAAGAATTTATTAATATTACTTAAATTTACTTTTATTGCATTATTCTACTACTTCTACCACTAGATTGTTATTATTACTTATCTGGATATCAATACTATTTGAAAATATTGATTCAATGTACTCATACTAAGCATGTGATATACTGAGCACATGGTATAGGAGGACTAGATCGCATATATACATTCTTATATTATTTTGACAATCTTTACTGATATTTTAATTTGATGTTTTATCCGATTATTGAGATATGATTAATTTATAGATTTGTCACTAGTAGTGGGTTACTATTTTATAAGTTGCTGTACCGTAGTGTTTTACTGTTCACAGATTCTACTGCTACTAAATTTAAGTTTTATTATTCTTGCACTGATTCAATGATCATATGTATGTAACTACCATGATTTGACTATTGACATACATATTGCTCCTTTATCGTGCTTTGAATTTAGTTGTAGGTTTTGGTTGCTTGTTGGGCTTGTTAGCTCATTATATATGGTTAAATGATTTTAGGTTAGGGCAGGGGAGTAGAAGTGCGAGTCTAGTTAGGATTCTTCAAGTTCTGTTTCTTTTTTATTTTTCTTTGTACTCAGGACAGAGTAGTTGTGATGTGATTATATAGATCCTGAATAGTGTATATAATTTTTGGGAATGAATACAGATGTGTATATTAATGCTTTGAATTATAGAATTTATTTTTATTATTTATTACTGTTAGATGATATTAGATAGCTCTGGTTGTTATTTATTAAAAGATTAAAAGAATAATTCTTCCAATTTAGATTTTGGGGCATTACAATAGTGGTGGGCATTCTTTTTTGTCTTCTTCATTATGTTGAGCTAGCAGTGCTCTGAGGGACTCTTCTATTGCTGCAATGTATAGGATAAGACGCTTCCCTAGAATTAACACTGTAATAATAGATGGGCTTAATGGGTATCTCTTGATACTATCAAAAGCTTCTAGGCATTCTCTGTCCCACTTAAAGTGCGCATCTATATTTATCATTTTTTAAAATGGTTGGCACCTTCCTAACATATTCAATATAAATTATCAAAGAAATGCAAGTTTCCCTTGCAAGGGGCGAAGCTGTGAAAGGCTCTTTGGCAATGGAATCTTCTTAATTGACTTGATTTTATTGGGGTTTATCTCGATTTTTCGATGGTGGATGACATACCTAAGAAACATCTCTACGGAGACCCTAAAAGCACATTCGAGAGGGTTCATATTAAAATCACATCTCCTGATCCTCTCAAATATATTTCTCAAGTCATTTAGGTGATCATTTATGTCCATGCTCTTAACAACATAGTCATCTATGTAGCATTCGACTTTCTGATGATTTAACTTATTAAAGATACACATTATAGCCCCCTGATAGGTAGGAACTGTATTTTTTAAACTAAATGGCATGACGTATAATAATGTATACCAATAGGCATTCTGAATGATATGTGTTTCTCTTCTTTAGGAGCCATTTTGATCTGATTATATCCCAAGTATCCGTCCATAAGGGAGAACATATCATAGTTAGAGGTATTATAAACTAGTAACGTTGATGTTAGGATTAGAAAGTCATCTTTCAAACACCCCTTATTGAGGCTTCAAAAGTTGATACATATACGAATCTATCCATTCTTCTTTATTATGAGAATAATGTTAGTAATTCAATCAACTTATTTCTCTTCCCGAATAAAGCTTGTATCTACTAGCTTCTTTGTTTTGTAATCACTTGCTCTTCGGTCTCCATTCTCATTCACCATGGAGCTTGCTTGACAGGCACTACATCTAATTTAATAGCAAATCTATGAACTACCGCATAAGGGAATAAGCCATGCATCTCAGTATATATTTAGGCAAAGCAATCCCTAAATTCATAAAAGAGCTCTTTTATTTATTAAACTTCATCCTCAGGGAGAGGAGCACTGATGAAGGTATGACCAGGATCTTTTTCAGTTTCCAAATTATCTTCTTTTAGCTCATCCATTATAGTAGCATGTCCACCATCTTCAAGCTCTTCTGGTGCTACTTTAGCTTTTAAGGGGCTGTCATTTAAAAAGTTAATTTCATAGAGCTCTTTTTCACTACTGTCATCGGATTTAACTCTCCTATCCATTACTGCACAGCAAATCTCCTTTCAAGGGTACTTTTATATATTAAATCTGAGGCCCCTTCCTATAAGGGCATCACTTTTTTGTGATGTAAGAGGACTTCTCTGATATAATATCTTAAAAAATAATCAGGTTTGTTGCTTAATGATACCAATATAAATTGTTTATTTCTATGTTAACTTTCCAACTCTTCTTAGATAGTATCTAGGCATCCTTATAGGAACTATCTCTCTAGAGGCAATAAGCTCGATAAGCCAGTCAAAATTCTTTTATTGATGTTCTCTAGATTTGTAGAATAAACTCTCTAGTCTAGTGTTTTCACTTAAAGGAAGTGCATAAAAAATTTTGAGCTCTTCGACGTTATGTACCTTATGAGGGATAATTTCTCTAAAGTATCATAGAGGGGGAGGCGTGTTGCAATCTGGGATCTCGAGCTTATGATTTTTATGATAAAAAAATATTATTGATTGTCTCTTTGTTTCCCCTAATATTTTTATTGCATATTTGCTCTTATGTGTACTAACATTTCAGGAAAATTATACACCATTCAATAAAGATTCAAGGCACAAGACTTGATAGAATAGGATGATGTTTTACAAGTGACTGTAATTTTTTTATTTTTATTTTGTATTTCTTGAGTCAAAGTCATGTAAAGGGGTATACTAACTTGGAGACCGTGCACACACACATACATGGGGGTGTGAGAAAATGAATTTCATATTTTTAAACTAATCATACCTTACAAACTAGTTCATACTGTATAATTAATTAATTAGAAAATCAATTAAAATTACTAATTGAGTAATTCAGGGTTTCTTAACTAATCGTACTATACAAACCAGATTATACATTATGATCAGTTTAAGCCACTAATCAGATTTACATAAGTATTTTAATATTTAAATTTTAAACATATCGCACTGTACGAACTCATTCATATTATATAATATTTAAAATATTACCTAAATTAATTCTCATGATTAGTCAATCAAATCAAGGTTTAATAAATATGATAGATCTTACAGTATGATATAGATCATATTGGATGATTGAGACAGATGAATAACCGTCATCCCAGGGATCATCTTAGATAAAATTTTAATTTTTGAATTAATTGTACTATATGATATAGATTCTTTGGAAGATTGGGCAGAGTTGATTTTCAATCATCCTAGAGTTCATCATGTACAATCTTAAATGAATGAACTAATCATAATGTACGATCCAATAATCGTATGGTGCAGTCAGTATACAAAGTTTGAACATACGTACTATAATTATATAAGCCATACTAGATGAAATAGTTTTTTGACCTAACCATACTATATGAACCTAGATTATAATGTATGAATAGAAATAATAGAATTAAAAAAATTGGATTTTTTGAAAGCCCCATATTCAAATACTCTTATTAGACTTTGAAGAAGTCTTTGGCTGTTGTGAGAGTTTTATGAGAGTCCCTTGAGAGGTCTTAGAACTTGGAGAGGGATAAGGAGAAGTTGTGTGTGAGGGTGAAGAAGTATGAGGGGATTCACACAATTTCTCCAGGTAAGCTTTTGCCTTGGTTCCTCCAAGTATCTTTGCTATTCTCTTGGGTAGCTTTGGGGAGAAAGTCTACAAGGAAAAAGATCCATGTTCTTTACCTCACCAGAAGGGTGAAAAAAATTCCAGGTTCTCTACCTCACTAAGAGGGTGAAAAGGATTCCAGCCTCACCATGAGGGTGAAAAGGATTCTGGATTCTCTGTCTCACCAGGATGGTGAAAAATATCCTTGGTTCTCTGCCTCACCAGGAGGCTGAAAAGGATTCTAAGTTCTCTTCCTCAATAGGAGGGTGGAAAGGATTTAGGTTCTCAGCCGCGCTGTGGAAGGGTGAAAGTGATTTTGTAAGAGCTTCTTCACCTTGCTATGAGAGCTAAAGGAGAGACACTAAAGGTTTAGTGCAATACACAAAGAGGAGGACTCTAAGGAGTAGACGTAGGTTAATGTTTGACCGAACCACTATGGAATTTTGGGTGTGTTTGTTCTTATTTTTAATTTACATTTCTACATTTTTATTTCATGTTTAATTATTGCAAATATGTGATCTGTGATTTTTAAGTGGCATAAATCTAATATCTTGCTATTAGGTCAAAAAGAAAAAGACAAAAAAATTACATTTGCAAGTTTTTGCTTAAAATCTAAAAATTAAAATATTTCTTTCTTGTGAGTTATTATTTAAAATAAAAACTAGATTACCTATGAAAATAGTGTTGGCAAATTTGTCCTTAAATAAGAAAAGGGGGAAATTTTTAAAACAACAATTCACCCCCCCCCCCTCTTGGTGTGCCTAGGGCAGTTCAACTAGGTATAACAACCTCTCTTGAACTTTTATTTGGTAATATAGTGGGTCTCAGAATTAGTGATTTACAAATCTCTGATAAAAGTTCAAATGGCACAGTTTGGACATACGAATACCATAGAGGATTATTTATAACTCTTTCACCATTATTCGATAATATTTCATTTGATTTTTGAAAAACTCGCATGTCTATATTTTTATAATCAATTGATTTTTGCATGTGGCATATGATACAAGAAGGTTATTCTACACCATTTAGATTTGTTAATAGTATTAAAATTGAAACACGATTTAATGAATGGAGCAATGAGGATATAAGTCTTGTACAACTTAATACTAAATATTTAAACTATTTTTTCTATGCATTTAAATATGAGGATTATGTGAGATTCTCTAATTATACCACTGGAAAAGAGATTTGGGATAAATTGTGCATCACGTATGAAGGAACTAACAAAGCTAAATAATCCTGTACATGAATATAAACTCTTCCGCATGAAACCTAGTGAATCAATTTCTAACATGTATACTAGGTTCACAAAATAGTGACATATTTGCATGCTCTAAGAAGATAATTATCAAACTCAAAAAAGGTTAATACAATTCTTCATTAGCTGGTCAATGACTTTGATTCAAAAGTTATCACTATTTTTGAATCTAAAGATTTACATGTATACTCTATTGATAATTTACTTGGCTCTCTCATTGCTTACGAGCAAAATGTGAGCAAAAAACTTTTGGATGCAGGTGAAAGGAGGAAGGAGAAGACTGTGACACTGAAGGCAGACGATTATGATAGTAACAGCTCTATAGCTCAAGAAGATGATGATATAGCATTGATGGCCCATCAATTCAAGAGCTTTCTGAAGCGAAAGCAAAGATGTCATCAATAATGGAACAAAAGTAAATCAGATGAAAGTACTAAAGTTTTCTCTAACACTATCTATATTGAATGCAAGAAACCAGGACATGTGAGATCTAATTGCCCCAATATAAAGACTCATCCTACTAAGGAAAAAGGTGAAGAAAAATCTAGTTTTAAGAAGGGAAAGTAGAGGATGCAGAATAGCCTTTTGGGCAGACTCTATCTCAGATTCATCAGAATACAAAGCGAAGGAGGTAACAAATTTGTGCCTTATGGTAAATGACAATCTTGATCAATCAAGGTGAGGTATGTCAACTATCATATGTTGAACTGTTTACTATTTGTGAAAAAATTTATGACTCATATAGAAAGTTAAAGAAACTGCATGCTAATTTGAGAAAAGAATTTTCTAATCTAAAATGTGAGCATGATTTGTTAGTTTGAGTGTATGCTAATCTTAAAGAAGAGCATATTTTATTAAACAAAGAACATGCATCTTTGTTAGATGAGTTTTATGATTTGAATAAGAAGTATATTGAACTAAGCAAATTGTATGCATCCTTGAAATCCAACACAATATAAGGTGCTCTTCTTGCAGTATGGTAGAACACAAAGTCCACACTAGTATTATACACCATAGAATACTTCTAGTATGGAGGCTAAAATTATCTACATCACAACATAGCATGCATTTATCCCATCCATTAAAGCATAAGGTGGAACCCAAACTTACATGGGTTCCTAAATCTAATCTTTGAATTACATTGTAAGGATGCTCTCACAAAAGGCTTATTGAGAGCATGTGATACCTAGACAGCGGATGTTTAAGGCATGTAATTGGAGATATTAAGAAATTCATCATGCTGGAGGCATGGTTACATTGGGAGATAACACCACCAGGAAAGTAGTGGATTCATGTATAATTGATAACTCTAAAAAAATTATTATTGGTAATATTTTACTAGTAGATGGATGGAAATATAACTTGCTTAGTATTAGTCAACTGTGTGACAAAGGATTTAACATTAAATTTCTATCTACTAAATATTTGATTAGTTTAAATGAAAAATTATTTTAGAAGGAAAAAAGAATAAATAATGTTTACATACTTGATTTGAATTGTATTGATTATTCAAATTCTTTATGTTTGAAAATTGTTGTTGATGAATCATGGCTATCATAGGCAACTATGTCATGCAAGCATGAAGACACTTAGGAGAATACCTCAAAAAGACCTAGTTAGAGGCATACTAAAGTTGGAATTCTCTAAGAACCACCTATATGATGCCTGCCAATTAGAAAAATAATTTAAATCGTCATTTCATTCCATTAAGGACATTACCACCTTTAGGCCATTAGAGATCTTGCATATGGACTTATTTGGGTTTATTAGTACAAGCAGCTTAGGCAGAAAAACTTTTGGATATGTAATAGTTGATGATTACTCTAGGTTTACCTGGGATAGATTCTTATCTCATAAAAGTCAATTATTTGAAGATTTAGAACATTCTTTACTTAGATTCAAAGAAAATTAGGATGTAAAATATCTACTATCTATAGTGATCATGATGGAGAATTTTAGAATGATAAGTTTGAATCTTTTTGTAAGGGAGCTAGGAATTGAACATAATTTTTCTACCACTAGGACCCCTTGGCAGAATGAAATAGCTAAAAGAAAGAATAGAACTTTAGTGGAAGATGCTAGAGCAATGTTAGTTGAATATTCTCTCCCTAGATATTTTTGAGTAGAACTTGTAAATACTGCTTGTTATATTTTAAATAGGGTAAATATTAGGTCAAAACTTAATAAGACACCCTATAAGCTACTTAAGAATAGGACACCCAATATTTCACACCTTCATGTCTTTCGATGTAAGTGCATTCTTATAAATGAAAGTCTCCTCTAGGAAAATTTGATCCCAAATCGGATGAATGAGTTTTCTTAAGTTATTCCTATATAAGTAAAGCTTATAGGACTTTAGTTGTAGAGGAGTTAACCCATATGGTATTTGATGAATCTAATAAATCTTGTCAACCTATGTTAGAAGAAGAAGAGGAGATACAAGTTATCCAAGGAGTAGAATCTATTGACTTAGGAGATAGAGAAGAACCTTAGGAGCTATTACCTAGAGAATAGAGATACTCATCTAGTTATCTTAGGGAGCTCATCTTAGGAGATCCATCTGTAGGAGTTAGAACTAGGCATGGAATTATGAAGGAGGTTAGTCATTCTGCATTCATCTCTATGGTAAAACCAACAAGTGTGGATCAAGCCCTATTTGATGAGTTCTGGATCTTAACTATGCAAGAAGAGTTAAACTAATTTGTTAAGAATGATGTATTGAAGTTGGTTAACAGACCTAAGGACTAGAGTGTAGTAGGTACCAAGTATGTATTAAAAAATAAGATAAATGATTTTGGAATAGGGATTATAAATAAAGCCAGATTAGTAGCAAAGGGATATAATCAAATTGAAAGCATTGGATTTGAGGAGATCTTCACCAATATACATGGATTAGAAGGCATCATAGTGTTGTTAGCCTTTGCATGTTTTAAATGCTTTATGCTGTATCAAATGGATATAAAGAGTGCTTTCCTAAATGATATTATCAAGAAATATGTTTATATATAACAACCCACTAGATTTGAAAATTCAGCCTTTCCTAATCATGTGTACAAATTGAAAAAGGTTGTGTAAGGGTTAAAGTTAGCACCTATAGCATGATATTTCTCCTAGATAGATCTTTTGTTAAGGGTTGTGTAGATATCACCCTATTCCTAAAGAAAGTAAGAGTTGATATACTCATTTTTTAAATATATGTGGATGACATTGTTTAGATAAATTAATAAAAATCTTTGTAATGATTATTTAGAAATCATGAGTAGAGAGTTTGAAATGAGTATGATGGGAGAGTTGACACTTTTTTTTGGTTTTAGTGTGAAGCAAAGGTATGATGGTACATTTCTTAGTCAAAGTAAATATATCAAGGATATTCTAAATAAGTATGAGATAGAAAATGCTAAAATAATTAATATACCCATGAGCTCTATCATTCAATTAGACAAGGATCCTAATGAAAAATGAATAGATAAGAAAAACTATAGGGGGATAATAGGATCTCTTTTATATTTGACTACTAGCAGGCTTAATATTATGTTTAGTATTTATCTTTATGCTAGATTCCAAGCTGATCATAAAGAATCCCATATCATAATAGTTAAGAGAATCCTTAGATATCTTCTAGGCAACCAAAATTTAGGTATATGATATCCTAGACATATCTCTTCATTTAAAATTATTGGATATTCGGACTTAGACTTTGTAGGGTGTAAAATAGATAGAAAAAGTACTTTTGGAAACTATTAGTCATAGGGCAATAATTAGTTTCTTAGTCTAATAAAAAGTAAAACTCAGTAGCTTTATCCACCGCTGAGGCGGAATACATATCAGTAGGAAGCTGAGTTGCTAAAGTCTTATGGCTAAAGAAACAAACCCTTAACCTTGGACTATTTGTAGGAACCATTTCAATCATGTATGATAATACTAGTGCCATGATTTTATAAAAATCCAATCCAACACTTCAGAATAAAGCATATAGACATCAGACATCATTTTATTAGAGATGATACAGCTAAGGGAGATATAGAATTACATCATGTAGCAACTAAAAAATAACTAGCTACCATTTTCATCAAAACTTTAAGCTTTGACACCTTTAGCACATTATGGACTAGATTAGGTGTCATTGACAATCATGCTTGATTTAGAGAAAGTGTGAAATCAATAACTTGTGTAGTTATGTTTTTTATGTGTTTTTGTGTTTGTTATATTTTTAATTTATTTTTTTACAGTTATGGTTTGTGTGTTTAAAATTCCTAATTAGTAGAAGTTCTCTTATCATCACACACCACACATTTAAAAAAAATTGAAAAATTAAAAATTGTTCACATCATATTATATGGTGCCTTGATGGCTTAATATAAATATATAAAACTAAGTACTCTTGTCGATACTAAAACTGTTTATCTACTTGTTAGTTCAAGTCATGTCAACTCCGATCCATACAAAGAGGAGGATCAGAATTAAACTTAAGTTCACTTTTGACATGCGCAACATCCTTAGACATGGTAAGTATAAATTACGTATTATTTTGTGTGTTTAATTTTTTAGTAAAAATGTGTTATTTTAGTTATTTCTATGCAGGAAAAACTAAAAAATTGGCCAAAATTCTAAGGAGCCTTCAGTGCCGCGATGTCCGATGAAACAACATTGTAGTGCTACTTTCAATACCATCGAGGTGCTTAAATTCTGACATGGCCTCGAGTTCCTATTTTTAAGCATTGTGACAACAACACAGATAGTGCTGCAGCATAATCGGCACCGCAACATCAGAAAGTTAGTTTGGAAGCACTAGATTCTTTATTTTCAAATGCTATTGTGCCACAATTTCTTATGCCTTAGCGCCATTTTTGCACTTGGGCTTCAAGCACTATAATGTCTACAGCGCCATAGTGTTACAATTTTAACTTTTAAGGAACTTGTTCTATCAGTGAAGAGATGTGACTACTCACTAAGTAATCAATCCATGTCATCGAGCACCACAGCAGTGCAAAAGCTTTAGCACCGAGGCTCTAGTTTACTTTAGAGTCACCACAATGCCATTATTTCAAGTGTCGTAGCACTAGTTTCCATTTTTTTTATTTTTCTATAAATAGTTATGGTGTTATATTTGTAGGGGAGTTTAGTCACTTTTTTTGGATTGATGATATAAAGTGTATATTGAGTACTAATGAAGACTCTAGTTCTATAAACTTTTAAAAAAACATTTTTAAAATTATCCTACTCTTTTTTTAATGCACATAGTGGTCATATGTCTAATTAAAACTTAGTGTGATGTATAGCCTCGATGGTGGAATGCAAGAATAACTAGGAGTATTAAGATAACATGTTCTGCATGCCTAGACATATGATGTAAAATATTCTAGGTTCTTAAGGAGATAGTATAATTATAGGAGGTCAACAGATATCCTTTTCACTCCTACATGCTTGACAAAAATCTAGGGATGCATATGCACTGAATCATATTACTTGAAGAGTTTCATCAGGAAAGTTATTTGATTTTGTACTCATCAATCCAAAACACTTTAATTTAATATTATATTAAATATTTTACTTTTTTTGCTCAGTTATAGAATCTCTAAAAATATTATTTTTATTTTAATAGGATAATTATTACAATTAGAGTAGACATTAGTAGTTTGTTGCAAGTAAGCATACTTCTTTATGGGTTTGATACTCTACTCTATTATTTTATTACTTGATTCGACATATAAACTTGCGTATATTAAGCGGGATTTGTTATTAAATATATCCAAAAAAATCTAAGCATTGTTTAGGGGTGATAGATCACTAGATTTTATATAATTCAAAAGTTCACTCCACAGCCCATATCAAGTTTTTGGCATCATTGCATGGGAAGTATTTGCTTTTTATAAATTTTAACTTTATTATTAAATTAATTATATAGTTAGACCTACTTGTATTTTTTATTTTATTTAATTGTTGATTGCATATTCATGGTTGCATGGTTTATAGACAAAGAAATAAACTTTTGTTGTTTGGTGCTGAAATAAAAAGAACCCTTTCAGAAATTCAAAAAAAAACTAAAAAGATGGTGAAAGTGGCTGAATATGTTTTACATCAAGATCAATCTAGACCTCTAAGGGATTATGCTAACCCTTTAGTATATGAAATTCTTAGGAGTTTAATAAACCTACAATCCAAGTTAATAATTTTAAATTAAAACTTGCCATAATTCAAATGGTTTAAAATTCTCAGCTTGGGGGAACTTCTATTGAAGATCCTAATTTATATTTAGCCAGTTTTTTAAAAAATTGTGTAATTTTTAAGTATAATGGTGTCAGTGATGATGCTAATTTTCAGTGATGATGATGAACTTGATTAAGATCCCATAGTTCTATCATCCTCGGTCAACATATTCCCTATTCTACTTTGTCAAAGGAGGTAATTGACCCAACCTACCAGAAGGATCCTTGTCGGCAATCATAAGTTGATTCATCCAAGGGTACCTTATAGACTTGGGTGAATATTTTCCTAAGGTAATAGATTTGAGCCCACTTTAGCTAACAAATGGTTGTGTATCCTATTGATTTATTACTCAATTTTTAGATTCATTGGGGAACATATGGGCTCTAGACGTGACCGTAATTTAGTGATACCATTTTTTAAGAAATTGTGTAATATTTAAGTAAAATTGTTACTGTTTTGTTTTTAATTTTCATACTTTATTTCTTACATTTTATTTACTTCAAAATCTATGATCTGCGAGCTTATGTTTGAATTAGAATATATCATATTTTTGCTGTAAAAGAAAAAAGGGTTAAAAGTAAAAAGGGACAAAATATTTATTATTGTAAGTTTGTTTTTCAAAAAACTAAATCAAAAATATTTTTCTTTACAAGTCCATAAGTTTTTTTTGAGAAATTGTAATCTTTGAAAAGGATTTTTTTTTGTTTACCAATTCATCCCCTTCTTGGTGTGCTCTAGTAGTTCAAATAGGTCTAACAATCCACATTCAAACTTTCAATTAGTATTAGAGTGGGTCTCAAAGTTTGCATTTTAGAAAACCTTAACAAAAATGATCCATGGCACAACTTAGGAATAGAAACACTGCTGAGGATTATTCAATAACCCGTCCTCCTTAATTTGACAATATTTTATATGATTTTTGAAAATTTTATATGTTTACATTTTTGTAATATATTAACTACCGCATGTGGCACATGATTCAAGTAGGATATAAACCTCCATCTCATATTATAAATGGTATCAAGGAAGAAATTCTTTTTAAAGAATGGAGCTATGAGGATAGGGACTTTTTACTACTAAATGCTAAATATTTGAATTTTTTTATGCACTCAACTCCGAAGATTATATGAGAGTTTCTATCTGTACTAATGGTAAGGAGATCTAGGATAGACTATGTATAACATATGAGGGTACTAGTGAAGTTAAATAGTCTTGGTTAAATATTTTGTTACATGATTATAAACTCTTTCATATGAAATCTAAAGAGACTATCTTAGACATGTACACGAGATTTACTTAGATAGTGACATCCCTAAATACCCTAGGTAGAGAAAACCTAAACTCTAATAAGGTCAACAAATTTTTGCATTATCTATCTAGTAGATATGATTTTAAAGTTACTGCTATATCTAAATCTAAAGATTTGAATGATTATTCTATTGATAATTTTGTTGGCTCACTCATTTCCTATGAGCAAGGTATAAGTTAAGGATTACTTGATGCAAGTGACAGGAAGAAGGATAGAGCAGTGGAAATAAAGGAGAATGATTCTAAGAGTGATAGCTCTATAACTAAGGCATACAATGATGTAGCACTGATAATCTGATAATTGGAAAGCTTTCTGGGGCGAAAGAAAAAATGTAATCAATGGAACAAAGGTAAATAATGTAGAAATTTCAAAGTTTCATCTGACACTATTTATTTTGAATGCAAAAAACTAGGACACTTAAAGTCTGACCGCCCTAATCTAAAAACTCACTCGACCAAGGAGAAGGGAAAAGAGAAAGCTAACTTCAAAAAGGGGAAGCAAAATACATAAAAAGCCTTTTGGGTAGACTCCACCTCAAATTTATCAGAACACGAAATGGCAGAGGAGGTAACAAACTTGTGTCTTATAGAAAATGATAGTCTTGATCATTTTGATTAAGATGAGGTATGCTAACTATCTTATGATGAGCTCTTTATTATTTTTGAAAAAATCCATGACTTATATATATGAAATTAATGAAAATGCATGCTAGTTTGAACTTGAATTTTTTCTGAATTAGGAAAATAGCATGATAGTTTTAAAGCTGAATATATTCTATTAGATAAGGAGCATACCTCTTTATTAGATGAGTTTGATAAACTTAATAAGAAGCATGTTGAATTAACCATAGCACACAAATCCTTGAAAATTGAGCATACTAATTTAGAAGAATCATTCAAAGAATTAGAAACACTTACAATTGAATTAGATTCTTGTGAGCATACATTAAAACTTGAAGTTGAAAGCTTTAGGAGTGCAAATGAATTTTTGAAAGCAAAAATTGATGCATATAAGAATAATAGATCACCACCTACACACGCATAATGGTATCAGCCTAAAACATAGTATCCATCATCTCATATCCCTAGGAGTAGGCACTACCCCAATATAGATTAGTGAATCAATTCCTTGGGATTAGGTGCTATTCTTGTGGCATATTAGGACACATAGCTGCACTTTCACTATACACTATAGGACACATCTTATGTGAAGGCCTAAATCACTTACATCATAATATAACATGTATATATCTCATCCACTAAAGCATAAGGTGGAGCCCAAACTTACTTGGGTTCTCAAATCTAATATGTGATAACATTGTAGGTGTGTTCTCATGGAAGGCCTAATGAGAGCATGTGGTAATTGGAGAATAGATGCTTAAGACACATGACTGGAGACTAAAAGCAATTCATCATGCTAGAGGCCAGGACAAGAGGCAAGGTAACACTAGGAGATAACACCACTAGGAAAGTGGTGAGCTTATGTATGATTGATAACTCAAAGAAGTTTATTATTAAAAATGTTTTGCTAGTAGATGGATTGAAACACAACTTGCTTGGTATTAGTTAATTGTGTGATAAAGGTTTTGATATTAAATTTCTATCTACTAAGTGTTTGATTAGCTTAAATGGAAATATTATTTTAGAAGAAAAAGATAAATAATATTTACATGCTAGACTTAAATTGTGTTGATTATTTAAATTCCTTATGTTTAAAGATTATTATTGATGAATCCTAGTTACGACAGGTGACTATGTCATACAAGTATGAAAACCTTTATGTAGATTACCCAGGAAAACCTAGTTAGAGAAATACTCAAGCAAGATTTCTCAAAGGACCATTCTTTGTGATGCCTATTTTTATTCTATTAAAGATATCATCACCTCTAGGCCACTAGAAATCCTATATATGCCTAGCTTAAGAGGGAAAACTTATGGATATGTAATTGTTAATGATTTCTCTAGATTCACCTAGGCCAGATTCCTATCTCATGAAAGTGAATCATTTGAGAAATTTAGAACATTTCAGTTCAGTTGGATTCAGATAAAGTTAGGATGTGAGATATTTATTATTTACAGTGATCATGGTGGAGAATTTGAGAATGATAAGTTTGAATCATATTATAAGGAGATGGGAAAAGAACATAATATTTCTACCCCCAGGACCCCTCAGTAAAATGAGATATCTGAAAGAAAGAATAGAACCTTAGTAGAAGCAGTTAGGGCTATGTTAGGTTAATATTATCTCCCTAGGTATTTTTGGGCAGAAGTAGTGAATACTGCTTTTTATGTTTTGAATAGGGTTAATGTTAGACCCAAACTCAATAAGATACCCTAGAAGTTACTTAAGGGAAGGACACCCAATCTTTCACATTTTTATGTCTTTGGGTGTAAATGTTTTATTCTTATTGATGGAAAGTCTCCTCTAGGTAAGTTTGATCCCAAGTATGATGAAGGAGTCTTCTTAGGTTATTCCTCTATTGGTAAAGCCTATAAGATCTTTAATAAAAGGATATTAGATGTAAAGGAGTCAACTCATGTGGTACTTGATAAATTTAATAGATCTGGGGAGCTTAGGTTAGAAGACAAAGAAGAGGTAGAGGTTACCGAAGGAGTATAATCCATTAATCTAAGAAATAGAGAAGAACCTCGGAAGCCATTGCCTAGAGAATGGAGATATTCATTTAGTCATCCTAAAGAAGTCATCATAGGAGATCCATCTATAGGAGTCAGAATTAGGCATAGACTTAGGAAGGAGGTTGATCATTCTGCGTTCATCTCTGTAGTAGAACCCACAAGTGTAGATTAAGTACTATCGAATGAATTTTGGATTTGGCTATGCAATAAGAGTTGAACAAATTTGTTAGGAATAATGTATGGGAGTTGGTTAGTAGACATAAGGACCAAAGTGTTATAGGAACTAAGTAGGTGTTCAAGAATAAGATGAATGACTTTGGAGTAGTGATTAGGAATAAGGCCAGGTTAGTAGCTAAGGGGTGCAATCAAATTGAAGGTATTAATTTTTGAGTAGTCTTTTTCCCCTGTAGATAATTTAGAAGCCATTAGAGTTCTATTAGTATTTGCATATTTTAGAGGCTTCAAACCATATTAGATGGATGTTAAAAGTGTCATTCTAAATAGGGTAATTAAGGAAGATGTCTATGTAGAATAATCCCCTTGATTTGAAAATTCAACCTTCCCTAATCATATTTATAAATTAAAAAAGGTATTATGTGAACTGAAGCAAGCTCCTAGAGCTTGGTAAGAGAGGCTTAGCACATTTCTACTATATAGATCCTTTGTTCAGGGTAGTATAGATACCACCCTATTCCTAAAGAAAATAGAAGATGATTTACTCATTGTTTAAATTTATGTGGATGACATATTATTTGGATCTACAAATGAAAATCTTTGTAATAAAATTTCAAAACTATGAGTAAAGAATTTGAGATTAGTATGATGGAAGAGCTTATATACTTTTTTGTATTTAGCATTAAGTAAAGAGAAAATAGAACCTTCCTTAGTCAAAGTAAACATGTCAAGGAGATCTTAAAGAAGTATGATATGGAAGGTACTAGGGCAATAAATACATCCATGATCTCTACAATTCAATTAGATAAGGATCTAAATGAAATATCTATAGATCAGAAGAAGTATAGGGGATAATCGAATCACTTCTATATTTGACTGCCAGCAGACCTGATAACATATTTAGTGTATATCTTTATGCTAGATTCTAAGCTGATCCCAAGTAATCTCATATGATTGTAGTTAAGAGAATTCTAAGATATATTTTAGGCTCCTAAAACTTAGGTATATAGTATCCTATACATAGCTCATCATTTGAAATCATAGGATATTCAGACTCAAACTTTGTAGGGTGTAGGGTAGATAGAAAAAGTACATCTGTATCTTATCAATTCATAGAGCAACAATTAGTTATTTGGTCCAGTAAGAAGCAAAATTTAATAGCTCTATCTATTACTGAGATGGAATACATAGCTGTAGGAAGTTGTGTTACTCAAGTCTTATGGTTGAAGCAATAGCCTAGACCTTGTGCTATCTGTAAGCACCATTCCTATCATGCGTGATAACACTAGAGCCATTTGTATTTCTAAAAAACTAATTCAACACTCTTGCACTAAACATATAAATATTAGATATCATTTTATTAGAGATAATTTAGCGAAGTGAGATATAGAACTGCATCATGTTGCCACTAAAAATTAATTGGCAGACATTTTCACCAAACCCCTAAACTATGACACCTTTAGCACATTGAGGAGTATACTAGGTCATTGATATTCTTGCTTGATTCATGATAGAGTGAAAGAAACAACATGTGCTGTAATCTATTTTTATGTGTTTCTGTATTTTTTGAGTTACTTTTTTTTTAAAATTTTGTGTGTGTTTGTTAACTGTAGATAATAAAAGTTTCCTGATCTTCACACACCAATCTATTTTCAAAAATTAAAAAAAAATTGCTCACATCATACTTTATGAACTCTAATTCGTATTGTACGATCTTCACATGTCTTCATATCCTCACCTCTCATGAAATCGGTGGCCTAGATCTGATCACTAATTAACGATTATACTGCACGACAAGCTACTTTGTACTATACGATTTATGTGTCATTAGCTGTTGGATAAAATTAACTTGAACGGTATGATATTAATTCTAAATCATCATATATGAACACTTATTTATATTGTACGATTCATTAGTCAGAGTTCATTCAATATGACTCCTTAGGATGATGGATTTAATGAAGATCATCGAGTATGATTCTCATTGTACTTTACAATTAGACTAATTTTTTGACTAGTTGGCCTGGATGAATTAAATTCTTTAAATTATACTGTATGCCATATATTATATTGTATAATTGCCTTGAAAATCTATTTATGGAGAGGGAAGTTTAATGCTTTCAATCACAACACACTTCTTTTTTTATCTCAAGGACTCTTATTCTTAATTCTCAAATGGCCAGAGAAAAGTACTCTCAGGCTCTAGTAGGTAGCTCTTCTAGACGTCCAGTAAACCCTAAGTTTCACAAAGCCACTGACAAAGATGCCTACCATTCGTATAAGGCTATCAGAATAACTCCATCCAAAATCATCAATCAGGATGTCTTGAACTTTTAGGTTTTAAATCTTTTTGCTAGCACTACACTCTACTTCATTCTCACCTTAGCTTTTCCATTCAACTATAAATTGCTTTTTAAATTCTTTTCAAGTCTTAGAGTCAATAATGAAGGGACAACCCTTCAATATTTTGTCTATAGGAGACATGTTGATATCACTTATAAATATTTTGACCAAATCCTACATCTCTCCACTACTAGGCTTCAAGCACACTCCGTGTTCTTTCTTCCTGACTATGACTAAACTAAATCAAATCTAACTCTAAGGGATACTCCACTGAATAGTCAAGCTCCTTTAGTTTGCACCCTAATTCAAGATGCCTGCATAATCCAGCATATCCTAGTCACCTATTTCATCATGTCCAAAAATTAATTCAATGTAGTAGACTTGATTATCCTCTATATTGAAAAATTGACAAGCATTCACAATCCCAGGAATAAAGCACAATCTAAAACTAAGTCACCTGATAGCTTATGCCCTAGAATCCAAACACAACTTGCAATATCTTGCACCACATAATCTTGTTATGTGGTTCTTATCATTTTTTTGTTGATTTATTTTTTGTTGTCCTTTGTTTTCTCCCTTTTAGTGTGTCAAAAGGGGGAGTAGAATGTTGGCAAAATGTATCTTTGTTTTTGGTTAAATATATGTTTAGTTTTTTTATTTTATTTTGTTTTGATGTTATATAATTAACATTAAATAATAAAAAAAGTAAAAAAAAAATAAAATAAAATAAAAGAAAAATAAAACATCTCCCCATTTTTATAAAAATTTAGTTAGTAAGAAGGAGATTAGGAGACAATCAAATTTAACTTGTACATTTAACCAATAATATTTGCAATCATCAAATATAGAGGAATGTTAAACGAGGATCCTATGCTTATAATTTTGATGATAATAAATATTATTGGGTTTCTATTTTGGTTCTCCTGATATTATTTTTTGGATATTTGTTATGTGCACACTAACTTTTCAGGTAAGTCACACACCGTGCAAAAGGCTTATCTCAAGAATGGGTAGAATAGGTTTGATGTTTTTGTAAAGAGTCTATATTTTTATTTATTTAATTTTTATATTTCATGAGTCAAGAGTCCTATAAAAGGTGTATGCTAACTAAGCAACCACGCACAGACACACATAGGGGAGGATAATTAAGTATATTAGTTGTGTGAATATTGTACTATATGATATGAATCATATGGTACAATATAAGTAAAATAGAGCTTAATTAAACACTTTATTAAGAAAATTGAAATTTGAACTAATTATACAATATGATTACATGATACATGATGATTTGTAGAATTGAGATTCCTGCCCCTAATCATAAATTAGGTAATATTTTAAAATTCAAAATATGAACTAATGGTACGGTACGATACCCATCATATAACACGATAGTAATAATCTTATTTAATTTAATCTTATGATTAGGTAATCAAATCAGGAATAATTAATTACTAAGATCATACTGTACAATGTCCTCAATCATATTAGGTGATCCAATTTGCTCCCATGTGATATTTAATTTCCACCAATCATACTGGATTAAAATCCTACTCAATTGAACTAGTCATATTGCACGATTCTGAACTCGATCATTCTATGATCATGCACCTTATTCCTCCAAGGTAAGTTTATTTGCTTGAGGGAAACTTTAGGAAATGTCTCTTCATGGGAAGGATCTATCTACTCCGCCATACTGAGGAGGTGAAAGGGATTCGGCTAGTCCACCGTACTTAGGAGGTGGAAGGGATTCAGCTACTCCGCTACACTAAGAAGGTGAAAGGGATTTGGCTACTCTACCACACCGAGGAGGTGGAAGTGAATTATAAGGGCTTCTCTACCTTACTATGGGGGCAAAAGGAGAGTCACTAATTTTTAGTGTAATTCTCAGAGTGGAGTACTCTTGGCAGTGGATGGAGATTAAGGGTAAATGAACCACAATAAATCTCTAGTGTGTTTGATCATATTTTTTTTTTAACTTTTTTACACATTTATTTCTTACATTTTATTTACTTCAATATTTGTGATCTGCGAGCTAGTGCTTTAGTTAGAATATATCGTGTTTTTGCTCCAAATGAAAAAAAGGGGTAAAAAATAAAAAGGACAAAAATATTTTTTTACTAGTTTGTTGTTTACAAAAATAAATCAAAAATACTTTTCTTTACTAGTTCATAAGTTTTCTTTGAGAAATCATAATCTTTGAATTTTTTTTAATTACTAATTCACCCCCCCCCTCTCCCGGTGTGCTCTAGTAGTTCAAGTAGGTATAACAAACCACATTCAAACTTTAAAAACTGCTGATAAATTGTTGGAAGAGTAGAGCATTAACACCTCTTGTATTACCATAGGTGGCCTTGAACTGGGCCAAGTGTTATTTACAATTACTTTTACCGCTAAATGTGTTAAACTTTGGGACAAAATACCTCTTTGGGTATTGTACCATGTCATATTCAACTGGATATGGATGACCATTATTCACCAATTTGTTTACTTGATTCAAAGAAGTGACATACTTAATCTTCTCATTGATGATTATCTCCAACTATGCCACTGTCACAAGCTCAAACATGCTTGCCACATTTTAGGAGTAGGCTAGTGAACCAAACTATCATTCTCAATTCCTCATTAATGTGAACCTCTCACTCCCAACACTAGGGATACTTGATGAGCTGGTGGATTAGTGAGACCACAACTTGCCACCTAATGATTGGTTTGTTGGACAGGTGCAGGATTGGCAGTGACATTTCTCTACATCATCATGGTTATTTATGTCATCATCATTTTAGCATTTAATGTGCTATTTCTTTATCCTCCTTCATCTTATATTGCATATTCCTTTGTGCTTCTGCTAGTATGGTATCATCAACGAACAAATGATTCTCTTCAAATTCCTCCTCTTCTTCATTCTCGAAGTAATTTACATCTCTACTGATGGTGGATCTAACCCTATGTTTCTGGTGGTATACTCACAAAAGTGGCGGCTTATCATCATGCCACACCATATAGACCACTTCAGCCTCCATAGAATCTTCATCATCTTCTCATGTTCAGTCATCGAGCGGTGCTACCACTGAATCTCCAATTTTTTACTTGGCAAAAAAAGCTCTTCATTCCATGGGATTCAATTGAAGCTAGCTTCTTCTAAGATAGGAATTGTAAATGATGGGATCCCCTAGAGAATTTTCTAGAGTGTCAGCCATTGAATAGATTATCATCATGGACCTTCTTTGGGAGCTTTTATTTATGGGGGTGGATCTATAGGAGGTTGCGCTAGATGTTATACCCATAGTTATTCTCTTTCCAAATATTTTCTTTTCATGAGGCTTGGGTTTCCAAATCACCTTACCCTTTTGCTAGGCCCTTTCGATAATAGATTCTTTGTTACGTGGTCTAAGTGTTAGCCCAGATATATTTCTTATGGAGCTAACTTCAATTTTCTTTGAGTCAGTAGAGGCAGAAAATCTCTTGGTGAGGTTTTCCTGGCCTCAATCATGAATGGCCTTTAGTTATTCTTTTTCAATAGTTCCTTTTGCTTTTTAACCTTCAAAACTTTATGGACCTTGGTGAGTAGACTCTTGGGCACTTTCTTTATCTAAGGGGCTGGGGCCTAGGGCTATTACTCCCAGAATGATTATTTCAGCTATTCGATGGAACTATTTCATTTCACCCACTTTTAGTTTGAATATTTATTTTGGGTGGGAATGTTAGCCTCTGTCTCCAAGGATGGGATTATTAATTGGTGGATAGGCAGTGGTTCTTGATCTCATAGCTATGCATTCTTCTTTCTTCTCTACCTCCTTGATAACCTTTCTCTATATGAGGAAGCTTCAACGTCATGCCCTCTAGGTGTGAAAGGATTATTTGTTAAGGCTGTGGTGTTGGCTGGCTCCATAGAAATTTGTTTCCTAGCCACGACCCTTCTAATTGTCTGGGCTTCAAAATTTGATAGCCTTTTAAAGATTGAGACCCTCTTTTGGGGAAACCCATTGGCAATAACAACACTGGCCGGTTGTAGTTATTCTGGTGGTGGATACACACGACCAGAAGCAACAATAACATTATGAGGCCTCCTGGCAAGCCATTAAGTATCCATGCCATATATAGGAATGGAAGTAGCCCTTACAGTAGCTGCAGAGAATTGTATCCCACCAAATTGAATGGTGGCACCGAGTCTCTAGTGATACTAGCAGTATTTGCCAGCTGAATGCTAACACTACGTCCTAGCTGGATGGTTAAAGGAGTATTTTGGAGGTCCATTCTGCATAAAATGAAGGATGAGGATTACTAATTAGAATTTGATATATTACCCCATACTTTCAAAGCGTAGGGACTCTACAGAATGAAATAACATAAACATATAATTTGTATGATTTTAAAATACTATTTAGAGAATTTTTAATGAGTTTAATTAAACATTTTTCATTTAATGAATGATATTTAAATATTCACCCATTAGATTTTGCTTCTACAATAGCTTAAATGTACGGTTAGCCAAAGCTAGAAAGATAAACCATCCCTAGCAAAGTTGCCAGAAATTTATGTGCTCTAAATATTCATGCCCTGGCCTCTCCACGCCCATTTCTTTTTTGTGTTGTTGAGGAGAGTTTAAATGAGTTTAAATTTCAGGGTAAATTTTAGAAGGCATATTGTGTTTTTAGATATGACACTACTTAGAGTTTTGGCTCTCATTTTTTTGAGAGGACTTTATGAACTGAGATTTGGTTCTCTATAGGTGCAAGCCCCTATGTTAATTATCCCACACAATAATGAGAGAGAACTTTCAATTAAGGCTAGTCATTGAAAAGAAATATAATATCTAGCATATAGTAGCAATAAAATTAGAAATTAAAAACTAGATATCCAAAATAGATATCCAAGAATAGCAGAAGTAAAGAAACTATAATATTTGTTATCATCAAAATCATTATAGTTGGGTCCCAGATTTGCAACACTCACAGGATTATTTGAACTAATTGTACTATATGATATGCGATCGTACTATACAATCAGTGTCGACAAAATTGAATTTTAGGGCTTATTGTGAGGCCTTATATTTAAGCTCTATAATTAGACTTGTTTCAATTCTTTGTCTATTGGGTTATTTTGAAAGAGAGCTTGGAGAAGAGAACTTGGAGAGCTTTTGGAAGGAAAACGAAGAAGTTGAGTGTGAGGGGATTTCACATAGTTGCTCAAGGCTAGCTTCAGCCTTATTTCCTCCAATTATCTTGCTGGGTTTCTTGGATGGCTCTGGGAAGAAAATCATCAGTCCAAAGACCATTGAGGTTCTCTGACTTCACTAGGAGGGTGAAAAAGGAGGTCGAGATTCTCTGCCTTCACCAGGATGGTAAAAAAGAGGTCAAGATTCTCTACCGCATCAGGTTGGTGAAAAGGTTATAAGGGCTTCTCCGCCTAGCTGTGGGGACTAAAAGAAAGACACTAAAGGTTTAGTGAAACACTGAGAGAGGAGGACTCCAGGGAGTAAACGTATGTCATTGTTTGAGCGAACCATTATAAAATTCTGGTATGCTAATTCTAATTTTTATTTTCTATATTTTACATTTTCTGAAATTTTTTTCCATGACAATTGATTGTTCAAAATCTATGATTCATTTTACATTCTATTGATTAAACTATCATCATCATTACTGTAACTTTTGATAAGTTTATTAGCTTCTGAATCGGGTGATAGTATAGCTCATTTTTTTATTATTGAAAAATCCAAAAATATAAGTCTTATGTTTTAAATAAATCAGTAAGTTATTAAAACTAATAATTCACTACCCCTCTTAGTGTGCCTAGGGATAGTTCACTTAGGCATAACATCCTACATCAAACTTTCAATTGGATCAGAGCCATTTTTACAAGTAGCATTTTAAAAAACATTGACAAAAATGATCCATGGCACATTTCAGTAATAGAAACACCACGGAGGGTTATTCTATAACTCGTCCATCTCTGTTCGAAAATATTCCTTTTGATTTTTGGAAAATTCTCATGTCTACATTTCTATAATATATTAATTTTAGAATTTGGCATATGATTCAAGCTGGTTATTCACTTCCATCTCAAATAGTTAATGGAGTTAAAACTAAGATCCCATTTACTGAATGGAGTCATGAGGATAAAGAGTTTGCTTAATTAAATACAAAATGTTTGAATTATTTTTTTGTGCTTGAAATTTGAAGATTATATGAGAGTGTCTACATGTGCTATAGGAAAAGAAATATGTGATAGGCTATGCATCACATATGAGGGAAATAGTGAAGTAAAATAGTCTTGGCTGAACATTTTACTGCATAACTATGAACTATTTTGCATGAAACCTAGCGAGACCATATCTAAAATGTATACTAGATTCACTCAGATAGTGATATCCCTATATACATTAGGTAGAGAACTTTCTAATTTTAAAAAGGTTAATAAGATTTTATGTTACCTACCTAGTGCTTATGATGCTATGGTCACAATAATTTCTGAATCCAAAGATTTAAATATGTATTCGATTAATAACTTGCTTGGCTTGCTCATTGCCTATGAGCAAGGTGTGAGTTAAACATTACTTGATACTTATGATAGGAAAAAGGAAAAGACTATGGCTTTGAAAGCTAATGACTCGGACAGTGACAACTTTATGTTGATATTATCTACCTCATGACCTATTCTAGAGATTTTGATGATAACAAATATATGCTTGGATGTTCTAATTTATGTGCTAAGTATTTCAGGTGTAATAATTTATTGGATATGTATTGTAATTACTTATATGGGATTTACATTACACAAATCAAGTTTAATCAAAATTTGAGCTAAAAGAATTCAAGATGGACCAAGATGGAAAGCTTGAAGATTTTTATATTATCGTAGGAGTATGTTAGTGATCCAATATTATTTACTTGCATGGTTCAATTTACTCATAACTTAAATATCTATTAAAATAATTTACATATTATTAGTTAAGGATAATAAGCATAATTTAGAAACCTATAAGATTACTTTATTAAATAAATTTTATAAGCTTCTGTTGACCTTATTTTTGTATGAGGTTAGCAGGACCAATCAAGACCTTAGGATCTTTCCAATCCTTAGGATCAATCCTGACTCTATGATCAATCTGATCCTAGATCAATCCAGTTTCAAATTAATCTGATCCTAGATCAATCCAGTTTCAAATCAATCCTGATCCCAGATCAGTCTAGTCTCCAGACTACTCTAGACTCTAGATCTTAGGATCTATTCTAGACCTTAGGATTCCTCTAGATCTATCTAGATCTTAGGAATTATCTAGACCCTAAGATCTTCCTAGAATCGAGATTTCAGAATCTACCCTAGATCCTAGACCTTAGGATTCTTCCTAGACTCCAGATCTTATGATTTATTCTAGATCCTAGGATTCTCCGTAGACTCTAGATCCTAGATTTACCTAAATCATAAGAGCACTCTAGATTCCAGATCTTAAGATACTCTTAAACTCTAAAACTTAGGATATTCTTAGAATTCAAACTCCAGATCAATTCAGATTTTAAATTAACCTACTCAAAATTTAAATCAATCCAGATCTCAAGATAATCCCAATTTATAATCAATCTAGACTTTTGTTCAATCTGAATCTAAGTCAATCCAGAATTCAAATCCATTTTGAGTTTAAACCCATTCAAACTTCAAATCAATCTCAATCTTAAGCTAATCTAGATCTACTCAATCTCTAGATCATCCCAGGCCTTAGATCTTATGATTTCTAAAATTTAGGATTCTCCTAGACTCCTAACCCTAGGATCTACTCATACTCTAGATCAATCTAGGTCTTAGGATTCTCCTAGACCTTAGATTTATTCAGACCTCAAATCTATTCAAACTCCAGACCAACACAGACTTTAAACCCACTCAAGCTTCAAACCTGCCTAGACTCTTAGGCAATTCAATTTCCAGCTTAATCCTGACTTAAATACTTGATTCAACCTCCAATCAATCTTCTATCTAGACCTCAAAATCTACATAGATTTCAAACCTGTTCAAGCTTCAAATCAATCCTTACCTCAAGCCAATCCAGATGCTCAATTTAAATTTCAATCTATTCAAATTTCAAATCCATCTAGATTTAAATCAATCTAAAACTCAATCAAATATGTACCTTCAATCGATCAGACTTCCAATCAACCTTCAACCAATTTTCAATCAAATTCTGATCATACTCCAATCCGGTCTTCAATTTACGCTTCAATCAAATCTTCAGTCACACTTCAGTCTAGTCCCATTTCAAATTTCAAATGTCCAGTTTTCAATCAATTATCAATCAAGCTTTAAATCAAATTCAATCGAGCATCGTTAAGTCAATTTGAATAAATTCTAGTGAATTTTAACTTTGATGATTTCGATCAATCTAATTTAATGCGTCTCGATTCGACTCAAGTGCAAATTAAGTGAAAATTAACTTTATTTATTTTAATCGTCTCAATTTAATTTATTTCAAGTAGAATCGACTTCGATTATTGCACATTATCTTGACCCATTTAAATGAAAACTTTTGTATAATTAATTGGGCTTGTCAATCTCAGCTTTCATTCAATCATATCATAACCATCCATTATAAATTTATCAAGTGCAGCAAGGTTTAATCATAACCCTTTGATCAAGGGTTTCTTGTTTTAACTTTTAACACATGACAGGTTTATAAAAGCTGCTAGGGCAAGCCTTCACGGGATCAGCCCTCTATTTTCCACAATTCTATTAGCACAAGTAGCCGCCCCCATTCATTCCTGTTGCTAGGGCCGGCCAAGCTCTCCTCTTTATGATTCCTCCTCTCATTTTTCAGCCCCATATATATCCTTTCGGATTCACGTTCTAGAACTACTGAGGCCGGCCAAGGATGTGACTGCTTTAATTTCTCCACAATCTTTATTATTCTGCATCTATCCATCTCCACAGTTTTTTTTCTCTCAAGCTGCTGCACTCCATTTTTCGGCCTAGTGAGAAGAAGGAAGCAATTATGAGGTCAAGCAAGGAGGAGAATTGATCTATTCCAAGAGAAAGGCTACAGGAAGGCTAAATCGATCAATCCAGGAGCAATTTTTTTTCTCCTTTAAGCACTCAAGAGCAGCGATCATTCTTTTGATATCAAGCAAGAGCAACCAGTTTCCTTACTTCTCTGTGTACGATTAACTATTATTCTTGAGAGATGGCGAAGAGTGGGTCGACTGCAACTCTCATCCCTCGATCCTATAAGGAGAAGATTTGCTACTTTTTTTTTATTTTAGCACCTAAAAGACAAGGATTAAGTGTAGCTTTTTCAGCACAAGCGTATGGTTGATCTGCTGCGGTATTGTGCATAAAGATATGGTAGATTTATTGCAGCTTTGTGTACTGAAGCATGATTGGTTTGCTGCAGTTTTTGCCATCAAAACAAGGAAGACCTGCTATAGTTTTGTCACCCAAAAAAGGTGGACACATGCCGATTTCAGCAAGCAACGGTATATTACTCATAATACTATACAAGCATGAATTCATTTCAGTACATTGGGAATATTTTTAGTTTATACGTTTATCCTGTATCATTCAATTTTTCATAAAAACCAGAATTTTTTCCCATTTTTCTATAAAGTGTACTAGCATTTTTTTTTTATCATTTAAGCTTGAGAAGTTAATATGGATTTAATTATTTGATTAATCAATCATCCTAGCTGTTTACTTATATTTCTCATGCGAATATTCTAAGAATTCGATAAGTTTGTAAAAAGACACTTTGAGTTCAGTAATACACAAGTATATTAATCTAGCTCAACACCTTTCATTGGAACCTGCTAGTTTCTTTTGTTGGTATGAAGTTCATTCCATTATTGTTGTGAAAATCTATAGTTAGCTTCCTATCAGGTCAATGTGAAATACAATAACTATGCATACTTGACTTACCCAGAACTTAATACTCTCATTTATTTTTACCTGTCATGATATTCGTCCCAAATTGTTTTGCTCAAACTTCAAGTTGTTTGTTTATTTAAAAGTGTGTTAAAGAAAATGTGTTATTTATGGCTTCTCAAAATCATTTTGAATTGAATTTGCTCGTCGATCCTATAAAATCCAACTATATTGATAACACTTTGTGACTTTTTATGTGTAAATTACTAAATCTTTCCCACTTAGATATCTCGGTTTATGAGATGCAAGATGTTCTTGTGACAATGTTTTTTTTATAAACTTTTCTTGTGAGAATAACTTGAACAGGATTTCTTACAAGAATATTTTGAATCGAATCCTTTTGCTTATACCATAACAACCATTCATTCATTCAAAACCTTAAAAATTCAAGCATGTATTTAAAAATTAAATAAATGAAGATTCCCCAATTTTTGTTTAGAGATAAGTAATTGCAGATATATTTCATATATATATATACACATTTGAATATTGTTGCTATGAATTCAAAATTTAATAGAATGTTAATTTTAAAATGAAAGAAAGAATTTATGATTTAAGATTTTTTTTTTATTTTAATAATTTGGAATTATCTAGTGCTTTGACCGTAACAACTTGTTAGATATGCAATAATAAAGAGGAAACTTACTTCATCGATAATGTAAATATATGAGTTATTTTCGCTAACATATAAATATTGTCTTTTTGATAAGTTTCTTCAATTAGTATGCAATTGAATGGTTCATTGCTTGTATGATTGAAACTTTCTTAAACATAATTTCATTTAGTGGTTTCATGAGTTCAAAAATAATGTATATTCAAGGTGATGTTTCTTAATTGCTTCCATTCTGTTCATGAGTGTGACATTTTCAAGTATCTCCCATAAACTTCACATGTATATAAGCTTAGATACTCAAGTATATCAACTGTTAATACACATTTGTTTATAATTTTGTGAGGAATCGTGGGATTGGTGTAGAGTAATGTCTTTGTTGCTAACCAAATTTCTAGCATTCGTTGTTTATGGTTATAAATCGGATAGGATATAAAATTTGGGAGATCATATAAGAAGTTTCAATATTGCATTCTATGTGTTTGTGTTCTCACCAATTACAAGTAAGATGTTATAAATGAATTATTCTACTCAATCTTGTGCACTTGTTTAGAAGTTAATGATTTGAATTGACGTTTTGCACTTATATATTTATAATAATTCTCGAATATTATCATGAATCTTATATATATATATATATATGCATTTATGAATTACAATACATGATATTCTGACACCTCCTTCTCTCTTCGCCTTCTTGCGAGGTACTAATGGAGCTGATTGGAGGGCAGAGCCAAGGAGCTTTAGTCTCCCCCTTTCTTCCAAATGGGGTACTACAGTCAGAATCACCGTTGATCAGCTCCGGTGATCAGGTAAGTTTTCTTAAAACTTAGAAGATCATAGGGCTTCTAGATTTCCCTGTTGAGTTATTCCTCCAACCTTAAGTTCTTGACTCCTGTATTTAGTGAATATATACCATCAACATAACTTGTTTACATTTATATGCATGTCCAAAGGGTTAGTGACATTGATTTAAACCCATTAAACCTAGTGACATCATTAAGGATAATAATTAAGGACGAGTCTTAGAAAATTTAGACAAACCCTAGGATTCACACTTATATCCTTTAGGGATCAAACATCAAACATAGAAAACTTAGTGACACCGTACCTTAGGATTAGTGTACACTATCAAACTTGATCTTAATCAAACTTAAATCAATCGATTAATCATTAAACCACTTAAAAGATTTAATTAAAGTTAAACCCTTAATTAAGCCTCAAAACTTCTTTAAATTTAATTGATTTGAAATTTAAACCCCTTGAGTTTAGTGACCCTTCCCTGCTCTAGGAAAAATCCTCACTAAAATTTGAACCCTTTAAACCCCTTAATCAGACCCCTTAAGATTAAGCCTTAATCAACCCCTCAAAACTTCAAAAGAAATTTAATAAATTAAATTTAAAACACAAAAATACACATAGTATCTCAAATTAATCCTAATTGAACTCTTAACATAAGAAAATTAAAACCCCCTTGATTTGACATTAACTTTAAGCTTAATTGAATTTTAAATAAAATTGAATATTTAATTAATTTAATTAATTAAAAATGATTAAAAATTCCAAAGAATTCTTAAACACTTGATAATCCCTCCTTAGATCATTCCTGATCTTTGGAGGTGATTTCAAGGAGTTTAGAGTTCATTTGGACTCAAATCATTAAAACACCCTTAATTAAACAATTAAATAATTCAAATAATTTTCAAATTTTGATAATTTAAAAATCATAACTATTTCAAGAAAATCTCAAATTGATCAAACTCAAAGTCATTCAACTCAAACGAAAATCTAAAATCTATTCAAAACATCAAACATTCAAAAATCATTTAAAGATTTAGAAAACTTCAATTTAATTTTAAAACCAGCAATCAACCAAACTCAATTAACATTTCATCAAATTTCAAATATTAAATTAAACCTAATTCATTTAACCATACCGGGTACCACTGGGTAACCCAAGCCTACGAGGCTATTAAATTAGCCCCAAGGAAGGTGAAATAAACTTCACGGCCTCGGTGAGCAACAAAGGTGGTATCCACCAAATTATTAATAATCAATCTTAAAATCAATTTTAAATCATTAAGACTTAAACTTTAACCAAAATCTCCCCTTAAGCCTTTCAACCAACTAGAACATTAAACAACTTTAACCAATTACCTGATATAGGATATATCCCAACCACACAGCTTATTACACACACCTAGATTGACTTGTTAGGACACGAACTCTAGCTTTAGGTTAGGCCGGTGTTCCTTTCTATTTTTTTAGACAGTTGATATGCACACAAAATGAGAGTGGCATCCTAGGTTAGATAACATAGACATAGGTTCATTACTCACAGACCTGTGCACTTCATATGTGTCAGCCTAGGATTAGGTCCCCAACCCCTTGGCCTACGAGGTCCCCTTGAATGAGGTAACCCATGGTTGCTAACAAGGATCCTCTGGTCGGCACTCGACTAAGTAGGCTAAGGATACCGACGAACCCGAGACAATGGAAAATCATGGGATCTTGACCGTGGACGTCATACCCACTTGGTAGGTTAGTCTCTACCCTCACTTCCTAGGCATTCTCCCGATCTGATGATCGGGAATATAAGCCCCAACTTTCTAATAAAATTGATCATTTGAACATTAAACTTCTTTCCTTCAAATTCAAGCCCAACACATAGGATAGATTGGGGCACTTCTGAATTGTTTTAGAATCCTCGGTGCCTCCTACTCTTCTTCCTTTGATTCCAGAAATAAATGTTCAATCTTGAACCAATCCCTGTTGAATTTTTAGTCCCTTAACCTCCTTTGATATCAATCTTTGAATTCTAAATAAAATTCGTATCGCTATTTTAATCGAGAGTATTCGTAGGAAATTTTTTGGTTTCTTATGATGTAATTAACTACGAGGGCTTGCGCTCGTAGGAGATTTAGAAACCCAGACCAGATTTTCAAAATTAAGTTTTCAAAACCTTAACTAATTATCTTTGGGAAAATTAAAAGTCAATGATCATTATCGTCATTTTCAAATGATCAATAATAGACGATATCTTCTTCTCCTGAGGAGAAATATCGTACTATTATCGTGACTTTGATAATGAAATTAACGATCTATTTCTAGATCATTGTAGTTAAACATCCGATTAAACATCATTTTGATCCTTTGGGATCATATGTTATTTTTTCTTTGAGTTTGACTACGATAATCAGGATAAATTCAAAGTTTTAAAATTTGAACCAATTAGGGAACGATATGTTCACTTCTCGAGTTGATTTATCATTCATAATGAACGTTCAATTTTAAAATTAAAAATTCTAGAAATTAAATATTTCCCAAAAATAATTAAACACATTTTCAAAAAAATATATTTTTTTTAATCAAACAGCTTCATTGTTATCAATTATGGAAAGATAATTAATCAGGGAAATCAAATGTAACAAGCTTTTGTGATAAAAATTTATTACGCATTCTTTAAAATTAAACTTATTTCTTATAAATTTACTAATGTATATTTAATGTTATCAAAATTATATCATATTATTGTATGAATATTTAATATATCTTTAAATATATGAAAATATGTATAAGTTTTTATTTCGCTAAATATAGTATTATTTTAATGGAAACATGGCTTATTTTTGATGTCTTTAGATTCCATAGATTCTGTAGATATAAATTGATAGGTTATATAACCCATTTGGAGCAATATTAAAGTTATAATTAATTTCTAAACATTAGATGATTTTAATATTACTTGCTGGGTAGCCATTTTTGCCTTATTTTGGATATATATGAAGACTTTTTGATTTGTCCATGTGACTAGCCATTTTATAGCCATTTAAAACTTATATTTCTTTAATATAAATGAATTATTTATCAAATATTATATTATTAGTTGATAAATTATTATTAGATTAATTAGTTTTATTCAAATTTGGCTTTACTTACCCATTCTCTTTAAATACCCCCATCCTCTTCATATGATGGATATTCAAGAGAGAAACTTTAGCATTTTCTCCATTCCTTTTCCCTTCTTTACATGCTAAATCTTGAGAGAAGAAACTTTGATTTTCATTCCAAGAGCTCTTTTCCTTTGCGAGATCAAATTCTTAGTTGGAAAACTTCAACGCACTAAATCCTGTAACGTCTCTTGGAGTTCTCGAGTTTGCTTTCTTTTTCTAAATTTTTACTTGTTGTTATTTTAGTTTTTCACCATATATTTTTTCTTGGAAATTATTATTATTTGATGAAATACTAGTTGAGAATGCTATAATAAGTTTTCTATGTTAAATCTTTTAAATCCATAAAGATAACAAAGCAAGTATTTTTATTTTCTATTTTGTGGCATAGATTTGTATTTCAAATCTAATTCATTTTTAAAAGTATTATATGATTTGAAGAGTTATAGTTTAAATCAGTAAGAAAAATATTTTTATTTAAAATATTATTATTATTTTTATCAAAATATAAATTATTCTTAAAGTGAGCAAATTAAATATTCCATTTACAAGTAGTGAGATGATTAAAATTATTTTGTAAGATCACCTCAAATATTTTTTTGATCATTTTATTGCAAGATATTTTAAGCTTATATTATTTACATCAAATTATATTTTTCTTTTTCTTGATCTAAGCTATTTGTCTTAGTGAAGTTTAAATTATAATTATATTGGGTTGTCTAGAAGAGTATTTAGGTTGTAAAGAACTTCTTTGGTTTAAAGAGGTCAGGTTTGCAAGGCAAACCTCGGATTAGTGATTTCTAGCCCGAGAGTTAGCTAGTTTGGACATAGGTCGGATTAGAATCTGGGCTGAACCACATAAAAATATTATGCCTCTTATTTTCATTTCTTTCATTTATTTTTATTTATCATTGTTATAAAAATTGTATGATTACTTATTCTTTTCCAAATAGCATTAAAATTATTTTAATTGCCTTCTTTTAATAATAATTTTAAGACTCCCAATTCACCCCCCCTCTTGGGGTACCATAGTCATCCAACACTTTGTAGCTGAGGAGGATGATGATATTGCATTAATGACCCGTTAGTTAAAGAATTGCTTGAAAAAAAAAGTAAAAGCATCATCAACAATAATGGAGCAAAGGTAAGAATAATAAAATTTTAAAGTGTCATCTGACACAATTTGTTTTGAATGCAAGAGACTAGGCCACCTACGAACATAATGCTCCAACCTGAAGACTCACCTGATCAAGGAGAGGGGTAAAGAGAAGGGAAAGTTCAAAAGGGGAAGCAACGGACATAGAAAGCTCTTTGGTACGATTCTACCTTAGATTCATCTGAAGAGGAAGCATAAGAGGAGGTAACAAATCTGTATCTTATGGCTAATGATAATCTTGACTAGTCATATCAAGATGAGGTATGTCAGTTATATTATGATGATCTGTTTATCATATCTAAAAAAATATATGATTCATATGGAAAGCTAAAAAAGATGTATGCTAGTTTAAACACTGATTTCACTACTTAACAAAAAGAGCATAATTGTCTGATAGTCGAACACTCTGGTTTATATTGTAATCAAAAGACTTTACTTGATGAGTTTAATACTTTAAAGAAGATGCATATTGATCTAACCAATGCATATAATCTATGAAATCAAAGCATCATCAGATAGAGAACTCATGCAAATAATTAGAAATATATGCATCTAAATTAGATAGTAATGAGAATGCATTAAAATTGGAAGTAGCAATTCTTAAAAGTGCAAATAAATTCTTAAAAGCAAAAATTCATGATCTTTAAAACACTCTGCCAAACACTCTCCAAGTTCACTCTCAAAAGAAATTCGTAGTCGGATCTATTGAGTGTCAGTTTTTAGGACTCTTATATATGAAAGACAAGAAAAACTGTCTAGAAAATTGAAAATTTTAAGTTGAACGTACTTGGATCGTACAGTACGATCACACTTCGTACGTATAAATAGTTTAAAAATCCATGTACAATCCTATACGAACCTAATTTCATACTCTATCAGTCGTATATATGAATTGATATCGTACTGTATGAAAAGTTCAAAAATGAACTTATTCATCTAGTACGATCATGTATAAATCTCATTTCATACTCTGATCATTGTATGTATGAACCCTACATCATACAATATGAATTATTAAATTAAATCATGCTTTGTCTGTAAGAACATAGACGATCCTATTTTGTACTCTGGATGTCATCTGTATGAATTCAATTTCGTACAGTATGAATAGTTTAAAAGATTTACTTATTCATACGGGATGAACTAGTACTCGCCCATTTCGTACTTTGAACATCATCTATACAAACTCCATATCGTATAGTACGATCAGTTCAAAAAATGGTGAGTTCATTCGAGACGAACTGGTATGTATCCATTTCATACTCTGGACGTCATTTGTATGAATCCAACTTCGTACAATACGAATAATTTAAAAGAAAATTTTTAAGGCATGATTAGATTGACTTTGTTCTGGAGGAACTTTCATGTTAGTCGTCTAGTATGATTCAAGAATCATACAGTACGATTAGTTTTGTTTTTTTAAATTGACTCACTCCCCCAGTGTGTGTATGCATGGTTACCCAATTACAATCACACTCTCTCAGACTCAAGAAAAAATAGAAAAAGTATAGACTTTAATTATAAGAAATCCTAATCTAATCTGTGTTGAATTCTTCGGCAATCTGAAGAATGATTTTCCTGAAATATTAGTACACACAAACAACACAAACAAAATATATCCAATATATGTTAGGAGAAACATTAATCAATTCAATAATATTTTGGTATCATCAAAAACTCATCTGATATAAAAATATAGTTTTGAAAACTAAGTTGCAATAATCTCATATAAAAATATAGTTTTGAAAACTAAGTTGTAACAATCTCTCCCTTTTTGATGATGGCAAAACAATTATTATTTGTGTTAACACTTAAGCCAATTTTTCTCCTAACCTCCCCCTCAATGAGTGATCAATTTAAAATAAGGGATTCCAATGAAAATCAAAACCATAAAAATAAATTAAACAAAAATAAAAAAAATTAAACAAAAATAACACAACAAATATACACGCAATAACATAATACACACATAAAAAAAATCACACAACAAATAATCATACACACATACATCAAACAACACATCAAATAACCAATACATTAAACAAAAATAAACAAAACATTAAACAATAACTAATTACTCTCCCTTTTTGACAATAACAAAAAGGGAAGTACCTCTTGAAAAGATACGTTTCTATGGATAAATCAAAATAGTTGATGAAGAAAAAGATTTTAAAGTAAATGCAAATACAACATTAACTTCTTATTGCTAAAAAAACTCAAAATTTAAATAAAAAAACAACTAAGATAAGAAAAGTCAACAAGGTCCACTGTTCATTCTAGATAAATTAAATAAAAATAATTATTGCAAGAATGATGAAATAAAGATGAATTAGTTTCTAATTCAATAGTAAACATTATTTCCGATTATATGGATTTGTATAAGAGATAGAATGATAAAGGAAATAATAGTATGAATTTTTCAATTAATGATATTGCGCATCTTTTTAATTTTTTGTGGCACACTGTGCATTTTTTTCAGTTTGGGCTAATTTTCTACCTCTTTTAACTTTGGCAAATATTTTGCATCTTTTTAAACTAGTGGCACATTTTGTGCATCTTTTTACATTTTTGGTCTTTCCAATATTAATAAATCTTTAACACAAATTTCAATAATTAACAAAAATAAACACATTGAAAAAGAAATAAAATAAAAATAAGATATCTATTTTATAACAATTATAGCTATGTAATACTTGTCTATAAGAACATGAAATTGATCTTCTAATCTACATCCAGTCATAATGTAATTTAGAATTTTGAGAGATTAAATTTTGTAAGAAAATTAATTCGTAGAGCAAAGTAACTCAAGATTCTATTCTACAGATCAACTACAAATGATTTGTCTCCAAAAACGTAAACATTTCAAGACGAGTAATTTCATTTCACATCAGAACATCATTCCATCATTCCATTCATCATTTGAAACACATACAAATACTACATCATACTGAAAACTAAAAAACCAAAACATGAACACATGAAGTCACACAAAAAAAACATCTCAAGAACAAGTACAAAAATCTCAATAGCAAGTACAACACAGAAGTAACAACTAAAATCCAGAGAGGCCTTGGTCTGGAGGTGGTTGAGGGGTAAACATGATAAAGTAACTACGGATCGTAGCTACATCAATATTGACTAAGTCAAATTTCCCTCGGATCAATTCCATGTCTTCATTGTACCTTGCATCCTACTGATTTAGGTGTTTCTCAATTTGATTAAAATATTGATCAAAATGAGTTTCCAATCTGTCAAAATGCTGGACCATTTCTTGATAGAAATTCTGATCGTGTCCAGGTGCAGGTGCAGGTGCTGGAGCAGGGGTTCCTTCTTCTCCCTCTGAATCTTCTCGCTTATATCCTTGATCCCGACCAAAAAGTGCACGAAAAGATGTATCAGTAAGGTAAATTGGAAGTTGAGTGGGAGGATCAGGATGGATAAGGTTATACTTCTTTTCTAAAATATAGGCAACTAAGTGTACTAAGGCCACATTTTTCTTTCTCCTATTGTGAGGAAGTCCAATATCAGAAAAATTTATAGAAGTAGTCCATTATTAGTTGTGCTTCATCAATAAGAGTATTGGTCATGATCAAGTATGTAACAGTAGATAAAAGAGGAGTCAGATTGATACGATCACCAACTTTGGGAATAATAAAGGTTCTCAAGACATGCTAGATGATCCTAGCATTCTGGTTAAGGGTATACACATGAGAAAGATGGTTTACTTATGCAACACCTCTTAGAGTTTGGTTTATTTTTGACAAATCAAAATTCACTCTAGAGGTCATGGTGTGTGCTCTAACCCCTTGAGTCCTAAGGTGAAGGAAGTTGTCTAAGTATTCCTTAGTTATTTTAACTCACTGGTTAAAGACATAAGAGGTAATCTTAGAGTGATCTTGGTTCACTTTCATGTTCGCAAGAAAGATTTGGAAAGTTTCTTGATGATAAGCTTAGATCAAGGTGAGGATAAAAGAAAACTAGGTTGAGGTGAAAAGGGGCGTAACAGAGAAGTTTATGTCACTTTGAATAAGGAGTCGAGAGGGGGTAATCTTGGCTCCAACAAAATGATTGAATGTTTCCTCATTCTTCTTAGAAAGAAAATCCTCATCTCTACCAGAGCGAGAGGATGAGCCCTTAAAAAGAATGAGGATGTTTGCTACTGCTGGCCATTTCTACAGGACACAAGATGGTTTGGGATCGAATGGAAAAAAATCCACCACCTTTCAATTTAAAGAGAAACAACTTATTGTACAATACAAAATTTAGATCATACGTATGATTTTGAAATCATACTGGATGAAAAATATTTCATACATACGAATGGAAATGGCCAAAAATGAAATAACTTTTCATAAACTGCCACTCCTGAGGAGTCATTTTGTATATACTTTTTGACCACATGATCATTTAGACGAAGGTGTGTTCATCTTAGATGATCAGAATATTAATGATCATTTCAAGGCAGTTAGTTTTACCTATATGAAAAACTGACAACAGGATCGTATAGACAAAATGGGATTTTGTACGTATAATCTTCAAGAATAATTGTTATTTGGAAAATGCACCCCATTCGTATAGATAAAAAATTAATAAATCGTATAGTATGAATATGTCTTCATACATTACGATCAGCTTGAAAAAAAATCTCACTTTGTCTGTTTAATTCAGGAAAAGTATCATGTACAATCTGAATAATTCGTATAATACAAAAGTGGTTTGTACAGTACGAATGGAAATGAACTTAAGACATGAGAAACAAGGCTCTTTTTCAAAAATAACCCACATAAGATCCATGAAATGCAAATATGAAAACAAAACTAATATAAATAGAAAAATAAACAAAATATAGAGAAGAAAAAACAATAATTTAAAAGCATTAACAAAATACTAACAAACCAAAGATAAAAGGAAAACAACGAATATCAACATACATGAAATACATTACAAATCCAATTTGCATAATTACAATTTTAAGCATTGATATCAATCACACTTAATCTGGTTCTTAAGGTGCTAAATATTTCAAAAGCCAATGGTTTTGTGAAAATATATGCAAGTTGATTCTCAATAGAAATATGGTGTAATTCAATTTCTCCTTTAGCCACATGATCTCTAATGAATTGATGCCTTATATCTATATGCTTGGTTCTAGAATGTTGAATAGGATTCTTTAAAATGTATATTGCACTTGTATTATCATAAAAAAGAAATAGAATAATCCCAATAGAAAATCCTAAATCAATTAGGTGTTATTTTAACTAAAGAACCTGTGCCACACAAGTACTAAAGGCAATGTATTATGCTTCAATAGTAAAAAGTGCTATTGAATTCTATTTTCTGCTAGTCTAAGAAACTAAAGTGTTTCTTATGAATTGACAAGTTTCAGCTTTAATTCCCAAAAGATATCTTATAATTCTCTTAACAACAGTTAGATGTGATTCCTTTGGATCAGCTTGAAATCTAGCACACAAATAAACACAAAATATTATATCTGGTCTGCTAGCAGTTAAGTAAAATAATAATCCAATTATTCCTCTAAATTTCTTTTGATCAATAGATTTTCCCTTAGGGTCCTTATCTAACTATACTGAAGAACTCATTGGTATACTCACTAGTTTAGCATGATCCATTTCATATTTCTTGAGGATATTCTTAATATACTTCGATTAGCTAAAAAATATTCATTCCTAATTTTGTTTTATGCTAAAACCAAGAAAGTAACTCAAGTCTCCCATCAAACTCATTTCAAATTCACTACTCATTGTCTTTGAAATTCTTCACAAAGATTTTTATTAGTGGATCCAAATAAGATAACATCAATATATATTTGAATAATGAGTATGTCATCTCCTATACTTTTCAAGAAGAGAGTGGTATCCACACTTCCTTTACCAAATGATCTTTCTAATAGGAAAGTGCTTAACCTCTCTTACCAAGCCCTAGGTGCCTGTTTTAGTCCATACAATGCCTTTTTCAATTTAAGCAAATGATTAAAGAATTTTGAATTTTCAAAACCTAGAGGTTGCTCAACATAAACATCCTCTTATATCGCCGTATTAAGAAAGATGCTCTTAACATCTATTTGAAATAATTTAAAACATTTAAAATAGGTAAAGGCAAGTAATACCCTTATTGCTTTAAGTCTAGCTATAGGAGCAAAAGTTTCTTCAAAATCAATTCCTTCTATTTGATTATACTCCTTGGCCACCAATCTTGCCTTATTTTTAATCACAACACCTGAATCATTCATTTTATTTTTGAACATCCACTTAGTTCCAACAATACTTGATCCTTAGGCCTTTCAATCAATTCCCAAACATCATTTTTAACAAATTGATTCAATTCTTCTTGCATGGTCAAAATCCAAAATTCATCTAAAAGTGCTTGATTTATATTAGTTGGTTCAATCATTAATATAAAGGTAGACTGATTCACTTCTTTGCAAAGTCCATGCCTAATTCTAACACCCTCAGTTGGTTCACCTAAAATCAATTATTTAGGGTGACTCTTAGAAAATTTCCATTCTTTAGGCAAAGTGTTTTCCATTCCAACACTTCTTCTAAATTTGACTTTTCAATTCCTTAGGAGATATCTTCAATATGATCTTCTTCCAACCTTGGCTCTTCAAAAATGCTAGATTGTGTGATCTCCTCAACTACCAAAGTTCTCTTGTTAAAAACCCTATAGGATTTGCCAACACTAGAATATCCCAGAAAAATTCCTTCATAATATTTAGGATTGAATTTTCTTAAAGGAGTTTTACCATTATTATGAATGAACACCTTACATCCAAAAACATGCAAATGTGAAAGATTAAGTGTTCTCCCCTTAAGAAGTTCATAGGGTGTCTTATTCAATTTGAATCTAATATTCACCCTATCAGAATGTAACAAGCCGTGCTAATCGCTTTACCCCAAAAATATTTTAGAAGTGAATATTCAGCCAACATGGCTTAGCAGCTTCTATCAAAGTTTTATTTTTTTTTTTGACAACCCCATTCTGCTAAGGGGTCCTAGTTGATGAAAATTTATGATCAATTCTTTTCTCTCTATAAAATCTTCAAACTTCTCATTTTTAAATCTCCTTCGTAATCACTTTGAATTGATAAAATTTCACACCCTAGTTTCCTCTGAATCCAAGTAAAAATACTTATAAACTCATCAAATGATTCACTTTTATGAAATAAGAATTTGACCCAAGTGAATCTTGAAAAATCATCAATGATTACAAACCTAAAAGCTTTACCTCCTAGACTTACAGTGCTAACTGGTCCAAAAAGATCTATATGAATGATTTCTAGAGGTTTGCTAGTTCTAAGATCTTTAATTGAATGAAAGGAGGACTTCACCTATTTTTTTAATTGGCATGCATAACTCAGGTGATTTTTAGTAAAGTCTAGTTTGGGTATTCCTCTAACCAACTCTTTCTGGGTAATCTTTCTATGATTTTTTATGCTTGTATGATAAAGTCTTCTATACCATAACTATGATTCATCAGTGATTATTTTGAGATAAAAGATTATTAGAAGATTTTATAAAACTTAAATCAAGCATGTACATATTATTTACCCTATTTCCATAGAATACATTAATTCTATTTTGGTTTACTATGCAGCTTGTAGGAAAAAATTTAATATTGAAACCCCTATCACAAAGCTGACTAATACTTAACAAGTTATGTTTCAAGCCTTCAACAAATAAAACATTCTTAATGAAAAAATTATTCTTATTGCCAATCATACTTATACCTACCACTCTCTTAGTGGTATTATTTCCAAGTGTTACCTTGCCTCCATTCGTGGCTTCTAGCATTATAAATTGATTTGTATCTCCAGTCATATGCTTTGAATATCTGCTATCTAGGTACCAAATGCTCTCACAAGGTCTTGTATGAGAATGTTTCTATAAAATGATCAAATGTTAGATTTGGTAACCTAAATAAATTTTGGTTCACCTCTTGGCAATGATAAACCAGATGTATGTTTGATATGCTATGATTTATGCATCTTAGGTTTCCATAATTAATGTGTTATACTCTGAATAGTGCAAGTATGGGAAATATGTCCTAACATTCCATATAAAAAGCATTTTACACCAAGAAAAGGAATTACTAGTCTACGTGAGTTATAATGTCCTTCTGCTTCCGTTTCTGAGTTGTCTGAAGCTGAGTCAGCCCAGAAAGCTCTCTGTAGTCCTTTCTTACCCTTCCTAACATCGGTTTTCTCCTTTACTTTCTCCTTGTTAGGATTAACTTTGAGATTTGGGCAATCCGTCTTAATATGTCCAGGCTTCTTGCATTCATAGCAATAACGTCATTTAAAATTTTAGTATTCTTGTGGAACTTACCCTTCTTCCATTGCTGACGTCTCTATTTCTTTCTTCTTAGGAAACTTTTGAATTGCCTCATCATGAGTGCAATATCTTATTCATCCTCAAGTTGTGATTGATCACTTTCTGAGTCATTGGCTTTCAACGCAATGTTCTTTTCTTTTTGCTTGTCACCTGTATCAATCTGTCTTTGAGTCACTCCTTGCTCGTAAGCAATTAGTGATCCAAGCAGATTGTCAATATAATATATATTTAAGTCTTTTGACTCCGTAATGGTGATTATCTTTGCATCATAAGCAGTAGGTAAACAACATAAGATTTTATTTACTTCTTCCAAATTCATTAGTTCTCTACCTAAAGCATGCAATGAGGTAACTATATGAGTAAAAATGTTTACATATCAGAGATTGATTCATTTAGTTTCATGCAAAAAAGTTTATAATCATACAATAGAATGCTTAATCTGGATTATTTAACCTCATTAGTTCCTTTATACATAATATAAAGTCTATCCCATATTTCTTTTTCTAGATTTACAAGTTTAAACATGCATGTAGTCCTCAAACTTTAGTGCACAGAAAAATTGTTTAAACATTTTACATTTAACTGAGCTTGTTCTTTTTCCTCTGTTATCCAATTAGTAAATGGTGCTTCATCCTAATGCAATCAACAAGTCTAATAGGACTAGTGTAACATTCCTGTACTAAAATCCACATGCAATAGTCAAGTGATTGCAAAAAGGTAGATATGCGAGTTTTCCAAAAGTCGAAAGGAATGTTATCAAATAATGGGGTCTTGTGATCGAATATCCTTCAGGAGTGTTTCGATTTCCAAAAGTAGCCATGATCATTTTTTTTTTTCAAAAGTTATCTAATCCGTAGTTTTTAAAATAGGCTCTGATACCACTTGAAAGTTCGTGTAAGTTGTTAAGCCTAGTAGAAATGTCCTAAGGCTAACCAAGAGGGGGGGGGGGGGGGGTGAATTGGTAATTTAAAATTTTTTTGGGATTTTTATGAAACCAGTTTCTATAAAATTTAATGATCCTAAAGCATGCAGTTGACTAGGTATAATTTTAGCAAAATAATTTTTCAACCATAGAAAATAAAAAGTATAAAATAAAAATATGATAAAGAAAAATAAAGAATAGAAGACACCAAATTTTATAGTGGTTCGGTCCAACAAGACCTACGTCCACTCTCTGAAGACTCCTTCTTTAAGTATTGCACTAAATCAAAAGTGACTCCTTTTGCTCCCACAACAAGACAGAGAAGCCCTTACAAAACCTCTCTTCCACCAACCCAGTGCGGTCTTTCTCACCCTCCTGGTGATGGCAGAGTACGAACATCCTTTCTCACCCTCCTGGTGATAATAGAGTACCGATGTCCTTTCTCACTCTCTTGGTGACGGCAAAGTATCATGATCTTCTTTGAAAATCTTCTTTCAAGAGCCTTCAAGAAAGTAGGGAAGAACTTTAAAGAATAAGCAATAGATTCTCACCGTTGGGCAACCTTATGAATCCCCTCACAAATCCCTCTTACAAGATCTCTCACTCTCTAATTTTAAAATACTCTCCCAAATACTCTCCATGTTCACTCTCAAAATAAATTCACAGTCAAATCTATTGAGTGTCAGTTTTTAGGACTCTTATATATTAAAGACAAGAAAAACTATCCAAAAAACTAAAAATTTCAAGTTGAATGTACTTGGATCGTACAGTACGATCACACTTCGTATGTATGAATAGTTCAAAAATCCATGTACGATCCTGTACGAAATTGATTTCGTACTCTATCAGTCATATATACGAACTGACGTCGTACTATATGAATAGTTCAAGAATGAACTTATTCATCTGGTACGCTTGTGTACAAAGTTCATTTCATACTCTAGTCGTCGTTTGTATGAACCCTACATCGTATAGTATGAATTGTTTTAAAAACTAAGTTGCAACAATTATATATAAAAACATAGTTTTGAAAACTAAGTTGCAACAGATGGCCTGAAACATAACTTTCTTAACATTGTCAATTATATAACAAAGTTTTCATATTAAATTCTTATCAGATAGTTATGTATTTAGTTTAAATAGTAATATTATTTTAAAAGGAAAGTGAATTAATAATATTTACATGCTTGATTTGAATTGTATTAAATTTACTAGTTCTCTTTACTTGAAAATAATTACAAATGAATACTAGCTATAGAATAGGAGACTATGCCATGCAAGCATGAAAACCCTTAGAAAAATAACCCAAAAGGGCCAAGTTAGAGGCATACCCAAACTAGAATTCTCTAAGGACCACCTTTATGATTCCTGTCAACTAGGAAAGCAAATCAAAACTTCCTTTCACTCAATCAAGGATATCACCACCTATAGACACTTAGAAATCCTTCACATGGATCTATTTGGATTGGTTAGCACTGGCAGCTTAGGTGGGAAAACATATGAAATATGATTACTTGAGATTTACTTGGATAAGATTTTTATCGAATAAAAAAGAATCATTAGAGGAATTTAGGACATTCTAGCTCCACATGGATTAAAAAATAATTAGGTTGTGAAATTCTAACTATCCATAGTGATTATGGTGGAAATTTTGAAAATGGTAAGTTTGAATCTTTTTGTAAGGAGTTAGGTATACCACACAAGTTTTTAGCTCCTAGAACTCCTCAACAGAATGGGGTTGCTGAAAGAAAAAATAGAACCTTTGTAGAAGTTGTTAGAGCCATGCTAGCTGAGTATTCACTTTCTCAAATTTTTTTTGGGTAGAAGTAGTGAATACTGCTTACTATGTTCTTATTAGGATTAATATAAGATCCAAACTTAATAAGATATCCTATGAGTTACTCAATGGAAGGACACCCAATCTCTCTCACCTTTATATCTTTGGATGTAAGGTGTTCATTCTAAAGAATAGAAAATCACTATTAAAAATTTTGATCCTAAATCTGATGAAGGACTTTTCCTAAGATATTTACCTGTAGGTAAATCCTATAGAGTTTTTTAGTGGTAGAGGATACAACCCATATATTATTTGATGAATTTGATAGATCTATTGAGCCTAGGTTAGAAGAAGAAGAACTGGTTGAGGTCACCTAAGGAGTAAAATCTATTAATCTAAAAAATAGAGTAGAGGCTGAAGATCCATTGCTTAGAGATTAGAGATATTTATCTAATAATTCTAAGGAGCTCATCCTGAGAGATCTATCAGTAGGAGTAGGAACTAAGCATGGACTTAAAAAGGAGGTTAGCCACTCTACTTTCATCAATGATAGAACCCTCAAACATAGATCAAGCCTTATCTGATGAGTTTTGGATCCAAGCCATGGAAGAAGAATTGAATCAATTTATTAGAAATAATGTTTGGGAGTTGGTTAGCAGACCTATAGACTAGAGTCATAGAAATTAAATGAGTTTTGAAGAATAAAATGAATGACTGGCATAATAGTTAGAAATAATGCTAGATTAGTAGCCAAGGGGTACAATCAAGTTGAAAGAATTGATTTTGAAGAGACCTTTACCCATGTAGCTAGATTAGAAGCCATTAGAGTGCTATTAGCCTTTGCTTGCTTTAGAGGATTCATGCAGTATCCGATGGAATTTAAGAGTACCTTCTTAAATGTGGTGATTAAAGGAGATGTATATGTTGTGCAACCCCCGAGTTTTGAGAACTCTAAATTTCCCAATCACGTATTCAAACTAAAGAATCCATTATATGGATTGAAGCAAGCATTTAGAGCATGGTATGAAAGGTTGAGTACATTCCTCTTAGATAAAAGCTTTTGTTAAGGGTAGTGTAGACACCACCCTATTCCTAAATAAAGAAGGAGAAGATATACTCATTATTTAGATTTATGTTAATGATAAACTATTTGGTTCGATAAATAAGACTCTTTGTGATGAATTTTTAAAAATAATGAGTGAGGAGCTTGAGATGAGCATGATGGGAGAGCTTACCTGTTTCCTTGAATTTAGTGCAAAGCAAATGATTGATGAAACTTTTCTCAACCAAGAAAAATATATCAAAGATATCCTTAAAAATATGAGATGGATAATGCTAAGGCAATCAATACTCCAATGAGCTCTACCATTCAATTAGATAAGGATCTAAATGAAAAATCAAATAACCAAAAGAAATACATAGGGATAATTGGATCACTTCTTAATTTGACTACTAGTAGACCAGATATCATGTTTAGTATTTATCTCTGTGCTAGATTTTAGACTGATCCCAAAGAATCCCATATGAGTATTGTTAAGAGAATTCTTATATATCTTTTAGGCACCCAAAACCTAGGAATCTGATATCTTAGACATAGTACTTCTTTCAAGATCATAGGATATTCTGATTTAGACTTTATAAGATATAGAGTTGATAGGAGAAGTACCTCTGGAATCTGTCAATTTATAGGATAATCTTTAGTCTCCTAGTCCAGTAGTAAAACTCTGTAGCCCTATCTACCGCTAAAGTAGAATATATAACTATAGAAAGCTATGTTGCTCAAATTTTATGGCTCAAATAATAAATTTTTGACCTTAGACTCTATATAGGAACTATTACAATCATGTGTGATAACATTGCTGCCATCTGTATCTCAAAAAATCCAATCCAACACTCCCAGAATAAACACATAGATATTAGACACCTTTTTATTAGAGATTATGTAACCAAGGGGGATATAAAGTTATATTATATAGCTACTGAAAATCAACTGGCATATATCTTTACAAAACCCCTTACTTTTAAAACCATTAGCACCTTGAGGACTAGACTACTTGTTATAGACATTCATGCTTGAATTAGGATGATTTGAAAATTGGAAACATAAATGTTTTTCTTTGTGTGCTTTTCTATAATTTGCTTTGTGATTGTTAGTGTTTTGTTATGTGATTTTATTTTTCTCTTTTCTTTTATGAAGTTTTCCTAATCATCACACAAAAATTCAAAATTTCTCACATCATATTATATGATCCCACATCATTTTGTACGATATTCATAAATCTCACATCATATCTCATACAACATCCAACGGCTCTGATTGATCAATTACTATTGATCATACAACATCCAAGTCAACCAGGGTTGACCCAAATGCCCTTTAACGGTCGAATAGGACATTTTGACCTAAATAACCTTTCTAGACCTTGGGACCACTTCCAATAGACTCAACACATCATTTTAAATCTGTTAAGCATATTCCCAACTTTTGAGTCAACCTGGTTGATCAGGTCAACCTAGGCTGACCCAATAACCCCTTAAAGGTTAAATGGGTCAAATCAACCCATATGACCAAATCAAGCCAACCAAATTCTCAAATTCATTTCAATGGATGTCCCAATCATGGTTCAAACATTTCTAAATTTATTTTAGAATTAAACCCTAGCTAGCTTAACCAAATCACCCAGTCAATTCAACTAGATTTGGTCAAACCTACTTAAGCTCTCATATATATATATGCAAGCTTCAACTCAGTGGTCTTTACTCCTCCCAAATCAACTCAAAGCTTACTCTCCAAGCCACCTCATCAGTCAACATGCTTAGTTGACTAGTCAAAGTGGTCAAATAAGTTAACTTGCATGCTTAGGTGGCTATGCCACCTTGGCAAGTCAAATTTTCCTAATACATCCACACCCCCATGCATTTGGGTGGCTGCAAAGAACACTTAGTAGCACCCTAAGGCTTATCTCTCTCTTGATTGGGATAGTAATCTTTAACAAAAATGGATAATCTCATGCCTTACTCAAAGTTTTGGAATTACCTCATATCATCCAAACTTTGTAATTCCAGCAAACCCCAACCCCTTCCAATGATTATTCAGCTTCTCCATCTATAAAGAAAGCCCTCCCAACCATTCAAATAGTTATTGCAAGTTTGAGAACACAAATTTGAGAAGAAAGAGAGAGAAAGGATATTTACTATAACAGATCCTAAACTAGCCATCAACAGCTCTTAGATCCTTAAAGGAAGTTGTAGAGGATTCAAATACCTTTCGAATAAGCCCAAGAACACCTAAATCCATCAACAGGATTGAAAGATATCTCAACTTTTATCTTAAACTTTGATGTGAAACTACAGAAAATCTATAACACATGAAGCCTCAAAATGTCAACTGTTGGACGATTATATTGCCATAAACATATCTTTCAAATTTTGTTGAATTTGGTTGAGTATTTTGAGAGTTATTGGCTTTTAAAATTTCAGTTCATTTTTTAAACTGTTGATCCTGGGCAGATCTGGACCATCCGATCTTTCCTTTAGCCAGATCAGACGGTCCACAATCGGTCGCATCGCCCAGCAAAAACTACAGATGCTTGAGGGATTTGAAAGCTAGTTGATCCACGGTCGAGAGTGATGATGTTGTCGCTTCCAGGCCATCTGTCCCATGCATTTTGATCTCGACCTTTAGATCATCGATGTGACATGGTTAAGTCGGCTTCCCACAGCCCAACGTGTGTCCTGGGGATGCAAAACCGCGCCGCCGCTTTGCTAATCATTACCAATGATTAGTTTGGCGGTGCCAGCTGTCTGATTTGACTAAAACTAATTTAAAAGTTAATTTAATTACCCATAACTTCCAAAATTCATAGAAAATCTAATTTTCCACCAAATTAACTATTTTTGGTCTTAATGGAAAGATATTTTCATGCAGTATTTATTAAAATTAAAGTTTTTTATAACTGTATAGTGAGTTATTTGGGTTTATTTAAAATCTAAAATTTATAATTTTCTCACAATTCAGTGGTAAAAAAGGACCCAACTTTTGGTGAAATATTTTCGAGTATCTTAGGCATCCCCTAATTTTTTTATAGGACCAGATGCTCAAGAGATTGCTATGTGATGAATTTACAAAGTAATGGGTCCATTTTAGACCGAAAACTCTGAAAATTCATAACTCTGTAAATTAGTAGAATTAGGTTATTTGATTGTTGTAGTGTGCTTTCATATGTCCCCGGGTTAGGTGACCAAAGTTTTAAACCCAGTTGAACATTAGTGACACCCAAGAAAAATAATTAAGGCCAATGACTAGTTAACTTGAAAAAATTTAGAAAATTGTACACACACCTAATTAGGAGTGAAACTTCATAACATTAAACATAGTGACATTGTACACCTTATGTCGAAATTTCACTGGATTTGGAGGTCATTAGGTCAGAAAAATAAGCAATTTAAAATTTAGCCCTTTTAAGTACTAAAAAATTTTAAAAATTGTAATAAATGAAAATTAAATCGAAAATTTATAAATATTATATCAAACTGACCATAATTTGATCCTCTATTTAGGAAAAAAAAAATCCCAACACATGACTTTTAATTTAAGTTTTAGTGAAAATCAATAATTAATTAAATAAAATAATTAAAAATTATTACAAATTCCAAATAAATTTTAAACTCCTAAAAACATTCCCATAGGTCAACCCTGACCTTTGGGAGTGATTTCATGCAGTTTAGAATGATTTTGGATCAAAATAATCAAAATCTCCTTAATTAAATAGTTTAAAAAATTAATTAATTAACCAAACTTTGAAAAATCATAATTAATTCTCAAAAATTCCTAATTGAACAAACTTAGTGTCATTCAACTCCATTTGAGGTCTAGTATTTTCTAAAATTAACAAACTAATAGAAATATGTCAAAGTCGAAAGGCCAACTCTCCGGTTAACCGTAGTACAAAATTAGGAGAAAACTTCAACATTTTATTGAAAGTTCGAAAGGGATGTTAAGCCCTAGTGAACTAGTCCCGAGGCTAACCAAGAGGGGGGGTGAATTGGTTATTTAAAAATTTCACGATAACTATGAAAATCTTTTCGATACTTAGCAGCGGAAACAAGTAAACAATAACGAAAAGATCAACCAACGATATTCACCCAAGCAGTTTATATTGAAAAGTAAAGTGCAAAACTGAATCAGAAAAGCAAACCAGATTTTATAGTGGTTCGGTCAACTTGACCTACGTCCACTCCCCGGAGCCTCCCCTCCGGGTATTGCACTAAACAGAAGTGTCTCTCCTTTTGCTCCCACAGCAAGGCGGAGAAGCCTGTACAAAAGTCTCCTTTTCACCACACGGTGAGGCAGAGAACCCGACCTCCTTTCGCTTCCTCCTGAAGCAGGCAGAGAACCTACGAACTCCTTTCGCTTCCTCCTGAAGCGGGCAGAGAACCCACGAACTCCTTTCGCTTCCTCCTGAAGCGGGCAGAGAACCCGGATCTTCTTGCGAACGATCCTCCCACGAAGAACACCGACTAGACGACAGACGACGAGCGGAGAAGACGACTCTGATCCGTGCTTGGAGCAACCTTAGTGAATCCCTCACTAACTCCCCCTCACAAGATCTTCTCTCTCTCTCCCAACTCTCTCTCTCTCTAGGGTTTCTCAGGGAAGGAAGGAAGCAAAAGATTTTTTCCAATCTTTGAAAAAGTTCTTTTAAAGGAGGGCTTAAAATTTGCCCTAAATCTCAACTTGTCGGCCAAGATCGTCTAGGACGATCGGTAGATCGTCCTGTACGATCAGTTCAAATTCAGCTGTTTCAGCCTGGACGATCTGGCTCTTCTGAACGATCAGTAGAAAAAGTTGTTCATATCGTCCCGTACGATCCTGCGATCGTCCGGGACGATTAGTTCAAATTGAAGGAAATCGTCCAGAAGACAGTTCGGGTCGTCCAGAGAAATCTGTGCTGGACGACCAAAAAATGACTTGAACGTCCCGGACGATAGGGTAATCGTCCGGTACGATTAGTTCAAAAAGGCCCCAAATCGTCCTGTACATAGTTCTGGATGTACAGCTGAAATGCACAAGACGATCACGATCGTCCGGGACGATCCTGCGATCATCCAGGACGATGTGATCGTATCAATTAAACATTAATTGCTTTCCTTAATTACCAGACTAATTTAGGCATGATTGTAGTGAATCGTCCAGGACGATACACGTATCGTCCGGGACGATCAGACCAAAATACTTAAAATAAAACTTGCCTAACTTAATCTGGCGGCTGAGAATTTCTGATTTGGGAATATCGTCCCATACGATCCGTAGATCGTCCAGGACGATCGGCTCAATCAGTCCTTCTTAACTTAGTCGCCCTAATTAGGGTTTCTATTTTAACTAGATCGTCCAGGACGATGAAACTATCGTCCAGGACGATCTGAACAAAAATTGAACAGAAACTCTAATTCACTCAATCTCTCTCCCTGAGTGTGTGTGTGCAAGGTTACTTAGCTAGGGAATCAGTTACATTACAATTGACTCAATAAAAAGAAAAATCATACATTTGACACACTTGGACCCGATCTTGAGTTGGCTTAAGTGGCTCGCGGTCTTTTGTGCCTGAAACAGATTAGCCAAGCAAAACACACTGGAAACATGTTTGTCATCATCAAAACCAGATTTGCAACAATCTCCCCCTTTTTGATGATGGCAAACATTTGTAAAGTAGTCTGACAGTAAAAGTAAACTAGGAGATCAAACAAACAAACATTTTTTTTAAATTTTCATTTAACAGCTAAAACAATACAGGAAACATGACTCAGAAAATAGAAACAGACACGACTACAACTGACTCCCCCTTTTGACATCACAAAAAGGAAGAGCGAAAAACAGAACATGGAAATAAAACATAAATAGAGCAACTACAAAACAAGAAAATTAGAATTTTTCCTTGATTTTAGATTCAAAAACAATTGACAGGACGATTGACAGTGCTGAAAAATAGAAAAGGTTGGAAATAATCAACTTTCGTAACTCTGACCCCGGGAACCTTATCGATGCAAACCTCTTTCAAAACAAAAATCCGATTCAGAATAAAAGACATTAGATTTGAAAAGAAATCCTTTCAAGCCTCGTTCCAGAAAAATATCTGATATAATAGTGTTACAAAGTAAAAAATCAGAAATCGGGATTTTCAAAACTCAAGCTTTTGAAAATATTAAGTGGCGCACAGATTTTTCTAAGACATTTAATAATCTGAAAGGAAAGAAAGCTTGTTTTGGGCTCATTTTGTGCCTCTTTTTCAAATTGGTTGGCGCTTTGCGCATCTTTTGATTTTTGATACACTTTGTGTATCCAATTTGGCAATTTCGCATCTTTTTAGTTTTGGGCTCAGTTTATGCCTCTTTTTCAAATTATCTGGCGCACTGCGCATCTTTTATAAGCTTTCTCCTTTTCATAATCATTAAAGAGTCTCAGCTGTGAGATTATCTTCCAGACATAGGAGATGACTCTCCGCAGTAAGAAAGAACGATTCACAAAACAAAATCCATACAACATATGATAAATGCAATCACTTGGTTTAGAAAATCAAACTAATGACTCAAGACTTTGAAAAACACTATTGATATGAGACAGATTACTGTAGGAAGATAAAATAATCTCTATTTCAAAAACTAACATTTTAATTTTGAAAATGATTTTTATTCAAAAGAAACTACACACCAGTAAAGGAGTTAGAGGAAGAGAAACAATTATCAATGTTTCTTCCCTTTAACAGATTCAGCGAAGTCAATCACTGCTTATCAGCTTCCAAACCAAAACAAGGTAAAAACTCCCAGTCAAAAATTCAGATCACCAGAAGTAGTGAGCGGTGATCAGATCTTGAAAAGCATAAAACAGTAAGTGCAAGATATGAACCCATAAATAAATAAAAAATAGGTAGAAAATCATAGCAAAGTAAATACTCAAATCAAACTAAAAAAAAGGGTAACACAGAAATCAGCAGAAGAAATAAAATCAACTGAAAGCAAATAATCAAACCAAAACTAACTAACAGAAATCAGAAATCAGAATATGAAAACTAACTAACAGAAATCAGAAAACAGAATACAAAAAAATAACTAACAGAAATCAGAATACCAATCATAACAGTTATAAATCAGCAGTCATCAGAATCAAGCATTTATATCAATCACTCCTAATCTGGTTCTCAAAATGCTGAATGAGTCAAAGGCCAGTGGTTTAGTGAATATGTCAGCCAGCTGATTTTCAGTTGCTACGTGGTGTAGCTCAATGTCCCCTTTTGTAACATGGTCCCTAATGAAGTGATGCCTAATGTCAATGTGTTTGGTCCTAGAATGTTGGATTGGATTCTTAGAGATACAGATGGCACTAGTATTATCACACAGAATAGAAATTGTGCCAACAGGTACTCCTAAATCCAAGACTTGCTGCTTCAACCAAAGAACTTGGGCCACACAACTCCCTAAGGCAATGTACTCAGCTTCAGCAGTGGAAAGTGCAACTGAGTTTCTATTTTCTACTGGACCAGGAGACTAACGACTGTCCTATAAATTGACAAGTCCCAGAAGTACTCTTCCTATCCACCCTACACCCCGCAAAGTCAGAATCAGAATATCCAATGATCTCAAAAGAGGTGCTGTGCCTAGGGTACCAAATTCCTGGTTTGGGGTTCCTAAAAGATATCTAAGAATTCTCTTAACAGCAGTCATGTGGGACTCTTTAGGATCAGCCTGAAACCTAGCACAAAGACAGACACTAAACATGATATCAGGTCGGCTAGCAGTCAGGTAAAGCAGTGAACTTATATCCCCCTATACTTCTTCTGATCAACAGATTTTCCATTTGAATCCTTATCTAACTGAACTGAGGAGGGCATGGGAGTATTGATTGGCTTGGCTTTGTCCATTTCATATTTCTTCAAAATGTCCTTAGTGTATTTTGATTGATTGAGAAAGGTTCCATCATCCGTTTGCCTTATGCTAAACCCCAAAAAGTAGGACAATTCTCCCATCATACTCATCTCAAACTCTTTACTCATTGTTTTAGAAAACTCTTCACATAAGTATTTATTAGAAGATCCAAAAATTATATCATCAACATAGATCTGGAACATGAGTAAGTCATCTCCTAATCTCCTCGGAAAAAGGGTGGTGTCTACGCTCCCCTTAACAAACTCTCTTTCTAACAGGAATGTGCTAAGCCTCTCATACCAAGCTCTGGGTGCCTGTTTCAATCCATATAAGGCCTTTTTAATTTATAGACATGACTTGGATATTGGGAACTCTCAAAACCTGGGGTTGTTTTACAAATACATCTTCTTTAATTACCCCATTTAAAAAGGCACTCTTGACATCCATTTGAAACAGCTTAAATCCCTTGTAACAGGGCAAAGGCTAGTAGCACTCAAATGGCTTCCAATCTAGCTACAGGGGCAAAAGTTTCCTCAAAATCTATCCCTTCTATCTGATTTATACCCCTTAGCCACCAATCTTGCCTTATTTCTCACCACCACACCAGAATCATTCATCTTATTCTTAAAGACCCACTTGGTTCCCACAATACTTTGGTTTCTAGGTCTTTCTACTAACTCCCAAACATCATTCCTTACAAATTGATTCAATTTTTCCTGCATAGCTAAAATCCAAAATTCATTCGACAGGGCTTGATTGATGTTGGTGGGTTCAGTCATTGAGATAAAGGCAGAATGGTTTACTTCCTTCCTAAGTCCATGCCTAGTCCTAACACCTTCAGAAGGGTCTCCTAAGATCAGTTCTTTAGGATGACTCGAAGAATATCTCCAATCTCTAGGCAACTGGGTTTGAGGTTCTCCCCTTTCCTCCAAATTTGTATTTCCAACTCCTTGGGTAACCTCAATAATCTCTTCATCTTCCACTTCAGATCTAGACTCCTTAGGATCAGATTCATCAAACACTACATGGGTTGTTTCTTCCACCACCAAAGTCCTCCTATTGAACACCCTAAAGGATTTCCCCACACTTGAATATCCTAAGAACACTCCTTCATCAGATTTGGGGTCAAATTTTCCTAAGGGTGACTTCCCGTTGTTCAGAATGAAAACCTTACAGCCAAAGACATGGAGGTGGGACAGATTTGGTGTTCTACCCTTAATGATCTCATAAGGTGTCTTGTTCAGTTTGACTCTCACATTCACCCTATTCAGCACATAACAGGCAGTGTTCACCGCTTCAGCCCAAAAGTATTTTGGAAGTGAATACTCGGCAAGCATGGCTCTAGCGGCTTCCACTAAGGTCCTGTTCTTCCTTTCAGCTACCCCATTCTGCTGAGGGGTCCTAGGAGCTGAAAAATTGTGACTAATCCCATGATTCTCACAAAAGCTTCCAAATCTTTCATTTTCAAACTCCCCTCCGTAATCACTATGGATGGTAATAATCTCACATCCTAACTTCTTCTGAATCCAAGTAGAGAAAGATCTAAACTCATCAAATGACTCAGACTTGTGTGACAAAAACTTAACCCAAGTGAACCTTGAATAATCATCAACAATCACAAAACCATAGACTCTCCCCCCTAAGCTGGCAGTGCTAATGGGTCCAAAGAGGTCCATGTGAAGAACTTCTAAAGGTCTAGAGGTGCTAATGTCCTTAACAGAGTGAAAAGAGGACTGGACTTGCTTCCCCAACTGACAGGCATCACACAGGTGATCCTTAGTGAACTTAAGCTTGGGCACACCTCTAACTAAGTCCTTTTGGGTGACTCTCCTAAGGGTTTTCATACTGGCATGACACAATCTCCTATGCCATAACCAAGACTCATCAGCAGCAGTTTTTAAGCAAATTGAATTATCAGATTTAATGCTACTTACATCCAGCTTGTAGACGTTGTTGATCCTTTGCCCCTGCAAAACAACTTCATCATTTAAGCTTAAAATGCAGCCAGTGGGCAGGAATTTAATGCTGTATCCCTTGTCACAGAGTTGACTGATGCTCAGCAGGTTGTGTTTCAGTCCATCTACAAGCAAAACATTATCAATCATAAAGTTCTTTGAATCACCAATTATACCTGTGCCTACCACCTTCCTGGTGGTGTTATCTCCAAGTGTAACCTTGCCTCCAGCTCTGGCCTCCAGCGAAATGAACTGATTTGCATCTCCAGTCATATGTCTAGAACATCCGCTGTCCAGGTACCACATGCTCTCACGAGGTCTTGTGTGAGAGCACACCTACAAAATCATCAAATGTCAGTCTTAGGAACCCAAACAGGTTTGGGTTCCTTCTTATGAAAAGAAGAATGCGATGCATGCGTGCTGTGCTGTGAAACAGGCAGTTTGGGTCTCCACACCCAATGTGTACTACGGTGAACAGTACAAGTGTGTGATATGTGTCCTAACATGCCACATGAAAAACATCTAACACCAGGAAAAGGATTAACTAAACGTCGTGAGTGATAGTGCCTCTTCCTAGTAGTGTATGAAACATGGTTTGATGAACTTGCAACAGAATTTTTAAAAGGTGGCGGTGCATAAAACTGTTCAAAAGTAGGCGGTGTTTTGTTCTTTTCAAAAGCACTGATCTTTACTTTCAAAAACTCATTTTCTTTCTTTAAACTGGCAATTTCAAATTTCAAGGTTCCCTTGCTACTTTCTACTTCACATGCCATTGTATCTAACTCTTTAAAAGCTTTTCTAAATCAACATGCGTGGTTTTCAAAGAATCATGCTCAGAAACTAAATCAGAATATTTTTTGTTCAATTCATCAAACTCATCAAGCAGAGACATGTGATTGGAATCAAGTGTGGAATAATCTTTAACTACAGAATCATGCTCTTTTTGTAAAGTCAAATAATCTATTTTCAAACTAGCATGGGTTTTCTTAAGCTTCCTATACGATGTATGAATCTTTTCAGAAACTTCAAATAACTGATCGTAAGTAAGCTCACATACCTCTTCCTGGTCCGACTGACCAGGGTGATCATCAGCCATCAGACACAAGTTTGTTTCCTCCTCTTCAGCTTCAGTCTCAGAAGAGTCGGATGCAGAGTCTGCCCAGAACGCCTTCTGAATCCGCTTCTTGTCCTTTCTGAACTTTGGTTTCTCCTCACCCTTCTCCTTGCTTGGGTGAGCTTTAAGTGTTGGACAATCAGCCTTAATGTGTCCAGGCTTCCTGCATTCAAAACAAACCGATTCAGATGAACCCTTAAAGTTTTTATTGAACTTACCCTTGTTCCACTTCTGATAGTTCTTATGTTTCTTCCTTAGAAAGCTTTTGAATTGCCTTGTGATTAAGGCAACTTCATCGCTATCAGACCCGGAAGTGCTAGCATCTGAATCTTTGGCCTTTAGTGCCACGGTCTTCTCTTTCTTGCGTTCACCTGCATCAAGTTGCCTTTGGTTCACCCCTTGCTCGTAAGCAATGAGTGATCCAAGTAAGCTGTCAATAGAGTAAGTATTTAAATCTTTGGATTCAGTAATAGCAGTAATCTTAGCATCATAAGAAGCAGGCAAACATCTAAGAATCTTGTTTACTCTTTCGTAGTTGGTAAGTTCTCTACCTAAAGCATGCAAAGAGGTAACAATCTGAGTGAACCTTGTGTACATTTCTGAAATAGTCTCACTAGGTTTCATGCGAAAAAGTTCGTAATCATGTAACAAGATGTTTAACCTAGATTGTTTGACTTCAGTTGTACCTTCGTATGTTATACATAACCTATCCCAGATTTCCTTTCCCGTTGTACAAGTAGAAACACGCATATAGTCTTCAGATTTCAAAGCACAAAAGAAACAGTTCAAACATTTTGCATTCAACTGTGCTAAATCACGATCATCAAACGTCCAATCAGCAAATGGCAATTCAGTTTTCACATTGTTAATCATTCGAAAAGGTGGTTCGTATCCGTCCTTAACTAACATCCACATGCGATAATCAATAGATTGTAGAAAAGTAGACATGCGTGTTTTCCAAAAATCAAAAGGAATATTGTCAAACAACGGTGGTCTGGTAATGGAATAACCTTCAGCAGTATTACGATTGTTACAGTTAGCCATTGGATCAAATTCAAAAGTTTTTAAACAGAAATTTTGAATCCCGCTCTGATACCACTTGAAAGTTCGAAAGGGATGTTAAGCCCTAGTGAACTAGTCCCGAGGCTAACCAAGAGGGGGGGTGAATTGGTTATTTAAAAATTTCACGATAACTATGAAAATCTTTTCGATACTTAGCAGCGGAAACAAGTAAACAATAACGAAAAGATCAACCAACGATATTCACCCAAGCAGTTTATATTGAAAAGTAAAGTGCAAAACTGAATCAGAAAAGCAAACCAGATTTTATAGTGGTTCGGTCAACTTGACCTACGTCCACTCCCCGGAGCCTCCCCTCCGGGTATTGCACTAAACAGAAGTGTCTCTCCTTTTGCTCCCACAGCAAGGCGGAGAAGCCTGTACAAAAGTCTCCTTTTCACCACACGGTGAGGCAGAGAACCCGACCTCCTTTCGCTTCCTCCTGAAGCAGGAAGAGAACCTTCGAACTCCTTTCGCTTCCTCCTGAAGCAGGCAGAGAACCTACGAAGTCCTTTCGCTTCCTCCTGAAGCGGGCAGAGAACCCACGAACTCCTTTCGCTTCCTCCTGAAGCGGGCAGAGAACCCGGATCTTCTTGCGAACGATCCTCCCATGAAGAACACCGACTAGACGACAGATGACGAGCAGAGAAGACGACTCTGATCCGTGCTTGGAGCAACCTTAGTGAATCCCTCACTAACTCCCCCTCACAAGATCTTCTCTCTCTCTCCCAACTCTCTCTCTCTCTAGGGTTTCTCAGGGAATGAAGGCAGCAAAAGATTTTTTCCAATCTTGGAAAAAGTTCTTTTAAAGGAGGGCTTAAAATTTGCCCTAAATCTCAACTTGTCGGCCAAGATCGTCCAGGACGATCGGTAGATCATCCTGTACGATCAGTTCAAATTCAGCTGTTTCAGCCTGGACGATCTGGCTCTTCTGGACGATCAGTAGAAAAAGTTGTTCATATCGTCCCGTACGATCCTGCGATCGTCCGGGATGATTAGTTCAAATTGAAGGAAATCGTCCAGAAGACAGTTCGGGTCGTCCAGAGAAATCTGTGCTGGACGACCAAAAAATGACTTGATCGTCCCGGACGATAGGGTAATCGTCCGGTACGATTAGTTCAAAAAGGCCCCAAATCGTCCTGTACATAGTTCTGACGTACAGCTGAAATGCACAAGACGATCACGATCGTCCGGACGATCCTGCGATCGTCCAGGATGATGTATCGTGTTCAATTAAATATTAATTACTTTCCGTTAATTACCAGACTAATTTTAGGCATGATTGTATGAATCGTCCAGGACGATACACGTAACCGTCCGGGACTATTCAGACCAAAATACTTAAAATAAAAA